>LPNX010876002.1:231705-244105 GCA_001517045.1 Pseudotsuga menziesii | reverse complement strand
CGGATTCCCTATACCAAACAGTCAGCGGGCTAGTTGGGAACGCTGATTGGGGAGAATCCCTTACTGTTGCCGCCTGCGAATTTCCAGGCCTCAACAGAAAGTTCAATGATTGCAATTAAAACGGGTGGCGCGTATGTTGTGTGATGGGTCAGATGGTTATAATCATTGGGAAAACCAGATATTTTTTTTTTTCAATTTGGTTCACAACCCCAGAGAGGGGTTGCTACGTCCATGGGAAGAAGTCCTAGGGGACCCACCCGAAGGGGCCTCACCCTGTCAACTTTGACTACAGAGCCTAAACTGGCGAGGACATCAAGTGAGGCCCTTATATATCTATGCATAGACACCCAAGGATTTGATCTTGAGACCTTCCACTTATAGATCATAGCTCTCAACTACTTGAACTAACCCATCGGTCTTGGGAGCATAATCTATTAATTTCTAGAAATTTTAATAAGATTCTCCTTAGAAGGTAAGGAAATTGAACTCAGAGGTATCACATGTGCCATGTCTCTTTCCGCTTGATCAAACTAGAGCACGATGAATTAGTCCACAGTCGACACATGAGGGAATTAATTTATTATTTAATGTCATTAGGAGAAAAGGTACTTTTATAAAGTGAGTTTGAATAATTAATTCATAAAGTGACTTTATAGAAAGTCATTAAGTTAAAAGTGGTGGAAAAGACAAAAAATGGGTAAAAAGGTAAATTGAGCTTAAAAGGGTAAATAGGCCCATTCTATCTTTCATTCGTGTTATTCTCATCTTTGAAAAAATAATTCAGAGAGCTCTTGAGCTGCTTTCTCTTGGGACAAAAACCCTAGGAGTAGATATCAATTTTGGTGGTGAAACCATCCACCCTAATCGATATAGAGGAGGATATCACTCATATTTTATCATTGAGCTTCATTGACATATAATATTATGGAGCAGACATCTCACATTGGAAGAGTTACTCAGTTTTCGGGGTTGTAATAAAGAGGATGCATTTGTGGAGTGAGTTTGGGCTCAATGTCATCAATTTTTGCATCTCAACTTGAAAGAGGGTGCAATATCTATCCCTTTGGCTCTTATGAGGAGGGTGCACCATCTTCTAGATTTCATGGAGCATGTGGGGGCCCATTGTGAGAGGGAAAACTGTCATATCTCTGTTGTTTTGTTGAGGAAAGGCACTACAGAAATCGAGTCTCAAAGCTAAGGAGAGTTTGCATCAATACGAAGGTACCATATCTTTCTAGGAGGGTGCCCTTAGTCATATCTTGAGGGTGTATTCATTGTGGAAGAATATTGCTACATATTATAAGTGGGGATTGTAGGAGGGTTTGTACCCCAATGTGGGAAATTTCCCATAGCACTAGCAATCTACCAACAATCAAATTTCATGCTAATTTTAATACTATAATTTCTAAGTTTATACTTTGCAAACATAATCATACACAACCACTGAGGGCATAAGAGGAGTTGAAGGTATTTTCATATTGAATTTTCTTGTGTTTAATGTCAGTTTAAATATTTCATATAGCAGAAAGTCATCTGCATGATTGTCAACACATAAATATGAAGTGAATGTGATAATAAATCTGAAACCATATTATGTGTTTTCCATAGTATTAGTGCTTGTATTTCCCATTTGAATAAGTGCCAAACAGTTGTGTTGTGGTCATTTTGTATGGTGAGAAATCCATAAAATTGAGTTCTAAATATTGAGAAGGGGAATCAACATATTCATTAAGCTATATACATGGTATAAATAATATTTAAATCAAACTTAGCTTGTCCGGAAACCTATAAAAATGATCAACAATGTTCACAAGTATTTAACAAAACCACCTTGCAAACATATAATGCATTCCAAGAGTAGAATTGCCAAGCAGTAAGCTACAATGGTATGTAAGGAAAGTGTTTAACAAATGTTCATAACCAAGTTACATGGAAGTTGGAGAATTATTTTTATCTCACATTAGGATGGTACCATTGTAATGGTATTAGAGATGTGCATCTTGCCAACCTGAGGGGTTAACAAGGAATTTATTTCATATCGTTTATTGAGTGACTAGAACTCATCTATTTCAGTCTTAATAGTTTGTTAATTGGGAAATATGAAATGTTGCAAGTCCTCCAGAGATATCAAAGTGATTTAAAAACACTATTAGAGCATCTTGAGTGGTTGGAACCCCACTTACCCAAATTTTAACCCACCAAAAATTTCAGTATTCTCATGGCATCATTTCAAAAGGTTTTGGAAGAGATAATTGTTCCTGATGGTCTTGATGCTTCTAAAAATGAGGATGAAGTTATCTCTTCACGCATTTCTTCTATTACAAATGAGTAGATTAATTTTCATGAGATGGTAGAATCTGATTTCGCTAAGACCGCAAAGGAAGTATGGAAAACAAGGAAGAAGATAGAACTAACACAACTTTATTCCAGCAAAACGACATTGTCGTTTGTAATGAAAATGGATTAATTGTTTCTATAGGTAAAGGGTACACAAGTCTCTATGTTGGTGATTTAGAGATAATTATTGATAAGCCTTGTGAAGAGACAGGTTTCCTTGATTAAATGGAACTTGATCATAAAGCTATCCCACCTTTTGAAGTTCACATGGTATTATCTAGTGAGCAATTGGTTTTGCTGAGAGTAATCTTTTGACAGATGAAAGAAAATAAAAAAATTATATGAAGATGATATTTTCCATGAGTTCCACCATTTAACATGGTATTTGAAGGTAAGTGAAGACATTATTATTGCAGCCATAAAACAATTTGATGATATTGATAAGTTGTTGGAAAATTGTAGTTGGAAGGAAGAGCACCTAGGGACACATGAGAGTTTTGATTGAGATCTTTCCCTTACAGAGTTCCAGGCACTCAGAGAAGCATTGGCAGTGATGAAATATAATTACATACACCTATTATTAGGTAGAGACCATCTTCTTATGCTTGATGAGATTTATTTTATTGCACTAAAAGGGAAAGAAAAAGAAGTTTAGAAGCTTACCCATGAACTTCATATAACCAGGGATTCTTTGCAGAGCACTCAAATGGTCCTTCAAGAATCAGGTATCCAGGTAGATGAGGTTTGTAGGAAGTTGAGTTTAGCACATTCTTCATCATTTCAGTCATCTATGGAAATCAATACTTATGAGGATGTTGGTGGTACTCATAATTTGATTGAGGAGCTTCTGGTGATGGTTAAATGCGAGGAGTTTCATATTTGCATGGGGTCACGATAGGTATGACTTAGATATTTCTGATCATACACATGGTCTGCATCCTAGAGATCATGAGCCATTTATTTTAAGGATCCCTATGATGGTTCAAGTCATAATTGTATATATGGGAGTTGAGAATATACCTTGTGGACTAGCCATCAGGGAGGTCTATGCACCCACATATTATAAGAACATATATATTGAGGACGTGGACACACCACTATGGTATTGTAGGGTGATTTATTCAAACATACTTTTTGAAAATGACCTTGAGCATACCATTGAGTTTGGCTTGTCCAAGGGAAATAAGTTGATAGATGAGCTTCGTCGAGTAGCATCTTCCTCGGAGATTGACCTTTGATCTGGATATCACCAGACTACCTCCAAGTTCCATTATGGGCACTGCATGTTCTTGGTAATTCCATTGGATTTTACCAACATACTTGCCACCTTTCAGTCTCTCATCAACCCCATCTTCACACTAAAACTACAAGGGTTTATGTTGGTGTTATTTGATGGTCTCTTCATATACAACAAGACATGGGAGGGTCACTTGATATGGTTAGATGGGACAACAGGCATGATGGGGAGCATATTTAGGCATGGGACAAAGCACTCTCCAAAGATTGATCTTCGATCAGGCTATCATCAGGACATGGACATGCAAAATGCTTTATATTGTGGCCATGTTATTAGTATGCAAGATGTATAGACACATTAGAGGAAGTTCCAAGTCATAGGGGCTTGGTCACAGAGATTTCAATTAATTGGAAGTCTCACTCCTTGGTGGAATATTTCACGATCAAGTTTTCTTGTGAGATGAGGGATGGCATTGATACGATTGTTGATCAGGAAACTAAGTTCTCACACTTCATCATGATCTCATCGGATTATTAGGCATCACAAATGGTATAGTTTTTTTTCATGGAGATGCTTAGACTCCATGGGATGCTTACGTACATAATTAATGATAGGGACAATAGATATTTTGGTGCATTTTGGCTGGAGCCGAGCATATTACCTGGAATAGGGGTTTTTAGGGTAGCAAAAATGGAGTTAGTTGGTATGAGGCATAGTGGAATCCTAGTTTGGATGCGATTTCTAGGAGCTCATATTATTGGTCTGCGTCTTTTCTAAGACGCATAGAGAGGAGATAATGAGGCACATGCTATATTGCATGATATGTTCTCTTTTATGATACTTAAGCTCGAGGTCAGTAGTATATTTGCATATTTTGACTTCACTAAGATACGATTGCAATATGTAATCATTCATAGTGGAACAAATATTCTAGGAATTATAGCTTGGGGTCCAAAGAGTGGAGGATACAATTTAGGCATGAGGGATAAATATTTATGATCAAAGTGATGCAACATCTGCATGGTGAGTCCTTTCTGTACATATCTTGGGACCTTGAGACTTTAGGGTTGGACAGTTTGGAAGCTAGTATAGATGGGAGAGTCATATTTTACCATCAAGAGATCACTCATGTAGTGCATTGGAGTAGCTTCCTAGGGGAGTAATTCTATGAGAGGTAGACTGAGTACTTACAATATTTGTTCACTTTGTTGACTTATGATCTTCAGGAGGCATCTTATATTTTTAACTTGTAGGGTAGTATTGTATTCAGTAGGTTCTCCACATTTTCAAAGTGGTTTGGGACCTTGGGATCATCATCAGTTTTAGTTGGTTCAACTTGTGATTTAGAGCTTCTGATGGAATTCCTAGAGGACAATCAAGCTTTGGGAAGGGAGGTCCATCATGCCCCTTATCGCTTGATCTCACCATAGGATGATGAATTAGTCCATTTTATTTTTGTGGACTATAAACGATAGGTGAGGGAATTAATTTTTTATTTTGTGTCAGTAAGAGAAAATGTACTTTTACAAAGTGACATTGAATACTTAATTCATAGAGTGACTTTATAAAAAATCAATTAAGTTAAAAGTGGCAAAAAAGGGTAAGAATGGGTGAAAAAGGTAAAATGAGCATAAAAGGGGAAATCATCCCATTCTCTCATTCATTTATGTTACTCTCATTTTTGAAAAAAGACTTTGGAGAGCTCTTGATCTACTTTCTCTTGGTATGAAAACCCTAGGAGGAAAGTATCGATTTCGATGGTGAAACCATCCACCCTAGTCGATCTAGAGTAGGTAATCCCTTAGATTTTCTCACTGAGCCTCATTGTCGCACAATATTATAGAGCATTCATGCTAGATCGAAAGAGTTACTAAATTTTCAGGGTTGTAAGAAAGAGAGCGCACTTGTGGAGTGATTTTGGGCATAGTTTCATCATTTTTTCCATCTCAGCTTGCAAAAAGGCACAATATCTATCTCTTTGTCTCTTATGAGGAGGGCACACCATATTCTATGGGTTTTAGAACATGTGTGGGCGCACTGCGAGAGGGAGAACTACTAGAACTCTGTTTTTTATTGAGGAAAGACACTACATAAATCAAGTCTAAAAGCTAACGAGATTTTGCAGCAGTTTGAAGGTACCATATCTTTATAAGAGGGCACACTCAACCATATCATGATGGTGTATTCACTATGGGAAGAATATTGTTGCATATTGTACATGGGGATTATAAGAGGGTATGCACTCCATTGTGGGACATTTCCCATAGCACTAGCAAGTTGCCAACAATTAAACTTCATGCTGAGCTTAATACTATAATTTTCGACTTCATATTTTGCAAATAAATACATACACAACCAATGAAGGCATAGCGAGAGTTGAAGGTACTTCATATCGAATTTTAATGTGTTTACTGTTAGTTTAAATATTTTCTACGATGGACAGTCATCTACATGATTGTCAACACATAAATATGATGTGAATGTGATAATAAATATGAAACCATATCATGTGTTTTCCATAGTATTAGTTCTTGTATTTTCCATTTGAATCAGTACCAAACATTTGTGTTGTGGTAATTTTTGTATGTAACCTTAGTTCTAAATATTGCAAATGGGAATCAATATATTCACCAAGGTATATACATAGCAGTAGTAAGCTTTAAATCAGACTTAGCTTGTCCAAAAACCTACAACAGTTGTTAAGAATGTTCACAAGTATTTAATAAAACCACCCTCCAATCATAAAATACATTCCAAGAGTAGAATTGCCAGGCAATCAGCTACAATAGTGTGTGAGAAAAGTGTTTTATGAAATTCCACAACCAAGTTACAAGGCATTTGGGGAAATTTTTTAGCTCAGATTGGGTTGGGACCATTACACTAGGGAAACCCTCTAAAGTGATAATCTTTAATAACATGCCAAAATTGTAGAAAAGGGACACCATGGTGTAATTGCATAAATGTGTTAAGTAGATATTCAAACATCTAGACCTTCTATTCCCATGGCTCTCCAAAGGGTTATTAAAAATCATCCCAAGGTATTTGGAGAGATGCTTAAAATATTCCACGTACTTGAGATGATGACCATGATGTTCACTTGCAACAAGGAACTGCACCACCTAACATCATACCTTATAAGTTCCCATGTGCATAAAAGAGTGAGAATGAGCATATGGTTCAGGAAATATCAAATGCTTTCTCTACACCAGTGGTGATGGTTCACACAAAGGAAGGTTCATGATGCATGCGTCCAAATTATTGAGAGCTCAACAAAATGACTATTAAAGATTTTGTTTGTAGTATTGTTATTGATGAAATATTAGATGAATTGTAGGGAGCAACCTTCTTTACCAATTTGGATCTCTATTATGGATATCATTGAATCAAAATGAGGTAAGAATAAATTCAAAAAACATCCTTTAGAACACACTAATGTCATTATGAATTTTAGGTGATGTTGTTTTCCCTTACCAATGCATCTTCCAAATTTAAAATCTTGAAGAATTATAGTTTTAAACCTTTCCTCATAATTTTTGTGTTTGTATTTTTAATTATATATTACTTTACAAGAAATATTGAGGAGGGCATATACAACATGTTAACATGGTCTTTAAACTATTGGAAAAGAAACAACCATATGCAAAGTCTTCCAAGTGTTCCTTTAGGGTTTAAGAAGTGGAATATTTGGGTCATGTTGTATCTGATGAAGACATCAAAGTGGACCCTAACAAAAATCAAGCTATGATGGAGTGGTAAATTCCCAAAACCTTGAAGAATCTCAAATTATTCTTAGGATTGTTAGAGGCATCTTCTTAGACTCAAGAAGCAATCAATTCTTTTAAAAAACTTAAGGAGGCCATGTGTACAACTCCTATCTAGCCACTCCCGACTTCACAAAAAAAATTATTGTGGGGTGTGATACATCACAGCATAGCATTGATGTCGTTTTAATGCAAGAAAGAAGGCTCCTTGCCTTTCAAGCCTGTCAAATTAAAGGGAAAATGTAATATAGTTAAACCCATAAATTCATAGAAAACATAGAAAAACACAAGAGTGGATATATATATATCTTTTGTATGAAAGGTATTCAAAATAGACAACTATATTCACTTGCCTCCCCAGGCAACAACCTCTAAGAGCAAATATCCAAATACAATAATAATTCTTGACAAAAAATTACCTACATGACTACTCTATATATAGATTCAATAAACAAATCCCTAACTACTTGTGGTGCTCCTAGTAATGAGGGTCAACCACCTAGGGGGATTTATTCAATAAGGAGGGAATTTTTTCATTAAGTCACTACCCACTAACTATTTAATGCACCTTATCGAATTGTACATTGATAAAGTGGGGGGGTTAGGGTAGGACTCTAACATGCCACCCCCCTTCAAAAGAAACATTGTCCTCAATGTTGGAAACGGGGAAACTACTGCAAAATTGTTGATGATTTCAAAGTAGCATCTTATAGTGATGTGTCCTTACATTGAATAAAAACTTCACTGATAGTGGATTGACATAGATGTCTCTCCCCGATTTCCAAAACTACTTTTGGTTGGAGATAAATGGAGCTTTCTTCATCCAATTCTGGTCATGTAGTATGAACTCGACAATTATGACCCACAACCTTCTTCAAACATGAGACATGAAAAATTGGGTGAGTCTTGGAGTGTGCTAGGAGTGCTAATTTATAAGCCATCTGACCAATGTTTTGAACAATTTGATATGGGCCATAAAATTTTGGAGTGATATTTAAATGGCCTTTAACTTCAAGGAAGGTCTTCTTATAAGGTTGGAGGCAAAGGAACACCCGGTTTCCTACTAGAAATGAACGCTCAAAGTGGTTCTAGTTTGTTTGTTGATTTGTGTGATTTCGAGTCATTTCCAATTTCCTTGTGTGTAAAGAGTGGCATCACGATTACGAAGCATATTATTGATTGCATGGACTTTGGAAATATTTGGTAGCTAAGAAACCATGGAGGGTGATGCCATGGTTTGCTTCATATGGTTGTTGAGCACTCTACATGCAAGTTAATTAAGACAACATATAGAATGTTCAATATAAATTGTCAACCCAGGAAAGTATTTTTGTTGCAAAGATAATTTACACTGTCTGTGCTCAAACACTAAGTAGCTGATGTTGTGAATAAACTATCCTACCTGTCTATTTTCCCATGATTAAATTAATCTAAATTACCTTCCTAAGAATGCAGAATTATGATTACCTTTCTACAACCTAGATCTAGAAATGAAATATTCAGGAAATAAACATCTAGACTTACTTTTGCAGAAATTTAAATCCTAATTTACCAGGCCATCTGAAGATCCATTATAACCATCTCAATCCAACTTGATCTAGTAATCTGAAATGCAGAAATTGAACTCAACAATTATAACTGTAAAGGGACTGAATTAGCAAAACTCAAGAAAGAAAGTAATTGAAAGAAACTGGGAATGAGCTTGGCTGTTATAGCTATCACACAAATGCATAAAGAAAATTAGTCTACATAGTTGACTGTCACACCACTCTAATACAGCTTACAGTAAATGTGATTACTGATCAATTGACGAAACACACAATGAATCATTACTGCTGTAGATGTTATAAAAGAATACATCTACTGTAACATCCACACCACATGACAGAAGAGATAAATACCTAATTAAATCAGCAATATCTATAGGAAGGCGGGCCTAGCCTTGAAACAGAGATGTCGGAGACTAACACAAGTTAAAACACATAAATCAAAAGAATCTTGCTCCTTGTATTAGATGATGGAATGAAAGTATAGTCTCTGTCAGAGCTTATACAATATGATCAATTATTTTCCAACCCTTGGCTCTGGATACTTCCTAATATTTATACATCAATATTCATAACATCTACCCACTAATATCAGGCAGCCATGAAGATCTATGATCTTCAGGATGCCCTATTACAATGCACTGTTACAACTATGGGCGAAACAGAAGCAAGGAATATAGGAAGTCTGTTGCATGAGCCGATAATGAAATAACAGAACCTGATCAAGAATTAATCTGTCGGTTACAGCTACCCTTGAATAATGGTGCACTGCTGAGGCCGAGTCTGTTGCAGCTTACGTAGAATGAGGATATTTGATTGCATTTCACCTGCAAAGATGGATTTTGAGGGCATAGTTGGCAATAGATGTTCATCTCTTCTAGAAACCGCTTGACTTGATGCACCTATATCCTTCATGTTTCGAACAATTTTCATAAAATCCACTTATTAGCATAATTCAAGAGGTAAAACCCTGTTTATTAAAATCATAAGTATTAATAAGATAAAACAATAAGTAATCATACCTATGAGGAATCGGGGTTCTAATGAAGGAAAAACATCTGTTAGGTGCATAAAAATAGGGTAAGATAAGGCAAAAAGAGTATAGCAAGTGTGGTAAAAAAGGGGTCATTTCTAGGTCCAACATCTCCCCCCAACTGTCCTGTTGCATGTCCCTATGCAACAATCTCCATTAGTTCAAATTTGAATCTGGCCTTGTACTATTTTCATGGAGAGAGGAAAAGTTATAATGGAGCTTAGGTGATCCTTGTGTTTCTAGAAATCCATTGTAGGCAACCCAATATCTCCAACACTGCTCGTCTTCTGCCTTTGTCAAAAAGAAATCTTTCTTGTATGGTTTTGCTGGCCACCAGATAAGAGGAAATTTGAACTTGAGTCCCAGCCAATTAGCTCCATACTTCCTTATACAGCCCACATATCCTTCGACCCTTGAAAGAGCATGTTTAAAGTTCCTGAAACAGTAAGGGTCCCTATTCTGCAGTAATAAAGGGGCAGCTTGCCATTTATGCTTACTGCCTTCCAAAGCTGATTGTTGCTGCATGGTAATTTGGCCAACACACTTGGAGATGACCTTGATCCAAGAGGATCCAAGAAGGATTTTTTTTGAAGTCCTCCAATCTCAACAAAACCAGCACCAAATTGAAGGGCTCGTTGATACGATTCCAACGGCGTTCATTTCACCTCAAACGGACTCCGTATGAGAAAGTTATCGCGTTATGTTCTATAAGGTCAACAGGGAAAATTGGCAAAAAGAGGTGCCACTGATAGGGTGACACGTGGCATACGTACTATACAAACATGATGAAGTGGAACCACTAGTAGGGTGACACATGGCATCCATACGGTACAAATAAGGTGACATGGCAAGTGTATGGACCAATCACAAGGTGACACGTGGCAGTACGGATTCGAGCTGGCACACTGCTGACTGGGCGTACGGACGGTGACGTGGTAGTGATTGGGCGGTTGACTGGACGCTGACTGGGCATGAGATGGACCAATCCCAAGCTACCATGTGGCAGCACGGGATTGGCTAATATGTCTAATGCAAAAATATTATGGCCTCCATGGGGTTCGACCCTGTGACCTCTCATGCATAAGTGCTCTGCCTTACCGTTGGGCCACAAGGTGGTTCTTTGTATGTGTGGTAACGATATTTTATTTAAACTTGAAAAGAAATTTATAAGGGCGCAAAAAGGGGCCGGGGCAAGCCTCGACCCATGGTTTTCAAGGTGATAAGGTTGTTACAACCCATGAAAGTCACGTGGGGCGTGCCTTTTAAAAACCTTGGTTATACCACTAATATATGTTGGAGCGCCACCACTTTAAACAAACTTTGTTATGGCGTTAAAGTGGGTTTTAAAACTTAACACATGTATTTCACATGGAGGAGCCACCACGTGGGAGGCGCCCACTCCTTACCACGTGCTTTTTACAAACTTTGGTTATGGGTTTTAAAATGGGTTCGACTTGGTTATGGATTTTAAAATGGTTTTGTATGGTTATTATAATATGGTTTTAACCATATTAAAAGCCAATGCCATTTTAAAGGGGCATTGTTAAATATGTTGGTTTATTATTTAATAAAAAAACCAACTTGGGGAAGTTGTAACCAAGGCCAAGATAGGCAAATTAGTTGCAACCAAAGGAATCCATGAGAGTCATGTGAAGAAGGGCAAGCCAACCTATATAAACTCATTCATTTGCCATTTCCCACTCATGCTTTGGAGTGGAGACTTTGTATCTAAAGGAGAGAAGGGAGATTGCGTAGCTCTGCAGGAGGAAGGTATGAGTGTTTATACTCGTTTTACACCGTCTTCAGGCTTCGGAGTTGCTGGAAACAATCTGGTTGTGTTTTGGGCAGCGGTTCTCTTCCTGACCATTGTCGCCAAGGTATCATTGTATCATTGCCATGTATTTTGCCTTATGCTGAGATTATAGATTGACCCTCCTATTGAGAAGCAGGCCCGGAGACGTAGTCCATCCTGGACGAACTCCGTTATCAACTTGTTGTCTTTATGTGCGTATTGTCTATGCTGTTTGGTTATCTTCTTATGGATTTATGAGCTTCATTCATGCTCTTTATGCAATTCATGTTAACATCATAGAGTAGAAAAGATCTTGTTTTTGGATCTTGTGGTATCAGAGCAGGGTTATTTGACATTGGATTGTGAGTGTGGATGCTCACGAGGGCTAAACTGGAAGCTGGTGAGGGTACATTAGAGCCTTACAATTCCGAGATTGGACGTGCACACCAAAGGAGGAAGATGGATGCTAATGATGCCCGCATCGAGATGGAGGCAAACTTTCACAAGGTCTTCTACATGATGGCCAACAAGGTAGGCAACTTGTTTGCAGACTATGAAGAACGCATGGCAAAAGAAAGAAAAGGCAGTGAAGTAAAGAAGGAAGACAAAGAAGTGAAGGATGAAGGAAACGCTTCAGTTAACCAAGGAGGAGGTGGCGAAGAGCCTCCTGAGCCTCCCTCTTCACCTTTATCT
>LPNX010876002.1:155876-226773 GCA_001517045.1 Pseudotsuga menziesii | reverse complement strand
CAAGAAGTGGAAACACTACTTGATGGGTAAGGAGACGATCATCCATACCGATCATCAACCCTTGCAGTATCTCCAGTCCTAGACTAAGCTCCAACAAGCTTGTCATTTCAGGTGGATGGTANGTGAGGGAGCAATTCCCTCACCTATTTGTTGATTAGTAAAGGATTTTGGAGGCCAAAAGCTTCTCAGTGGGGAGGAATGATCCAGGAGGATCCAAGAAGGAAATTTTTTTGAAGTCCTCCAATCTTAGAAAAACTAGCACCAAATCGAAGGGCTTGTTGATATGATTCCAACGATGTTCGTTTCACCTCAAACGGACTCCGTATGAGAAAGTTATCATGTTTTGTTCTATAAGGTCAACATGCAAAATTGGCAAAAAGAGGTGCCACGTGGCACCACTGACAGGGTGACACGTGGCATCCATACTGTACAAACATGATGACATGGAACCACTAGCAGGGTGACACATGGCAGCCGTACGGTATAGACAAGGTGACATGGCAGGTGTACAGACCAATCACAAGGTGACACATGGCAGTACGGATCCGAGCTGGCATACTACTAACTGGGCGTACGGACGGTGACGTGGCAGTGACTGGGCGGTTGAATGGACGCTAACTGGGCATGAGATGGACCAATCCTAGGCTGCCACATGGCAGCACAGGATTGGCCAATATGTCTAATGCAAAATATTATGGCCTCCACGGGGTTCGACCCTGTGACCTCATGCAGAAGCGCTCCGCCTTACCGTTGGGCCACAAGGTGGTTCTTTGTATGTGTGGTAACGATCTTTTATTTAAACTTGAAAATAAATTTATAAGGGTGCAAAAAGGGGCTGGGGCAAGCCCCGACCCCTGTGACCTCATGCAGAAGCGCTCCGCCTTACCGTTGGGCCACAAGGTGGTTCTTTGTATGTGTGGTAACGATCTTTTATTTAAACTTGAAAAGAAATTTATAAGGGTGCAAAAAGGGGCTGGGGCAAGCCCCGACCCATGGTTTTCAAGGTGATAAGGTTGTTACAACCCACGAAAGTCACGTGGGGCGTGCCTTTTAAAAACCTTGGTTATACCACCAATATATGTTGGAGCGCCACCACTTTAAACAAACTTTGTTATAGTGTTAAAGTGGGTTTTAAAACTTAACACATGTATTTCACATGGAGGAGCCACCACGTGGGAGGCGCCCACTCCTTACCATGTGCTTTTTACAAACTTTGGTTATGGATTTTAAAATGGGTTCGACTTGGTTATGGATTTTAAAATGGTTTTGTATGGTTATTATAATATGGTTTTAACCATATTAAAAGCCAATTCCATTTTAAAGGGGTATTGTTAAATATGTAGGTTTATTATTTAGTAAAAATCCCAACCATATGAAAACCAACTTGGGGAAGTTGTAACCAAGGCCAAGATAGGAAAATTAGTTGCAACCAAAGGAATCCATGAGAGTCATGTGAAGAAGGGAAATCCAACCTATATAAACCCATTCATTTTCCATTTCCCACTCATGCTTTGGAGTGGAGACTTTGTAGCTAAAGGAGAGAAGGGAGATTGCGTAGCTATGCAGGAGGAAGGTACGAGTGTTTATACTCGTTTTACACCGTCTTCAGGCTTCGGAGTTGCTGGAAGAAGTCTGGTTGTGTTTTGGGCAGCGGTTCTCTTCCTGACCATTGTCGCCAAGGTATCATTGTATCATTGCCATGTATTTTGCCTTATGCTGAGATTATAGTTCGACCCTCCTATTGAGAAGCAAGCCCAGAGACGTAGTCCATCCTGGATGAACTCCGTTATCAACTTGTTGTCTTTATGTGTGTATTGTCTATGCTGTTTGGTTCTCTTCTTATGGATTTTTGAGCTTCATTCATGCTCTTTATGCAATTCATGTTAACATCATAGAGTAGCAAAGATCTTGTTTTCAGATCAGACCCTTTCTTGAAGTTCAACTATCTGTTGGGTCTTGATGGAAGATGCAAGCCTGTGTCGCTGTACAGCAAAGAGAAGGTGAGGAACTTGAGGCTCACTTCCAACCCAGAGATTAGTGCTAGCCTCATTTTGAGAGTAGGTCTGGAAAGTTCTTTTCCACTGCACATGATTGCTGACAAAGGAGGAAAAAGATCTCAGCTGAACATCTCCAAGGTAAGGGGCATGGTTTGAATGATGGTCTAAGGGACAAGCCATTTCATGTAAGTAAAGTTCACAGACCAGGTTCTTCTCAACGAAATTACTTTCCATAAAAGTTCCCAGAAACTAGGTTGAGGTTGCCATTTCATAAGGTCTCCCATATTTTATTGCTTTCAATTTAAACCAAATAAATTGTTCAAACAAAAATACAGGGTAAGAAGGAGATGGTGCTCCGGTGCTTAACAATTCTTGAGAAAGAGTATACAGCTGGTCCTTCTCCACTTGCATAGATTTGAAATTTTTTAGCTCCTTCAATTCTTTATGTATCTCTTCCCATCGTAATTTCTGGAACATTAATTCTTCTGCCCATTTCTCCCTCAGTTCTATGATATTATTTTCGTGATCAACGAGGGGGATCATTCCTTCTTGATACTTATCCACTTGCCTCTTCCATTTCTTCATTTCCATTTTTAACAGTGAGAGTTCTTTGATTAGCCCCTGGATTCTTTCATCTCCTACATTTTCCTCATCATTAGAGTCCAGATTGACAAAATTATGGGAAAATTGAGTGCATACATTGCCATCCGATGTTTTAGCTTGAACATTCTGCGCTGGGAGTGTAATAGCTTCTTCTATCAAGGTTTCAGTAGTCTCTACCTACATAGGAACTTCTGTAACCACTCTTGGGTATGATGGTTCTTGTGTAACAACATCTTCTTCTATTAAGATTTCAGTGGTCTTTGCCTGCATAGGCACTTCTACAACCACTCTTGGGGATGTTGGTTCTTGTGTAACAACATCTTCTTTTTGAAGCTCCCCTTCTTCAACTTCAGCCTGTGTGGGTACTTCCGCCATTAATTCTAAGGATGTTGGTTCTTGTTTGGCAACATCCTTTTCTTGAAATTCTCCTTCAGTAGCTTCAGTATTCAATTGTGAAGAGGTTGGTTCTTGTGTGACAACTTCTTCTTGAATTTCAATTTCCACATTTGCCCGAGTCTCAGCTACAACTACTTGGATTTTAGCCGTGGCTTTGATAGTGGGCTGCAAGATTACTAGTTCTTGTGTATCAGTGTCTTGTCCCCCCATTTCTTCATTCTGCTGGAATTTCTCTTGAGTTACTTTTGTATCTCCCGAAAGATAAGACTGTTCCCCAAATACCTCGGTGTCCCCTGATGACTGTGACTGCATCTATTAATCTTCTCCCAACTCCATATCAGGGATCGATTCCACCTCAGGATCAGTTGTTCTTGGTTGAAATGGGATCAATTCCACCTCAGCAAGGATTTCTGAGGATGTTGGTTCTTGTGTAGCAACATCCTGATTGACTTCAATATCTTTCTGTTGCTGGGACTCCTCCACTAGATCTATATCCTGAGATGGTTTTGGGGTCACAGTCAAGAATTATAAGTTTGGATCAAGAATTACCTCAATCTCTGGTTCAACTGCTTCTTTTTGAATGGCAGATTCAACAAAAATTTCTGAAGGTGCTGGTTCTTGTGTGGTAGCACTCTAATTGGCTTCAATATTCCATTTATTAGGCTGACCCATCAATTCTGATGGCTAGGGCTGTAATTGCTTATCTTCTTCCAATTCTATATTAGGGATCGGTCCTACTTCTAGTTCATCTTCTTTCCTTAATTCTACATCAGGTGCTTCTTGTTCTTCTTTAGCTGTTGGTGCAGGATTTTGGGTCTCAAATGCACACACTATGACTGTATAATCTGATTGACTAAAAATTTCCCCACATGCAGGGCATACTACTTTCTCCACTTCTTCATCCTCCTTAGAAGGAGATGATCCTTCTAATTGGTTTGCAACTTCTACCAGTGTGTGCAACCTTCTTTCTACCTGTTTCTTACATACCTCCTTCCAATTTTCTAGTTCTTTCCAAAGAAATTGCACTTCTTCCTTCAGTAACCCATTTTCGTACAAAAGCCCCTCAAGTTGAGGTTCTTGTTCGACAAGCTCCTATGGAGCATTATTTTTCCTCAGTCTCAAAATGGGAAATTCAATGTTTTCTTCAATATCTTCCCCTTTTGCTCGCACTGCTTCAGCTGTTGTGACTGACCTCATTCTCCTTCTCCTCACTAGTCGAGATGCTTGTATTTCTTCTCTTGAGCTTTTTCTCTTCCTTTGAGGTACAAGGGTTTCCAACCCTGCAGTAGATGTGGAGGGAATATTTCTTGTTTCAGCATCCTCTCTTTCCTCTACCATCTTTGTTTCTTCTTCTATTAAAGTTCCCCTCCATTCAGGAGAGGATTCGATGGTGAGGACCTCTGTATTTTCTTCTATAATTATAGCTCCCACAGCTTCAACTTCAACTATTGCAGCATCCAATGCTTCTCTATCCTCAACTTCAGCTGCTGGAGCCCCCAAATTCTCTATCTCATCTATAGGGTTTGCTACTGCTACATATTCCGCTGATTATTCCCCTTCTTCTGATCCTGTCTCAACTCCCCCCCCAACTAAATTGGAGGGACTCCGGTCCTCCTGCTCTTCCTCCAATTGGACACTCAACAGAAGTGTAGGTGTCCTTACTTCTCTGATGTGAATCTCAGGCAAAGGTATAGGTGCCCTTACTTCTCTAATGGGAATCTCAGGCAAAGGTATAGGTTCCTGGGCTAGCTGAGGTTGGCTAGTAAATTTCTCCCATGTTTGATTTCTCTAAGCTAGGTCCCTTAAGATTAAAATTTTAATGAGGCCATGATGGGTAAGGGAAGAATATGGATGCTTAACTGCTCTAACAAATCCCACCATGTGGTGTAGGTATTTAAATAGAAAAAATGGATCATTAAGTAGATTTCTGTGCCGTAAATGAGACAGCAGTGGAAACTCAGAATAATAAACAGTCTGGTACCTACCTTTGCAATCGTTCACCTGCCACCAAAAATTCTTGTACTGTGGTGGCATTGGTAGTTCTTCTTCCAAACCAAGCTCTTCCTACCTGCAGTAGTTCGGTAACCTCTACTATAATCACCTCAGAAACTTCTATCCGCAAACCCCTAACCTCTGAGTGGGTTTCTGTAAGGTTTAAAGCAAACTGCAAAGCAGTTTCATGATGAAAACCATTGAGACGTTGGAAAAACTCAGTGCAACTCGCGGCTTCAAAGAGAGCGAAAACTTCAGCATTCTTTCGCAATGCCTGTGTGTTTGGAGGTTCATGCTGGGCTGGGATACCCATGTTGTCTTTCTTTCTAACTTCTAGTATCAGCTTAGCAAATTGTAGGATCCAGCAGTGGAGATTTCAGCACATGACATGCACGAACAACGGGGGTTGAAGTTGGCAAATTTGGAAAGTTAAGATGGGAGTAAGCATAGAATGATTGGTAAAATTTTGCCCCAAATTAGGAAAGGGTGGTGGTTGTGAAATAAATTTGAGTAGCCATTAGATCGTGGGAATGGGAAGTTAACAAAGTACGGGTGTAATGACAGATATAAAAAGGAAGGTATGATTGACTCTGTCAAATTTGCTTAATGCTTGATCATGTAAATAACCAGAATTGTACCTCAGTAATTATGGGATAAACCGTAACTTCTCGGAGTAATACAACGTGTCAATGTGGCCTTCAAATTTAAACATTATTGCGTGCGTACTACCATGATCCTTCTCCCGATGAACCAAAATCTGTCTTGTCGATTCTGTCAGAATAATAATTAAGCTGTGAAGTGAGTCTGAATCAGCAAAATCATGGGCGATATAAATTCTGGATGAAATTGAAGGAGTTGCAGCCCAACTGTGGACAAATCTGGAGGAATTGCAGACGCAAGCCATAGGTAAAGTTGACCAAATTAGCGGACTTGCAGCCGCTAAAAAGAGTAAAAGTTGGCAAAATTTAACAAAGTCGCGGCTATTGTAACGCAAAAATGGCTGATACTTTACGGTGTTGTACCTACAGAATGAGAAAATAGGCAAGGTTTTACGGTGTTGTAGCTATGATGGAATAGAAAAATAGATAAGGTTTTACGGTGTTGCAGCTGTGACAAAACAAAAAAATAGGCAAGGTTTTATGGTATTGCTGCTGCGGAACAAGAAAATAAGCAAGGTTTTATAGTGTTGCATTTGCGACAGAATGGAAAAATAGGCAATGTTTTACGGTGTTGCAGCTGCGATGGGATGGAAAAATAGGAAAATTTTGCAGAGTTGTAGTTGCGTCAAGCTATTCATCATTCAAATTTTCTTCTGTAAGGAGCTCTTCCAGAAAATGAAAAATTATGTAGGGGATCATGGTTGTCAGGACCGATCATAACCATCGCTCCTTGAATAAATTCCTGCATAGATACTAAAAAAAATTCAAGTGTAAAAGAAAAAAAACGAAAAAGGAAAAAATAGAAATAAGCATTAGTTTATTTATGTACAAGAATTTTGTGTGGAAATTGTAGCAAATTTCTGAAGATTGTTAGGGGCAGAGAAAAATTCCTGCCCTTGCTCCAACTGGTATCTTGGATCAGCTGCAATCTATGAAACAAATGTCTCCCTCGAAATTGGCTTATGATACTGTTGCAGCCTGTGACCATTAGCAAATAATGGTGCATGATTCTCATCTATGGTGACCATGCGGACTGTACCGTTGTCGAATACTCTGTCTATCAGACATGGACCTAACCATGTTGTGCGTAGCTTACCTTTAAAGTCCCTTTGGAATCTTGAATCATATAATAGCACCCAGTCTCCCTCACAAAAGACTCACTTCTTGATGAACCTATCATGCCCATTGGATCTCTGTTGCTGAATTAATATTGTCTGATCCACATCAGCTATATGTTTTTCCTCAAGTTCATTCAATTGATTCAGTCTATTCCTCTGGGCTTCAGTTACATCTAAGTTTACCTCCATGGTTGTCTTCAAAGTTTTGATTTCAAATTCAATGGGAAAGTCAACGCTTTTGCCATGCACCAAGTCATAAGGGGAGAAAACTGTAGTATTGTGCCACGTAGTACGATATGCCCACAATTCTTCTGGAAGTCTGTCAGCCCAGTCTCTACGATGGCTCCTGACTTCTTTGGTGAGGATAGCTTAAATAAATTTATTGGTACTTTCCACCTAGACATTGTCCTGGGGATGGTAAGGTGAAGTTATCCTATGCTGAATATGGTACTTCTGTAGAAAAGATTCGAATTTGTGTGACACAAATTGTGGTCCTCCATCTGTGATTACTTCCTTGGGTATCCCAAAACGAGTAAATATTTCTCTCTATAGGAAATATATTACATCCTGGTCATTGGCCTTCGCCAAAGCCATAGCTTCTACCCATTTTGTCATGTAGTCGGTGTAAACTAAAATGTAGGCTTTCTGTTTTGAATGAGGATTGATAGGCCCAACAAAATCTAAGGCCCATTTGTCAAAGGGTTCCACCACCAACTGTGGTAGCAGAGGCATTGCATCCAATCTATTAGGTTGTCCCATTCTTTGACAGCTGTCACAAGACTAGATATATTTCTTGGCATCCTTGAAAACTGTTGGCCAATAATAACCCATTCTCAACACGTTATGACCTGTTCTCCTGTCTACAAAATGTACCCTGCATGGCTCATCATGACAGGCCTTCAAGATATGGAAGACTTCATCCTCACTTACACATATCTGGATCTCAAGATCAGGACCTGTGTAGAAAATATGTTCCTCTATCCAACAATACCTGGCACTTTGTTGAATAATCTTCCTTTTTTCTCTTTTTGACAAGTGTGCCAGAAACCTACTTGTAGCCAAGTAGTTAGCAACATTTGCATACCAAGGGGAATGAGCTAAAACTGCAAACAAGTGTTCATCTGGGAAAGAATCCTCAAATGGTAGGCTGTTATCACTGTTAGTAAAATGAGATAAATAACCAGCAACAACATTTTCTTTCCCAGTCCTGTCAATAATGGTAATATCGAACTCTTGTAATAGTAACAACAATATAGTTATCCTAGCATTTGTAGTTGGTTTGTTCATTAGGTACTTGATGGCTGAGTGGTTAGTGTGTATAAAGGTGGAATATCTAATGATGTAGTGTCTAAATTTGTTAATGGAGTAAACAATGGCTAAAAATTCCTTCTCTGTAACCATATAATTGAGTTCAGCATGGGCCAAGTTCTTACTGATGTAATAAATTGCATATGGTGCTTGACCATCCTGCTGATCTAATACTGCTACAATGGCAGTGTCAGAGGCATCTGAAGAAATGTGGAAGGGAAGAGCCCAATTGGCCCCCCTTAAGATAGGATTTGTAGATAGCCTATTCTTAAGCTCAATGAATGCTGTATGGCATGCATCATTCCAAGCAAACTGTACATCCTTCATCAATAAGGTAAATAAAGGAGAAGCTAGTTTGGAAAAATTTTCTATAAATATTCTATAATACCCAGCATGCCCTAAAAATCTACGTACCTCTTTCTGTGTTCCAAGAGTGGGTATATTTTCAATCACCCTAATTTTGGATGGGTCTACCTAGATACCATCAGTAGAGATAAAGTGCCCCAGCACTACACCTTCGCTCATCATCATATGGCACTTTTCAGTGCTCAAAGATAGCTGGGTTTTCTCACAGCGTGTTAAGACCTTTTCCAAGTTTTTCAGTGCCTCTTCAAAATCACTACCATAAGGGGTAAAATCATCCATGAAAATATCCATACTATCATTAACCATTTCCAAAAATATTCCAATCACAGCTCTCTGAAATGTGGCTGGTGCATTGCATAAGCCAAAGGGGAGCACCCTGTATGCAAAGGTATCCCAGGGACAGGTGAAGGTGATTTTATTTTGGTCTTCAGGAGCAATCTAGATTTGATTGTACCCACTAAACCCATCCAGAAAGGAGAAGAACTTCTTCCCAGATAGGGTGTCAAGTACTTGATCGATGAAAGGCAGGGGAAAGTGATCTTTCTATGTTGCCTTGTTAAGCTCTCTGTAATCCACACAGATCTCCATTTTCCATTCTTCTTGGGTACTATCATGAGTGGAGAAACCCAATTGATGTCTAAGATTGGGTATATAAACCCTGCTTCCAAGAGTTTTTGAATCTCTTCCTTCACTATGTCCCAAATATTGGGGTTCATCCTTCATTATGGTTGGCACATAGGCCGGGAGTCACTTTTAATATAAATGTGGTGGGTGCACATATTAGAAGGGATACCCTTCATGTCTGTGTACTCCCAGGTGAATGCCACCTTATGTTTTTTTAAGAGAGCGATTAGGAATTCCTATTCATCCAGAGTAAAATTGGGATTGATATTTAGGGTTTTTCCCGACTCTATCTCGACTGGAACACTTTTTGAACTTTTCAACACTGGACCTATGTGAGTGTTACTGACTAATGTTTCCTGTGTGAGATTTTCTTGTTCTTCTTCACTTAGAGTACTATTCAGGATCTGATAAATTTGTTTGTTGACAGAAGTGGGTTCACTGATGAAATTATTGATGGCATCGTCCTCTGTTTCATCCTTAAAAGTCAAGGCCTTCCCTTTCGTTAACAATGGATGAACGCCCTCCTCTTCCTCTAGCTCCATCCATAATGGAGTTTCAACTTCTAGATTCGGTCAAACTGGAGGATAGAGGGTAAGGTTCTTTATTTCAGTTCCATTTGATATGGTCATAGACCCAGATCAATAGATGATGCAAGCATCAACTGTAGCTAACCTGGGCCTTCCCAGGATCAGCGGGTGTGCTCCTAGCTGCGACTTGGGTTGTAAAACCAAGAAGTCATCTGGATATTCCCATGAATCAACCGAGACGACAAGGTCATCCAATATTCCCTCGGGTTTGATGGTGGACCTATCTGCAAATTCTAGAACAATAGGAGTTGGTCTGAGATTAGTGAGCCCAAGTGTTCTTACAGTTTCTATGGTCATGACCTTAATAGCTGCACCTAAATCTACTAATACATTTGGTATCTATGTATCCCAATCTGCACAGTGACAGTGGGATTTGCAGGATCATCGTATTTAGCCAGGAGGGTTTTTCCCATTATTAGTTCAGATAATTTCCCTATAACATGGACAGTGGGAGGATCCCTGTGTTTTTTTCTTGGTTTTTTTGTACACAGATCCCGAACAGTTCTGGCATAGATAGGCACATCATGAAGGGCATACAACAATGGAATTTTGACATAGAGATTTTTCAACTCTCCTAAGAGGTTAAATTGATCTTGTTCCACTTCTTTTTGTAGTGTTAGTCTTTCAGGATATGGTGGTTCCCTAATCAGTTGTGTAGGCTGTGTGTCAATAGGTGTTTCTTCTTATGTTTCAGCCGGTATCTCGGTAGGACTTTCAACGTCCTCAATAATGGGGATCGCTACGTTGGATAAGTACTATTGGTTCATCCTTTCTTCAGACGCAGAGGATGGGATATCCTCAATGACCAAAGGCTCCACTACCCTCCCTGATCGTAACCGAATGTTGTTACAAGGAACCAGAGTAATGGAGTAAGTGGGCATGTTGGCAGTCTCAAACTGATGGAATGCTTTATTATTTGGGTTGGGGTTAGGTTGAGCAGGAAGCTGCGGTCATATAGGCGTATTGGGTACAACATTGTTATGGAGTTGCAGATGTGATTGCCCATACTGCTGATATGGCTGAGGGTATTGTTGAGGATGGTATGGTTGATAAGAAAACTGTTGAGGAGGTTGGTTATGGGGAAACTGGTTTCCTGGATGGAATTTCTTCCACCCAAAAGACCAATAATTCTGTTGGTTTGGTGGCTGTGACCAATAANTGAGAAGGATACCATTGATGGTTGGAATAAGATGAAGGGAATTGTGTATTCATGTGATGCATATTATTCCAATTATTCATGTTATTCGAAAATGGAAACGAGTATGGAGTCATACCTTGACTTTGAGGTTGCCAAGGATTTGTTTGGGAAATGAAGTAGGCTGGTTCCACATATGGAGTTGATGCCTACAGAACTTCCTTCACTTGAAGTAGTGAAGGGCATTCCTTTGTATCATGGTTCAGCTCATAGAGCTGACACACTTCTACTTTGTCGAGTGGGCACTCCTTCAGGGGATGTTTATTCCTACATTTAGGGAAGAATACACTCAGTTTTAGATCTTCTACTACTTGTTTTTGCTTTGACCTCAGGACATCTATTTCTGAGGAGATGGAGCTCATAATTTCTGTCTTGAAATTCTCGAGAAGGTTGCCTATTTATGCTCAGGTAGCTCCTCCTTTAGATGACTTCTATGTTTTGTCGAAGACATATCGTTCTAATTTATCCCATTTGTTGTTCCTGGAATATCCTCTGGAATACCTCTTGCACAATTCAACAATCTTTTCAAAGGATTCCTTTGAGATATCCCACCTTACCAGCAGGTTCAACATGTCTAGGAAGTATTCCCTAATCCCACAAACTAGGATGATATTAAGCACATCTAGCCCCATATTAGTCTGTCCAGCTCTCTGCACATTGTACAAAATCCTCTCAACAAAATCTTCCAAGCTTTCATCGTCCCTTTGTACCATTTTAAACAGTTCTTCTTTTTTATCTTTGGTATTGCAGTACTCCTGATATTTTTCTAGGAACACCTATTTCATTTGGTCCTAGTTCCCCCACCCAGGCTCATGAACCAACATAGTGCATTATCCTTTAGAGTAGCATGGAAACGTTTCAACTTCTACTCACTGGAGGTGTAATCATAGCTACGACAGAGGATGTCAAACTTGAAAAGGAATTCATCTGGATCCTCTGTTTCTTTTCCATGAAAAATGAGGTAAAAGTGATGGCGATATGTTTTCATGGGGGCTATTCCATTTGGCTGTTGAATGGGGAACTGGAGTGTGGAAATAGTCCCCTCAAGCGGGGGATCACCCTCATGATGATGATTTTCTCCCATCACCTCTTCGTGATCTTCTGGATCGTGTCTGTTATTCATGTTTTCTTCTACTCTCTCCTCTCCATGCTTCCACTAATCGTTTAATTTTTGATGGAACTGTGTCCACTCCTCTTTTGTCACCACCTTCCTGTTAATGTGATATACCAAGTCTTGGTTAGCTGATCCCGTAGTACTAACTCTATCTTCCTCCGTAGGACAGCTGAGGGTGTCGCAACTTCTCCTTTGTTCTCCACTGTGGAAACTGATGCTTCCACCCTGGGAATAATTGGGCTTCTTCTAACATAGGACCCATGATGGTGAGCTCTGGTAGAGGAATTGGTTCTGGAAACTAGATCGTCAATGAATGTCCTTCTTCCCAAGGATGGATTTCATCCATGACCTCGACCACCTGCAATGTTAGTATTCTGGGGAGTTTTGGGGGTTGTAGGAATGTCATGCTATACCCTTCTCGTATTCATGGAACCCAAAACATGCAAACTTAAAAAAACTGAAGAAAAATGAATGGATGCAACTACCAGATGCAACTACTATGGAGTCTAATAATTACCTTCCCCGGCAACGGTTCCAAAATGTTGGGCACTCTATATGCAAGTTAATTAAGAAAACATATAGAATGTTCAATATAAATTGTCAACCCTGGAAAGTATTTTTGTTGCAAAGATAATTTATATTGTCTGTGCTTAAACACTAAGTAGCTGATGTTGTGAATAAAATATCTTACCTGTCTGTTCAACCCAACTCTTCCCATGATTAACTTAATCTAATTACCTTCCCAGGAATGCAAAATTATGATTACCTTTCTACAACCTTGATCTAGAAATGAAATATTCAAGAAATAAATATCTAGACTTACTTTTGCAGAAAGTTAAATCCTAATTTACCAGGCCATTTGAAGATCCATTATAACCATCTCAATCCAACTTGATCTAGTAATCTGGAATGCAGAAATTAAACTCAACAATTGTAACTGTAAATGGACTGAATTAGCAAACTTCAATAAAGATATTAATGAAAAGAAACTGGGAATGAGCTTGGCTATTACAACTATCACACAAATGCATAAAGAAAATTAGTCTACACAGTCGACTGTCACACCACTCTGCTGCAGCTTACAGGAAATGCGATTACTGATCAATTTAGGAAACACACAATGAATCATTACTGTTGCAGTTGTTATAAAAGAATACATCTACTGTAACATCCACATCACACGACATAAGAGATAAATACCTAATTAACTGGAAAATCTCTGTAGGAAGGCGGGCCTAGGCTTCAAAAAGAGATGCCGAAGACTAACACAAGTTAAAACACAGAAATCAGAAGAATCTTGCTCCTTGTATTAGATGATGGAATGAAAGTACAGTCTCTATCACAGCTTATACAATATGATCAATTATTTTCCAACCCTTGGCTCTGGATACTATCTAATATTTATACATCAATCTTCATAACCTCTACCCACTAATATCAGGCAGCCATGAAGATCTACGATCTTTAGGCTGCCCTATTACAATGCGTTGTTACAGCTATGGGTGAAACACAAGCAAGGAATATAGGAAGTTTGTTGCATGAGCCGATAATGAAATAATAGAACTCGATTAAGAATTACTCTGTCGGTTACAACTACCCTTGAATAATGGTGCGCTGCTGAGGCCGAGTCTGTTGCAGCTTTGGCTATTGCAACTTGCATAGAATGAGGATATTTGACTATGTTTCACCTGTAAATATGGAGTTCGTGGGCACAGTTGGCAATAGATGTTCATCTCTTCTAGAAACCGCTTGACCTGATGCAGCTGTATCCTTCACGTTTTGAACAATCTTCATAAAATCCATTTATTAGCATAATTCAAGAGGTAAATCCCTGTTTATTACAATCATAAGTATTAATAAGCTAAAACAATAAGTAATCATACCTATGAGGAATCAGGGCTCCAATGAAGGAAAAACATTTGTTAGGTGCATAAAAATAGGGTAAGATAAGGCAAAAAGAGTATACCAGTGTGGTAAAAAAGGGGTCATTTCTTGGCCCAACAATGGTGTCATTTTTTAGCCCCATGATAAGTGGTATTATACCAACATTATGATAAAGGTAACCATTGTACCCATCGATGCTACTTTTCAGATGCAAAACATTGCAAATAGATTTCAAGACATTTATCGACTACTTATGTTTGCCATGTGTTTGGGGACGACAAGATGTGGTTATTTACGACTAGGTGGCTTGCAACTTAAATATTTATTTCCAAAATTTACTAGTGAATGTGGGATCACGATCTGACACAATGGACGTTGGCATGCCATGAAATTTAAAAACATGGCCTAGAAGATTTTGGGCAACCGTTACCAATATAAGTGGGTGCTACAGAGCAAAAAACTAAGCATATTTGGAAATTCGATTAACTACCACCATGATCATTGATTTTTTACCTACTTCTGTAAGGCCAACAATAAAATCCATGGAAATGTCATTTCAAATAGAGGTTGGTATTGGCAATGGTTGCAATGGCCAATGAGTCTTCACTGTCTCACCCTTTTTCCTAATTTGGCAAGTGCCACATTCACTACAAAAGTAAGGATATTATTTTTCATGCCATACTAGAATAAGGAGTGCTTAGTCCTTGCATGAGTTCTATGAAATCTTGGGTGACCAATGAGAGGAGATGTATGCAATTATGTTAATATTGTAAGCTTAAAATCAGAGTTATGTACTAAAAAAAGGAAACCATTATACCACAATGTATCTTGTTACCAAGTGTAATGTTGGTGGGTTTGGAATCCTTCCAGAGTCATTTGATGAGTTGAGATGCAATAACATTGGTTAGTCATTCTTTCCTTGCTTCCTCTAACCATTTGGGTATTAGAGAGTATAAGGAAAATTAAGAGGGATCCATCTTCCTCATGTTTCCTTGATAATGCATCTGCCACAACATTGTATTTTCTCTTTTTGTATATGATATCGTAATCATATCCAAGCATCTTGATGACCCTTTAATGCTGCTTCGGGGATGACAACCCCTATTACAAAAACTACTTTAGGTTGTGGTGATCCATCTTGATTTGGAAGCATTTCCGTATGAGATACAATCACAATGTATCATCTGCATGTAGGATGACCATTATTTCTTTCTCATAGGTAGACTAGCCCAGATTCTAGTCACACAACCGCTTACCGATGAATGCCAAGGATCTATTGTCTTGCATTAAAACTACACCTAAACCTTTTTTTGGAAGCATTACATCCCAATACAAAAGTATTAATAAAATTGAGCATGGCTAAGACTGGTGTGGTGCACATGGCTTGGTTTAAAACTAAGAATGCTTGTTTTTATGTTGTGTTTCATGCAAAGGCATTTTTTTTAGCAGGGTTGTCAATAGGGTTTTAATTTTACCATATTTATTCACAAACTTCCTATAATATCCCGTAAGGCCTAAAACCCCATGTAAGCTATTCAATATTTTAGGGAGGATCCATTCTTGCATTGTCACAATCATCTTAGGGTCCACTCTCACCCTATCTTATCCCATGGTATGACCCAAGTATTCCACCTCTGAAATTCCAAAATCAAACTTGGAGCATTTAATGAATGGCTGGTGGTTTTGAATGAGTTGTAATGCTTTACCAACATGTTGTACATGGGCATCCCAAATTTTACAGTAAATTAAGATGTCATCAAAGAAAAATAACACAAAATCATGAATATATTTCCTTAAATTTTTATTCATTGGGGTATAAAAGGTAGAAGGGCCCTTACAAAGTCCCATTATGAAAAACTCACAATGGCCTTCATGTGTGCAAAAATTCGTTTTTGGAATAACAACCTCTTTCATCCCAATTTGGTGGTATTCTAAACGAAGGTCAAGTTTGGTGAAAAATTTGGCACCATGGATCTTATATAGAAGATCATTGATGACTAGGACGGGAAATTTATCTTTAATGATCAACTTATTGAGAGCACGAAAATTAGGAAATGTACGCCATGTGCCTTCTTTATTTAAAATCATGACCACGAGGGAAGAATACATGCTAGTGTTGGGATGAATGCATCCTACCTCTAGTGGATCCTAAATGATCTTTTCAATTTTACACTTTTGTTCAAATGAGTGCCTATATGGTTGTACATTTGATAGTTGACTACCCGAAATCAAGGTAATACCATGAACAAACTCACCTTTATATGGGGGTAAACCTTTTGGTGTCTCAAAGGCCTATTGATGTTTGTATAAAACCCTCTATAATCCAAGTTGGATTTATGGTGCAATGTTATCCAAATCCTGGATGGCATGAGCAATAATTCAAAAGAGTGGCCTTTGTTTAATAAATTTTCCATCTGATGGGAACTTATGAATTTAGGGTATGTTAACCCTTGAGATGTTCCAGAATGCAATGGAACTATCCTAAGGTACCTCAACTAGTTATGAATTGGTAAATGATAGCTATCAACATACTTGTTTATCACTTAAATATCAAAGAAGGATTGAAAACTTATTTAGCACATTTTATGGATCAAAGGTAAAGAAACCTATTATCATAACAATTGATTGGTATTGGGAAAGATACGAAGAATAAGAAATATTAGATATGAAAATACAAGTGTCTAGGAGAGATCTCTCTTGCAAATTCATGGAGAGAACATTCACAAACATAAATATTTTTTGACATAAAACAATGGCATTTGAATAAAATACATGAACAACATGCATGCACAATATAGCTATATTGTACAGTAATTATACCATTCAAAGACAATAGATCTGAATCTTCACCACTATTTTATTCAAACAAGAGGAAAAAATACATATGGAATAGAGAGATAATTTTTTAATGTGGTTACCATGAATTATTTGATAACAAATTATTCTCAAAATAAGTCTTTCTTCAATCTCTATTATGAAAATTTTGGTACAGTCTCTCGCTCTCAAAACACCCAAAATTTTACAATTTTCTTTCTTTATAAAATATTACATTTTCTTTGCAGTAAACCATTCTAAAACATAAATACTAAATTTAGAACTAGATCCTATTCTGAAGCATAAAATCTAGAAAAGATAATCTTTTATCCTCTCCAAGCTAACGGTGTTGAGCTAGCAAATCTATGGATGTATCCCCATTATGGACCTATGGGATATTAAAGGTTTTCCATTTCTTTGGAAATTGCATCCAACTATGTATATGAAGTGTAATAAATTGGAGTCATACTAAGGAAAATAGTCTTCAAGTTTGATAACAAATCAAAGTCCTCAATCATCTTATTAATTAATATCTATCCAATTAGGGGTTTGCCCAGATTTTGTCTCATGGAACCATGAAGGAATTAAAATCAAACCATTTATCTAAGATAACCAATAAAATGATCAAATATCTTCCTTCCAAGTCTCCCTCGACGTTCTCAATTTCTTGAACTTAGTGTGACATATATACTTGGAACCTCGACTTGAAACCTTGGACCTTACCATTACACTTAGGTGCATTTGTGTTTGGTATGATGTTTGGTTTGGTATTGAAACTTGGAAATCGTAACCTGTAACTTGAGGATTGGATTCGATGAAAAAACCCAATAATTTTGGTGAACCCTGCATAAACTGCAACAAAAAAAATAATAACAAACTTTAGTTAACATTTTTTTGCATGTGCTAACATTGGCTCCATGAGGAATAGTGATTTCATGTAAATCACTAAAAACATACAAAATCATGTGCCTTCATTAATACAATCTGTCTTTGCAACTTGGTTCTAAAATTTGTAAACACCTTTTGAAGACCTAAAACACTTGTCATCTATTGCAAGCTTGACTAGTAAAATTATTTCTAGTGAGGTTTATACATGTCCCGATAACCTGTCTTATTTTCCTGTCATGTACTGAAATTGAAATTAGTAATTACCCTACACTAGTGCCTTCCTCCATTGGGATATGAAGTCTTTATTCTGTATTCTACCACAACACTTAAGAAAATACACACACCAATATTTACCATGAATGTGAACCAGCAAATGTTTTAATAAACAAATAAAATTTTAAGCAATCACCCATTCACAAAGCCACCTTCCAATTCTTCATCATCTAGATTATGTAAAATGGAAGTATTTTTCTCCTGAGATTTGGATATCTTGAAGGTCCCAAACCAAAGGTTATCAAATTTACCATGCGTTTCTTTGTGTGTTCTCATAACATCCCATCTCAATACCAAATCACTAGGAATAAAGTTGTCTTCCTATGTTCTTTGATCAAATTAGCCTTAACTTTATGCCGACAAACTTGATCCTTTTCATTCAATAATTCTATGGTCAAGCCTTTTAATTCAATAATTCTATGGTCCATTGAGCTACTATCAGTTGACAAATCCTCCTTTTAATATCATTTGGATCTTCAATATCATCCTGCAAAAAATTCATGACTGGTAAACCAAGCTAGACAAGAAAAACATCTGTTCCATACACCAAACAGAAAGGAGAGGTTTCAATATAATTCTTTGTGCTAATTTTGTCATCCCATAGTGCATACTTTAACTTGGAATCCCGAGCCCTTTTATTTTCTTCCAACAACTTCTTAATAATCCTTACCAAGATTTTCTTTGAGGATTCAACCAATCCATTAATTCGTGGGTAATAGGGTGTTGAATGTCCCAGCATAATATTGTACCCATCACAAAAGTTAACCATGGCAGTGGATTTAAATGTTTTTACACTATCAATAATAATCCTTTTAGGACAACCAAACCTATCCAAAATATTCTCCTCCAAACAATTAATGACCACTTTATATGTTACATTTCTAGTGGGTATGGCTTCTATCCATTTAATGAAGTAATACGTGGTTGTAAGAATCCATTTACATTGTCTATTGGAATAAGGATGAATTTAACTAATAGAATCAAGTCCCCACTATTGAAAAGGACCTTCTACTGAAATTGGTTTCAATGGCAGAGGTAACAACTTTTCCTTCCAATTAAGATTTGGCATTCCACACAATCTTTGACTTTTGCATTAACATATGAAAACAAGGTGGGCCAATAGTACCCTGCCCTTAAAATTTTATAAGTTATGACCTTCCATTAATGATTCCTCCACATTCTCCTTGGTGCATTTAATTCATGATCCTCTGTGAATCATCTTCATCAACACATTTTAACATAACACCTCGAGGATCTTTCCAAAACATTAAAGATTCATTTGTAATACAATATTTTACATCCTTCAACTTTTTTTATTTATCTAGATATGGAGGACAATGTAAATTTTGTAGAAGTAGAAAATATCTTTATATCGAGCTGAAATGGAAAAAATTTGTTGTACCTATAATTCATCCTCTTCACATTAGGACCCACTATGCACTGAACTATTGAAGATAAAATTTAACCCAATAGCTCTGCTATTTGTTTGCGTTATTTTTTTTTCCAAAACTTGACTTTTGATTCACGTTGTAGGATTTATTTATAGATCATATTCTAATATATTGGCAATTCATTTGCTCCTTTTTCCATCACTGTCAGGCTCCATAAGAATTTCTTCAACAATGCTATTGAGTACATAAGCTGTTAATTTAGACTGTAGTATATAAATTCTAGAATATTTTAAAGCTTTAACAAGAGCATATGCATGCGTTTACATAATGTTATATTTTAATTTTACATCCCTCAAAGCTCTGTTGAAAAATGCAATGGGATTTTCATATCCTTTCTATAACAATATAGTAGCAATAGTGTCCTCCGAGGAAAAATAAAATGTAAGAAACTCATAATAATTTGGACTAGTTATCACTAGATATTTAGTTAAATCTTTCTTAATTATTTCAAAATACTTTCTATCTTTCTCTAACCATTTTATCCCATTTTCTTGTTTGAGCATACTTGTGATCTATTTTACAATCTCTACAAAATTATGAATAAACTTCCTTAATAAATTGATTTTTCTCTAAAAAGATTGTATCTCCTTCCTATTTACAGGGATAGTAACTTTTTGAATTGCTCTAACACTGGTTGGACAAATTCTAATATCTTATGGAGAACCAATATGGCCCAAAAGCTTCCCTTCATGCATAGAAAAATGTGACTTATTTGTATTAAGAGACAAATCATATTTTCTACATTTTAGGAATGTTTGCATGAGATGTTTCAAATGCTCTTCATCTGACTGAAAAAATATAGTGATATCATCCAAATATATAACTACAAATTTGTATCTTTCACCAACAAATTCTATAGCCATAGCTCTTTGGAATGTTGTGCTTGCATTCATCAGTCCAAAAGGAATTTTATCATACATAAAATTACCCAAGGAGTAACGAAAGTTGTTTCTTCTTTGTCATCGTCATGAACTACTATTTGGTTATAGATTGAGAACCCATTAAGCATAGAGATTCTTTTAGCACCAACAACCTTTTGCAAAATATGACCCATGTTGGGAAAGGGATAATTATCCTTCAAAGAACATCTATTTAGATTCGTAAAGTCAACATACAAACCTATTTATCCATTATTTTTCTATGACAAGCATGCTATTTTCCACCCAAGTTAAATATATCAAAAGAACAATTATTTTGGCATCTAACAATTTCTTCACTTGCTTCTCAATAAAAAAAAGCAGAACTGGATTCACATGCCTTAATTTTTATCTGAAAGGTTTTGTGAATTCCTTACGAAATTTTTTATGCTAAATAATGCTAGTGTCATAAGACCTGAGATATTTATAGGACCATGCAAATATATCAACAAACTCTTTCATAAGATCAACATACCTCTTTTTTTGTTCATTAGATAATGACCTAGATAGATTGACAAGATTTGGATCCATTTCAGTCCCAATATTATAGCTGGAAACATTATCTTCTGAAGATTGACCTGAGGAATTCACCAACATATCATCATTTTTAAAATGTCTCTCTAAAGGAACCAAACATTTAGGATTATGATTACCTTTTAAAACTAAAATTTATTGATTTGCAATCATATTTTGAAAATTATGCTTATTTTGATGTTCATATATGTCATTATCCTTACCTATACGAGAAGAAGAAAATTATTCCACCAACTCCAAAAAACTATTTAGCTCCTAATCATCAATAACAATATTCCAATGCTTGATGTTATCATGGATTGAAGGCATGTACCTCATTTCAATCTCATATCTAAGCTTTGGATTAATAGGAGTTTTCAAACCACTAGCTGTTAAAGCCAAATAATCTACTTGCTAATTAGAATTCCTTGGTATGAAAGTGATATTAAATGTTGAGAAGAAATTATCTATTAGATCCCATACCTTGTTTATTTACAACTTTAACCTTTGATGTTTGATAAATATTCTTAACTTGTCAAATAATTTGTTCAACATCTTCAAAAACTAAAATATTTTCAATTTTCATATTCTTTGCAGCTTGCAGTACTAATATCAAGGATTCATATTATGCAATATTATTAGTAGCTTGAAACTCCAACTTATATGGAAAGAAATGACCTCAGGTGGAGGAGAAATGAAAATGATTCTCGCACCAGAAAATTCTCTTGAAGATGAACCATCAAATAACATTTTCCAGAAAACATTCTTCATGTTCTCATATAGTTTAATCAACACTTTATTAGCACTTTCTACACCATGTTCCTCCTCATCCCTGATATGCAATATACATGGTCCAAAATCCTCATCAATTGCACCAATTAAATGATTACATAGATTTTCCTGATCACTGACTATGTAAGCCAATCGAATATCTCTTACAATATCCTATATTCTTATCCAAATACATGAATAGTTCCATAGCACCCCCCAGTTTCTTTGTCCAAGATCTAGACAAGAGAATTCCAAGTTTAGGTGGCATATCAACCACTAGAATATCCATCACAATTCTTTTCATGGGGAGCTGAGTCAAGGTGACCACCAAATATTTGACTACCCCCATACATTTAACCGTTTTGGAATCAATTGACTAAAAATTATGAGATGGGTTAGTAATATCCAACCCCAACTCATCTAAAACCACCTTAGGCATCAAATTATGTGAGGCATTAGAATCCAAAAGAAAAATATGCAACAATTTGTCATGGATATTCAATGAAATATAAAAAAGGGGAGGATAATCTATCTTCTCTTCAATATGAGGCCTAAACAAAATTGCAGGATGTTCATCTTGTAAATTTACAGTATCATGCTATATTAGAGCAACATATAATTTCAAAAACTTCATAATTGAATCCCTATAGAGTTCTTTTCTCATTAATTCTATCAACGTAATAGGAATATTAATCTTTCTTATTTCATGCTCCAGATTGAAAAGAGATGATGACTTATATGTTTCTTTAGCTTTTGTAACATTTTCTTTATTAGCATGTTGATCATGTTTCCTCTCCGCTTCATTTGTTGACACCTGTTTAGTTGAAAAATTAGTTTTCTTAAATTGATCCCATGATTTTGCATGATTTCAATTGACCTAGACCTCAAATCATATTTCTTTTGAGGATTTGTCTAAAAATTTCTAGAAAAATGCTTAAAATTCAATGAATTTGTCTCCTATACGTCTTGATACATCTAATTCAATCTAAAAGAATCTTCATAGTCACACTGAGTTAAATGAATATATGATAGGTCTCCCTCAATAAGGTGTATCTCATGATCTAGTTCATATATCCCAACATCATCATGTTCATCTATTTCATTATAAAATTATTTTGAAATGGAGGTTGATTTTTTTTATTATTATCTTCATTATTTCCTTTATCTTTGTAAAAATGTGGATTAAAGGGTCTTCTGAACTAATTAGGGTTTCTATTTCTCCCTTCCTATGCAGGTCTATTAATATTTTCCTTCCATTTCCATTTTTCCTAATTTTGATGATAGATTCATTATCATATTTGACATCTCCTTAAACTTTCCATCATGTTATTGTGAATTGGGTACAAAGGGATTATTCCCCTCTTTATGTTTACTTTTTCTTTTATCTCCACTACTAGACTTGGTTTTAAGCTTTTATGTTGATAATATATTAGATTCAACTTCGACAACGTGATCTTGCCTATTTTCCAAAGTTGCAGTTCTTCTTTCCCTCAACTATAATCATAATTTAACATCAAATGAATTGGTATAAGTGAGTTTAGATGAGGTCTACGTGGAATTTATTTCAACATTAAATTTACTATACATTTTGTTGAATCCTTTGGTAAACTCTTCTACTGAATCACCACATTTTCTCTTTAAATCCCCAAATTATGTTATGCAATACAAATAGTCTTTCTTATCCCCCCATTGTTTAAGGAATGGTTCATCTAGTGCTTCAATACCACCAATAGAATTTGCAGCTAATTCTCTAAACCATTTCCTTACTTCCCCATATAGGATCTATATAAATAACCTCATCCATACATCCTCATGTTCAACGTTTTAGTTATTTGAATAACTATACTATGTTGGTAAATGTTCCTATGCAGTAACCTCTCTATATCCATTAAATCTAAGCAGATATTTCAAATTGTATCCAGCTGGGAAGGCATTCAATCTTTGAGGAAGGAAAACTAGAGGAGCATACCTAGTGGCAACTATGGCATTCATTTGGTTTGGTAATTTATTTGTCATTGTTTACATAGGTTGAACTTTGATTATAAAGGGGGATGAAGGATTCAAAATTGGTATAGATATTTGGAGATTTAGGAAATAAAATTCTTCATAATTTAGGAAATTTTCCAGCAACAATTTTTCTACAAGAGGACTAATATAGGTCTTTACTTTATATTTATCATCATAATATTTACTAGATTGGGGAAAATATATAGGAGAAGAAAAAATTTCTTCCTTTTCTTTATTTGTAAATGGAGGTAAATACTTTAAGGAGGTTGGAATTATTTTGGAATACCTAAAGATGATGATACTGATCTATGCAGATCTCCCGTTTTATTGATCAACTTTTTAGCATCTGATGGTGCTGGCACATTTGGTGACTGAGGATTTTCCCTGGCTCCTATTTTCTTTGGAGCCACAACTACATAAATGGAGTCACCAGGTGAATGATATGCAGTCAGTCTTAGATGATTGGTTATTTTCCACCATTTAGAATTAGATATATTGTTTATTATACACCCAGGGAAGATACCTCTCTCCTTTGTCCTCTACAATGAAGCCAGAATATGTTATCCCTTGAGATGTTCCAAACTGGAATGGAACCATGCTAAGAAACCTCAATTAATTGTGAATAGGTAAATAATATCTCCTAGCATACTTGGTTATCACTTAAATATTAGAGAATGATTGTAAACTTATTTAGCACATTTTATGGGTAAAAGGAAAACACTCCTACTATCAAAACAAGTGATTGGTACCAAGAAATATAGGAAGAACAAGAAATAGGTATGAAATTACAAGTGTCTAGGATATATCACTCTTGCACATTCATGGAACATTCACAAACATAAATATTTTTTGACAGTAAATAATGGAAATTTGAATAAAATACATGAACAATATGCAGACACAATAGAGATATATTGTGCATGAATTCAATCATTCAAAGACAATGTATATGAACCTTCACCACTATTTTATTCAAAGAAGAGGGAAAAAATACATATGGAATACAACAATAAAAACTAACTGAGAATGTGGTTTCCAGGAATTCTTGGATAACAAAATATTCTCATAATAAGTCTTTCTTCAATCCCTGTTACAAATCTTTTGGTCCAGTCTCTTGCTCTCGAACCCTGAATATTTTACATTGTTCTTTCTTTATAGAAGATTAAATTTGATTTGCAACAAACCATTCTAAAACATAAATACTAAATTTAGAACTATATCTCATTCATAAGAATAAAATTTGGAACAAATAATCTTCGATCCTCTTTAAGCTGATGGTGTTGAGATGGAAAATTCATGGATGCTTCCCCATTATGGACCTGTAGGATATTGAAGGTTCACCATTTCTATAGAAAGTGCATCCAACTCTGCATACAAAGTGTAAGAAACCGGAGGCATACTAAGTAAAATAGCCTTCAATATTGATAACAAATCAAAGTCCTCAATGATCTTATTAATTAATATAGTCCAATTAGGGGTTTGTGCATATATTGCCTCCTGGAACCATGAAGGAATTAAACTCACATACTTGATCTCAGATAACCAATAGCATGTGCAAATAGCTTCCTTTAAAGACTCCCTTGGTGTTCTCAATTCTTGGCACTTAGTGTGACATCTGGACTTGCAACCTTGGCTTGAAACCTTGGCACTTTCCATTACACTTGAGAATATTTGTGTTTGGTATGATGTTTGGTTTGGTATTGAAACTTGGAAATCATGATCTGCAACTTGGAGATTGGGTTCTATAAAAAAAACCCAATAATTTTGGTGAACCCTGCATAAACCGTAAAAAAACAAAAAATTAACAAAATTTAGTAAGAAAAAAAATTGCATGTGCTAACAAGGGAGTATGCTTAGAGTTTTTCAAGGGTGTGAGTATGAAAGTCCTAAGTAAAACTCAAGTATAATTTATTTAAGTCCATGGTAATAAGCCCAAATGGCTAGAGCCATTCTGCCCCCAAAACTATATCACAACCATCAATATATATGGACAACATATGGGTTTTGAGATGATAGTAACCCAATTGGAGTCTCAGTTTTCACAATGCCGCACATGTTTCATCATCCCACCATTAGTTATCATAATTTTAAATTTAGGCACTAGGTGGACATAACAACAGAGTTCTTCATCCACTCATTGGTGGATAAAGGTTTTGGTGCTACCACTCTCAACTAAAACTACCACTTTATCGTGCTTGATGTAACACAGAAGTTTCAAGGTTTGTGGGGTTGGAATATCAGATAAAGAATGAAGAGAGATGAGAGGTTCTTTGTGATTGACCCTGGGATCTAATTCCCCTTACACGGGAGGAGTTTGGCCAATGACCTCAAACTTAGAAATTGGTAGGAGTGATCACATCAATTTGGAATAACTTTTTTTACATTTATGTCTTAAAACATTATTTTCATCACAATTGTAGCAAATTCTCCTTCTTTGTTGATTTGTCATTTATGTCAGAGATAATATTTGTACTTTCAATGGAGGAAAAATAATTATGTTTGAGGAATTGACTTCTATAGGGCATGAGCAGGGAATGGAAAATGGTTTGTTGGTTTGTGCATTGATCAATGTTTCTTCTTCTAGAACCCTATAAGATGACTCCAACTAAGTATAAGGATGTTGCATTATGAATCATGCTTGATATGCCTCCATGAGGCCACTAATGAAACATTACTTATATAAAGAATTTGTTAAGTTTTTGGGCATGTTTGCTGTAACTTGGTAAGCCACCCCAAATAGTGAAGATATCACTTGTAACAATTATGGACATCTTTAATAAATAAACTCGAAGGGTTGAAGTAGCCATAGGAATTTTTAATCTATTCCCACCATTGCCAACTTTCTAAATCCAAATATAAGACCCCCACCCTAAGTTTCATCATAACATCAATAATGCCGTGAAGGAAGAAGTAGTGTTCCATATAGGTGATCCATATCGATGGATTAGACTGATTAAAATTGATGATGTCTATTTTCAGAAGTCAATTACAAGTGTTATTATCCATGGAATGTGGGTTATGCTTGTGAGGAATCAAAGGGGGCTATAGGTGGCTAAATAGACCCCTCCTAGTTTCTTCACTTATTGCTTCGTTTGGTCCAGTTCTTGCATTGTTTCTTCTATTTTTTTTTCTAGCTCCAACTCTTTTAGGGATGGATCTAGATTGATATTTGTCTAGAGATCACTTGTTTCTTGCTGAAGCATAGTCACTATATTGAAAATGTGGGTAAATTTCTCCACTGGCTGGAGCTGACTGTCCAATGGCTCACTCGAGGTTGGGATCACCGCATAAGCTTTTTTTACCTTGGCCTCTAGTTGTTTTTATGCATGAATTCCTTCCTTATTCCCTAGGAATGTCTAAGCTAAATGTGTCCTTCACATAGTTCTACAGATATCTATTCCATATAGTACTAGATATATGGGGTTGGAACAAGGTGTAAATTCAGTTGGTTGTAGGGAAATGGGTCAGTCTATGAAGTATCCTCTAGGTATACCACAGATATGGAGAAGGGGTTAAGTTTGAGATTTCGGTGAGAGGTCCCCTCAGCTTGCTTATATAACGCCTATGCCCTATTGGTACTCAAAACTTAATATGTTTGCGTAAGCATCTTTGCTGGTTGAATATGTAGTACCATGCGTAGTTAATCAAAATTAACTTTGTTATATTTCTGGAATAGGTCTTCCACGCCGATGTTGGATTTTATCTATTGCATGATCTCAGGGATCATACCAATGATTGATTCCCCTTATTTAGTGTGTATAGGACTACGTTGTCTCTCTTTATAGTATGTATTAGTAGGTGTCTCCTGTCTTTGCTATGGAAGCTTCTCCGATGTCTTCTTTGGAAGCTTCTCCAATTCTTTTTCTAGAAGCTTATCCAATGTCTTCTATAGAAGTGTCTCTTGTTCTTGATCTAGTACAATACCAAATTGTTCAAATATATTTTAGTGAACATACTCTATTGGTCTCAGTCCTAGAAGTTGGAATGAAGGAAATACCTTGTCAACATCCTCCTCCTCATGTTCTTACCCTTCATGATTTGGTGGTGGAGATGGGGAAGTCTATTATTTCTTCTACGAGTCCTTAGTTGGCTACAAATACAATGTCTCTAGCTTACATTTGTCCAGTAGGAGTGGGGATGATCTTGTTGGGTTTGAAGTGCTGGATTCACCCTTTAGTTCTTTTGTATGTATCCCAACCTCTTCCATGATTTGAAATTTTGAGTTTGATAGGAATTGCAAGTGCGATGACCACTACAGGAATACATCACTAACATTATTTGTAGTGATGCAGAATGACATCATGTACTTCTGGTTGGGATTTGTGTGAGGTAAGATCAACACATTATGTTGACCGACTTTGAAGATCACTTTGTCATTGAATCTGTCAATGATGATTTGAGGGACTCTAAATGAATTTTATTTTGCATTGATAAACCACTAATACCACTTATGGAAAGCGGACTCCACATCCACCCAGGACAGATTGCTTGACTATTTCCTGAAAACCAAAAGAATTGTCGCGATAAATTATTCTGGTATCTAATGGTCGTAGGTGACATGCGATGGTGGCTCCCATACCACCATGGAAATGAGTAAGAAGGCCAAACTATAGTGGAGATCATTTCCATGGTACTATGCATCCAAGCAATCCTGGAAAAATTCCAGGTGCATGTAGGGTTCCCATGCCAACTACTTACCCAAGGTGCACTTCTCGATTGCTATGACAACCCCAATTGAACAATCATCTTTTCGACACTTTCTTAGCAATTTGCATGCTAATATTTGCGTGGAAAATATGACTTGGCGCTCTGATATCTGCGAGATAATACAACCTCATGACCCCCTATGGGTGTTGTACTTTATATATACCTCATTTGAAGATGCGTGATACATTACTTTTGTTATATCTAATCCTTTGCATGACAGTCAAGAGACCAAGCAAATAACCTCATCGATGATCTCATAGTTCTTATCTAGCCATAAAAACCCTCCTTGCAACTGGATCAAGAGGAAACATGTGTAGGTGCTAATGGTGTCACACATTCCAAAGTATGGAACACCCATCAGGGAAATAATTCATGACTAGTGTTGTAAGCACACCCAGTATTGTGGTTTCACACCTGTCATGCCATATTCATGGATCTTTTCCTCTGTATAGTGCTGAATTGAGAGCTATGGAAATTGGGTGTCATCCAATATGTTGAAGTCCAAATACTTTAAAAATGAGATCGACCTAGAAACTCACCCTTCACCTTCACTTCAATCGACAGTGGCACCACCGACATAGGGTATTCCTTAGGGGATTTCGCCTTGTGCGAGCCTTCTTCTCTCCAGGTGTAGTGGACATGGTTTTGAACTATATTGATAGCCTCACTAATGTTATACATAGCCATGAATAACCACAAACTCTCACTCTCTAAAATGACTATTCTTCACTTCACACTCTTTGAATAACACTAATGATTCCTTCCTCATTTGCGACTTCTATTACCCTAGAATTAAAAACTATCCGTCCTCTTCCACTAATTTTTGTTTCTCTCTTATGTACCTCTCCTCTTCAATGCTATATGTGATGGATGTTGTATATAGATCCTCTTTTTTTCAGCACACTCCGCTTCATGAATGCTTGACTAGAAGAACAACTCTATCATGCGAGATTCCTCTCTTTCTGTGTACCTCCAACTTCCTTAATGTGGGAAATCTCCTCAAAATCAACAAAAAATCTAATCTATCATTCCTCCTTTTTACCTTTTCAAATTACTGAATACTAGCATCCTTTCCTCTTAAAGGAACTGTCCTTTTCTAATCTTTCTAAATGGGGAAAATTCGGTTACAACTAACATATACCTAACCAACAAGTGTTGTACAACTCATGGAATGATTTCTAACAGTTGATTGCATGGCGAATTGATGAGTGGTGAATGAATGACTATGACGTGTTAGGTAATGGTGACACGACTATGAATTGGTGGACACCAACTGGTTAGCTAGAAATTTGACAGGTGACATGTAACTAATGATATGTTTCCAATGGTGCTAACCATGTGACTGGAATCGTGACTAGACTAATACTTTACTTTGTTGACCCTTTTGGACATCAATTTGAATCTAGATGTTTTCTTCTAAAACTTTAACTACTAAACTGAAATCATGACTGAACTACAAACTTGAATAAAAGACTGAAAGCTAACATAGTTTTTTTAATTTTTGGATTAAATCTCGCTCTTTTAGATGTTCTTACTATTGTGGGCTATAGTGGGGAGTCAAGCGACTACCATTGACCAGGAATAGCATCGGTTGTCTTGTTAATGTCATTATCTTTGTTGTGTCTGCTTCAGTAATAAATAAGATCTTGAATGGACCCAACCATCTCATCATCAACTTCCGAGGGTTCTTAAAAAAATTATTGTCATACATCATCACTAATGCACCAGGTCCCAAGGTTTTACTCTTAATATTTATGTCATTCCAATATTTTGGTGTTGTTTCTCAACCGCTTGATTGAACACTAAAATGAAATGGTCTTCTTCCATCTCCATGAGTTCCTCTAGTCTATGCACAAGTGAATAATCATCGGCCATCTTCGTGGCTAAGGCTATGTGTAGGATAGGAACACCAAATTCCAGTGGCATTATCGCCTCTTTCCTATATAGCAATATGAATTGGGTTTACTTCATGATTCTCTTAGATGTGTTTTTTTACACCTAAAGTACTATTGGATTGCGCTAGACATTGTAGACCTTTGTAAGCGCATGCTCCAAAATTTTGTTGAACACTTACACTATACTGTTAGCATGTGGGTGGTACATTGTACTCTTCTAGTGGTGCATCATGAACTATTTGTGAGAGCATAGATAGTGGCGTTCAGGGAATGGGTTCCTTGATCGTTCATTAGCACCTTCTGGCAACCAATCCTGGTAATGATGTGCTAAAAAATAAAATGCATTGCAATCTTTGTAGTACCATCTTTCACTGGTGTAGTCTCTGACCATCTTGTCAGGTACCCTGTCACAGTGATGATATATCATGCGTTGGTTTTGCATGTTGGTGGGTTGATCAGACCCGCAAAATTAATATCCCATTTATCGAATGGCTCAAGTGCAGTGACAGGGAAGAGAGGGAGCTCATCCCTATGCAATGGCTTTCTCACTCATTGGAAAACATCACATTATTTGTAGTACATCTTAGCTTATTGAAACAACAAAGGCCTCTGGAGTCCTACATGCAACACCTTATGTGAAGTAGCCTTCCCTGAATAATGTCCTACAACTATACCTTTATGTGTTTCCTGCAAAATAAGTAGTCATTCATATTCTAGAACACATCTACGGAGAATACCATCAACTCTCAGCTTGTACAACTGGCTTGCTATCAATTGGAAGTCTATGTTGCGTGTTACCAATTGTCTATACTGCGCAACTATGTAACCTTTCGACACGTAACTAGATTCCAAAAATGCCCCTATCTCATTGAATTGATATGCTACGACCTCGATAAAAAATAAGTGTGCATCTGACAAGTCATCATCTAGACTTTTGCTTTACTCACCAGATTCGACCCTTCAAAAATGATATGGACCAACATTTTTCTTACTCGACTTGACAACAACTTCAAATTCAAACTCTTGGAATAGGAACAACCATTGATCGATGTGCCCCCCAACACTAGCTTGTTGACCAAGTATCTTAAAGCAGAATGGTCTATTAAAAACTTAAAGGAATTCCCCAACAAGTAGTGTCGGTACTTCTATAGTGCATATACCATCACCAAGCCTTCATTCTTAGTCACAGTATAATTCTTCTCCATTGTAGATAACTTTATGTTGGCGAAGGAAATAAGGTGATCCATGTCGCCCTCCTTAAGATGGGATATGATGAATCCCAAATCAACTGATGATGCATCTACGTACACGTGGAACATGCACGTCCAATCTAGAAAGATGAGAATTGGTGTAGTCACCAACTTCTCCTTTAGAGTATCCAAAATTTGCTGACACTCTGACGTCCATTCATACTTAACTTCTTTCCACAATATTTCCTCCAATGTTGTTTTTATCCTGGCATAATTCCTGATAAATTTTTTATAGTAGCCAATATGTCCCGATGTTTCATGCAAGCCTTTAACATGTGTTGGGGCCGACATATTGACTATTACTGTAATCTTCGCTGTGTTGAATAGTTGTCCTTGCTTGCACACAACATGTCCCAACAAAATACGAAATGGTGTACAGAATATGCACTTCTTCAAATTCAAGAATATCTACATCTATTGATAATGATCTAACATGAGTTGTAAGACCTATAGATGATCCTTCAATAAGATGAATGCTGTCCAGTCATCCATATATACTTCCAAAAACTTATGCATAAATTATTTAAAAGTTGATACCACTATCCCGAAGAACACAACTGGTGTGTTATTCAACCCAAATAGCATGAAATTGTAGGCAAAAGAGCCCCATTCGATCACAAAAGTGGTTTTCGTGTGATCCTCCTCAGTTATACACACCTAATCATTAACTTGAGAACCCATCAGTGAACAGATAGGCTTCATGACCCCCTACATTATATAACACCTCGTATGTGAAAGGTGTAGGGAACATGCCATGTACAGAGGATACATTTACGTTTTGTATATCGACGCAGATGCATATTTCTCTTGTCTTCTTATTCAAGACCACCATAGGATTGATCCATTATGATTCTTCTACAGAGAAGATGATCCCTGGATCCAACATACGGTCTAGATATTTGTGCATATTTTCCTTATAACGGGGGTTAAGTCTATATGGAATTCTTTTAACTTGTTTCCCCCCTCTTTTAGCTGTATTTTCATTTCTCGAAGTGTTCTCGCAATCCCATTCATCTGTGAGAAGCTAAGCGGAAACATGTCCTTGTATTCTTTCAGTAGGTCTACTATCTAGGTGACTATCTCATGGTCCTAGTAGTCTCCTATAATGGCCATTTTGGGCTCCTCCTCGATGCCAATATTATGTTTCTTTGTCTTAGGAATCTCTCTAAAATCCAACACGGTGTTTCCTTAATCTGTATATTTCGTGGATCCTCATCATCCTCAGGTTCCTTACTGTCCACTTTCCAACAGTAAATTGGTTTGTTCACCCATGCCAAGTCCTGGTGATAAACATAGACAATCTTTTGCGTTAAATCATGTTGTGGTCTTTTTCTAAAGATAAACTAATTTATGTGATGGACAACTTTGGCCATGTTTGGATTTTTGAAATTGAACCGGAATGTGGTAATGAATTCGGTAGACACCTTCTCCCAGTTGTTGTTCTTCCTTCTCCTCCCCTTTTGAACATACTAACTACATGGTATGGAATCTAATGTATGGTAAAAGTGGTGCATTGATTGATCGCATGGTACACTCTTCATATTCCTTCGGTGCTAACAAAACTCCAAGTGTTATATGGGATCATCTGTTCCCTCGAATCTATTAACTAGTTCAAAGTATGAAGTAGGATCGAACATCTCCATAAGACATTCCTTTACAGCTTCCTAGATGTGTATTTTTTCCCTGCATGTCTTCCATCATCACGTAGGCATTCCTCAGGTTACGATATCCATTGATTCTACCTGCCTATCCTCCAGAACTCAGGATTGCATCTGTTCAAGGAAAGCATTGACCTTCTTGATCCCATAGAACACTGGTGGATCATGCAGATTTGACCCAATCCAACACATATACTTTGTAATGTGCACACATCTCCTTGTGAAAATTTCATACAACTAGTCTTTCCATCGGTTTATCCCATGTTGCAAGTCAGTATCAAAGTAACATTCCTAGGGTTTGTATAATATTATTTATTAGCGGTGGTATTTTATATGTTTTCTATCTCCACACTACTAACACTACAAGGAAAATTCCCTTTAGCGGAGGTTATAGCGTATGCTCCTCCCAAAAGAGCCCAAATATCCATTTATAACGGAGGTCACCTATGGAGGTGAGCGACCCTATGTTTTAGCGGGATTTTTTTATTTTGGTGTGCTTAGTATATTAACCGCATTGGTGAGTTTTTCAGAAACATGCACTTGTCCATTTCCTAGCATGTTAGACCACGATTGGAAAACATCATTGAAAAAAAAAAAATTTCCAACAACCAAAGCGATGCGTTTTCGAACACCAAAACGACCCGGTGCGTGTAGTAGAAACGAGCACATTGTATAATATTCTAATACTTTTATTTTATTTTATTAAAAAACACGTCAAATTTTAGAGAAAAAAATCAGCTTGGTGTGTTAAATAACAATAATCACAACGATGCGTCTCATCACACACACACACACACAAAATTTTGCATAATTTTAAGTAAAGCATATCAATGGTCTCTTAGTTGTTAAACACCCCGATGCATGTCGTATACACAAACACACCGACATTTTGTTATTAAAAATAAATAAAAAATTATAATTTTACAAATGAGAAACCTTTTAATAAATAATACCAGTGTGCTAACTAACACTACACAGCTCGATGCATGTGAACAAACACAACACACTGAAAACTATTTTGTTAAAAAAAAGAATTTTGTTATTTTATTAAAAAATATTATTTTATTTTAACACCTACTCATACCGGTGTGCTAAACCATTGAGCCCACTCAAACAAGGTTTAATAAAACAAAAAACTCGTCGACCAACTTATTTTTATCCACTTCAGTGCGTTTGATTCCATTTGCAATGGTGTTGCACTTTACCCACCTAGATGCCCTCACATCCATGGTTCATGTGCACAAATTCCTCACTCATATTGGTTGTTGACTGTAGTTTGAATTTCGCCAAACAGTGGGAAAAAATTCAAATTTTCCATACATCACCAATATGCCTCCTTGACAAGCCGTTGAATAGGTAAAATGATTCTTACTTCATAATTTAATTTTTTAGCCGAACATTTTTAAAAATTGAGTTTGAAATTGTCCTTAAAAAAAAAAAAAATTGTCCGGCGTGTTCGATTCATTCGGTAGGAGACACTTAACGGTGCACACTATAAAATTACATAGGGTGCACCACTTGTGGTGTGAGATGAACTGCTTGAACCCACTGCTCCATCATGAAAAAATATTTAAAAAAATATTCAATTGCTTACCGATGCGTTGGACACTAAAGAGCATCGGTAGTCTGGTGCACTTAAGTGTATGAAACACACTAATAAACATATATTAAAAAGTAAAAAATATTTTTTATGGTGTTCTTATGTCACATCAACGCACTAGTTTTCGGTGCTATGATGTTCATTAGGCTCATCGTTAACACGTTCTCATAAAAACATTAAATTTTCAGAAACAATAGTGCTCTTAGATCATGTAAATGCACCATTAACAATGCGTTGATGCTATCTAAACACAGATACATCTAAAAATAAAAAAAATTGAATAACAAAAAAACTTAATTTAATGGTGCTCCTTTGGAATGCCAGTGCACCGGTACCCGATGGTCTGATGTGCTATAGGCACACCGTGAATAAATTTCAATAAAAAATAGTTGATTTAATAAATGAAGGTACATTTAGATCATTGAAGCGCACCGTTTACGGTGGATATATTTGAAATAAACGCATTGTCATTTACAATTTATTTTTTTGAAAATGTGGCAAATCATAGGTTAACAATGCACCTAGTTCACGTGAGTGCACCGATGAGGTAATGATCTTTAGGTGCACTAGGAATCGGTTTTATAAAAGATCCCAGTGCATCGGGTATTTGGTGCACCATCAAAATCAATTTTAGTGTATAGAAATGTAATAACAGTGCATGATACATATTTGAGCACACCGTTGTGTGGTGGCGTTTGTATATAAGTGCACCGTTTATGGTGCGTTTAGATTATTGGCACACTATTTTCCATTTAAAAACAAATAAACTAAAATTTGATTTTAGTAGATATAATTATCGTATAATTCTTTTTATGTATGCTTATGAGTCTGATTTACGTTATATGTGAAATAGAGACATTATCATCGTGAGGCTAGGTAGTAGTGTGAAGCACAAGTAGATCAGTATAAATTCCGGAGAGAGTGGGAGGCCAGTGAGAGGGAGAGATGTTTATACCCTCGTCCAATTACTCCTTAGACCAGACACCTCTTGAGAGTTGTCAACCTGCTCAATTTGTATGAGAAGGAAACATCACTCAAGGGGAACAATACGTTCTTCACCCAGATGATCGCACGATGGGATCATCATAGGAAGGCATTTCAAGTTGGTCCCAATGTGTGGTTCCAACTCACCGAGGAAGACATATATTTTATCGCCAGGCTCTCTAGGTGAGGGGAGGAATTTCGTTAGTTTCATTGAGGTCCCAGTTGGATTTGTAGAAGCAGCTCAACTATTCTATGTTTAGAGATATGTTGATCTTAACATCCTCAACCCTACTCAGTTTCAAGTTAGGGGTGGAAAACTTTCCATTGTTACTTTTGGTAGAGAGGATGTGAGGTGCCTCTCTTTGTTAGTGACAACCATCATGCATCACACCTGTGATGGGAAACACATTAGCTTCCCTTTATTATATTATGTTTATTCTTTAGTGCATGCACCTAGACACATTAGGTGTCTGCTATTTTTTTATGATATTTTTGTTATTCTCTTAGTCGATGTCGTGTGTTTATTGGAGCAAGGGAAAAATTCCTTTTTTTTAAAGAGTTGTTTTGTCTTTTTTGAGAAATTTATGAAAAGTAGGCCATATTTTGACCAACGCCCTCCTAGGTTGATGACAAATGTGCATATGTGCATGTGGGGGAAGATGATGCCCACTAGGGGGGAACTAGACTTTCCTACGAGTATTACCATGTATGTGCTTGACATGTTAGGTGGAGAGGATTAGACTCTATTAGACATAGTTGCATATCCATATGCAAGGTTGGATTGGAAAGGGTGTACCAACATCTTCTTCACCCAAGACAAGCCACGTGATGATAGAGGTAAATTTAGCATTATGTTTAAAATAATCTAGTTTCATTTTATTCTCTTTATACTTAATGTAAATGAAATATATTTTAAATTGTTATATTAAATTCATGTTTAATGAAATTGTATCATTATTATTGTGTATTATATACTTTTATATATATTGGCACATTTGATGGCGATGTGGGGCCTCCTCCGCTGCAAGATGAGGATGAGGACATGGAAATGCATGATCAACCCAAGGTTCCTAAGCTATCGATACCTGGCCTTCAAAGCAGGACATAGCATAGGTTTCAACAGGAAATTGCAAATAGGTTGTCCAGGTTATTAGTATATTGAGGAGTTCATCTTGTTCTGGTCATGGAGATTTAGAGGCAGGATTGGTACATTGAGATATGGAGGATGCTTCCTCTTGATATGAGGAGATTGATGCTACATATTATTGGTGCTTTCAATATTTTATATGCCATGAATGCTATCAGTTCATCGTCTGATGAGAGGAAAGATCCTCGACCTCCTAGTCCACCTCCTTCTCCACTAGCTACTTTGACTAGTGGTGTAGCCTCCACATCCACTGTACCTCCTCCTCGATCTCCATCTCCTCCTCCTCCACCTTCAACATCTCATCCACCTCCTCCTCCTCCACCTTCAACATCTCATCCACCTCCTTCTCCACCATGTCCTCCTCCTCCACCTCCATCACCTCCTTCATCATCTAGTCCTATACTCCTACTCGAACTTCCTCTCAATCCTACTTCATCATATCCTCTACTACTACTCGACTGACCTGCTGATATTACTATTCGACCTAACCATCCACCATTTTGTGCTCTAATCAGCTTTATTATAGATATGCTCAGAGGGGGTTGTACGATTCAACTTGATGGAACTATCCACATTTCTATGGTCCGAGTCATTTATTTCCTGACACAGGTATTGATGCATTTGGATCTATCAGTGGAGGTTTTGATGCCTCTCGCTTTGCTGGCAGAGGTGCTGATACTACCTCTGGCTCTATTGGTGGAGGTGATGCTGCCTCTAACTTTGGTTATAGATATAGTGGTGATGCCTCTAGCGGAGGTGGATCAAGTATGTCATAGCAGTTATTGGACTAGGGATATATTTTATTTGGCATATTGTATCATCACTTTGATGTTATATATGTTCATGTCTATGTATATACTATTGTTTTCATGTTTATGTTGATGTCGATGTTTATGTTGATGCTTATTTATCTGTTGATGGTGATGTGATTTATGTTTGTTAGATGGTGTAAATGATCATAATGATGTAATGTTGTGTTTATGTGGTGAAAATGATGATCATAGAACGTTTATGTTTATGTTTATTATTAGATATGTGTGTTAGATGATGTTTAAATATGTCAGATGAATATGTAACGTAATGTTTATGATGGTACGTTCATGCTTATTTTTGGTTTTATGTTAATGATGGTATGATGGTTTTTATTTTTATGTTTGTTAGATGCTGACAACGATAATAATGATATGTTTATGTTTATGTCGTGAAAATGATCATGACGCAGGAACATTTTTGTTTATGCTTATGGTTATGTTTATGTTAGTATGATGATGTTTATGTTTATGTTCATGATGGTATGATCATGATGTTTATGTTTGTTAGGTGTCGAAAATGGTGATGATTGTATGCTTATGTAAAATAAATTTATACTATTCCAAATCATGAGGGTCTTTAAATCACTAAGTATTAATTTAGTCAACAAAACATCACAATTTGCATTGTGAACTATGATATAAAACAAGTTGTTGTATTACTTAACACGTTTTCAAAACATTAGACTTTTGTAAAAAAGTTATTGGGTTTTTAATTTTGGCGAAAAATTTAGCATCTTTTCGACCATTTTTCATATTAAATAATTTCAACCTAAATTTTGTAGACAATTTGTAGTATGGTTTCATATATAGGTTGATATATTGGTTAGAAAATGAATTTGAAAGTATGGTTGGTTGTCAGGTCATCATAAATGTGAAAATATGGATTGGAGTAACGGTTATTGAAAATCTTGAAAATTAATTAATTAACTTAATATAGGTTAAATCTTTTATTTTTACATAATATAATTGAATAGAAATATCATTGAATTAAATGTTTTTATGAATTTTATATTGATAATGGATGAAGTTGTGTCAACTCTATGATTTATGATTTTCGTATAATTTGTCATAGTATCATGTTTATAAATTTTTTATATTTTTGTCATAATATTATGTTTATGTAAAAGGATTTTTTTATTTGGTGTTCATATTGTTCTGATATAATTTCTATGGATATTATAATTTATTGTAATTTTCTTAATAATGTAGTAAAATTTGTCATAATATTATACTTATATAATAATATATTTATTTTGCTGCAAATCCCGGTGGGTTAGCTCAAGTGGTTGAGAGCTGTTTATGCTAGTAGAAGCTCTCAGGGTCAAATCCCTGGGTGGCTATGCAGGGGCCTCACTCGATGTCCCCATCGGGTTAGGCCCTGTAATTAGGGCCGACGATTTACCTCAGGTACCATCCTAAAAAAATGGGGAAGTACTTCAGGGTTTCCCAAGCGATGTTCCATATATATATATATATTGTTGCAACTTTATGTTGAGTATTACAAAATAATATATAATGATTTTTAATAAATAAATTAACTCTTCATCGTATAATTTTTTTTATAGCTTAATTCTTCAAATGCTAAACATAAATGAATATTTTTTATAAGTCTAACCAAACATCATAACAAACAATCAAGTATTTCCGTGTAATATTATTATTATTGTAATATATGAATATGGACATCACAAAAAAATGTAAATACGAACATCAATATGACCTATCAATATATATTCAAGATTTTTAATTTTTTGACAATAACTCACTTTATAATAACAAATATCAAATCTCTAATCTGAAGAAAGACACATACTTCATTAAAAGAACAACCTTTTCTCTCAATTGTAACCCAAAAGTTACATTCTCCAAACTTATTATTATTAATCGTGATCTTCATTATATAATATAACATTAGTCCACATTGAAGGAACACATTTTATACCCTCTAAAAATGAGGTTTGTCTATGATTAATACATAATTAACCTGTTTTGTTTGTGGATGCTCAAAACTAGCTAGTGTTCAAAGAATTGCAAATATTTCCAATGCTAACCAAGGTCTAATTATGGAGTAACCCATGATAACCAAGGTCTAATGATGGAATAACCCATCAACAATGAAACTTGAGATACATTTAAAAAAAATACTGTTTCTTATTTTTAATTTATTATAGCATATACATTTTAAATGATATACATATTTTATTAATATTACCATAAGGTTTTAGTGCCTTAACGATATATACGTGTCTAAGTATCTAAAATATAAATATAAGTGTCTAAGTATAATATAATAATTAAATTGACCCTGTTATTGAAATGGGAGTAGATGAAATCAATAAATATGATTAACATCTATGATAATTCATACTCTAATTTGTTGATTTTGATCCGATTATAACAATACAATAAATTAAATGATAAAACCCACACTGCAATTATGTACTAAATGGAAAGCTACAAATATAAACTCTAACTATGGAGAATGACGTACAATCATTCTATACAACCACAAATTACTTGATAGAATGAAACATATTTCACATTATATTGGTTATTAACCAACTCAAATTGTTTAAACACTGTATCCAATAATCAACTTTCCATTTCCACCACTATAAGATGAAAAATAAACAATATAATTAGACAATCAAAGATAACGATAACAAAATGGTATCTCAATATGTAAATGATGAAGTAAAACATGTACATATCACTCTTCATTGCCATCACCCTCATTATCTTCCTTGGTTGGCATAATACCACTATTGTTCTCAAAAAAAATATTTAGATCTAGGGTCTATCTTAATATGAACCATCAATATTTATCCAACACATCCGGGTAAAAGAAAACTTGGTTGCGATGTTTTGGGAAAAAATAAGGTTGCTTAGTTTCATCCCACATATTTCTAGAGTTGACACATATCAACCCACTATCATGACCTTCCTTTACATTATTCCTGGAAAATGTGTCCCACCACCTACACCTAAAAAAACACATTATAAATATGAGAAGTCTACTTGAATGATCTCTTGTATATTTTTGACATAACCCAACATCCCTCCTATAAGGTTTCGATCGTGGTGGCTAGAATCACTATATTGGTCAAACTCGACTTCCACTCCACCTTCTTGTGTAACACGCACATCATCAGCATCCTCGTTGTGAAAATGATGTCCATAATCCCACATAGATGGGAACAAATGCACTTGTAAGAAAAGTCAACAAATGATGTTTCCATATGTCTAGTAACCCAGAAATTAATATATTAAACATAAATGTTATAATTAAAAGTTGATTTATAAAGTTAGAAATGTACAAAAATGTTTTATTATCGAGTTGTTGCACTGATCCCAATGTTTAGCACATCCTCCTCTTTAGGAGGATAGAGACTGAATGCACCATATTTGTATATGAGTTGGTCTACATCACAACAGTTGGGACAAATCATTGGCATATTTTCTTTTAAATGATATGGAAAAGACTCTGCTTCTACCATGCGTTTGCTTGAACTATTTTATGTCAATGTCCTGCTTCCTCTTATTCTCTTCAGACAACGAGACCCATGTTTATGTTTCGTCCACATTGTAAAGATTGAATTTAATGATTGCATCAATTTCTGAATTCATTGTTGTATTCATGGAAACAAAACCACATTCAGTACGTATGGGATCAAATAAAGATTTTGAAGTTTGTTGTGAGTAGTTACTATGTGGAAATTTGAATATTTTGAATATAAGTGACTTACTCTTTATCATGCCCATTTTTTCGTTCTTTTCCAATACCTCCCCTTCCCTTTTGTCCTCGTCATGTTCATCATCCCAAATCAATGAGCCTAGTTTGTGTCCTATTTGCTAGATGTACTCACTGGCATAATATAATGACTCATATACTATGTACCCCTATACCATAGTCCGCTCAGGTTTTTCCGTTTCTTGGACAAATCCCTTCACTTTTTTCATGAACCTCTCCAAGAAAAAAATCCAGTGACATGAGACCACCCCGACTAATTCAACCTCATTGAATAGGTGAATTAGAAGATGAACTTGAAAGTCCATGAAAATTGATGGTAGTTCCTTCTCAAACATATAAACAATCTTAGTTATCTCTTGATGCCACTGTGGAATTCTAGCAATGAAATTCTCCTTTGATGTGATCCACCATACATATGCAGATAGTTTACGCTGTAGGTCATCGAGAAAGTCATGGTTCACACACCCACACATGAAAAACAGATAATGACACTACAAAGTAAACAAAAAAAGTTAATTATATTTTAACTTAAGATATAAATAAAAAGTAAAAGAATTTTTTTGACATTATACGTACCCTTGCAACGTTGAGATGGTCATGTTATTTCAAACTTGAAAACTTTTTGTCTCCACTAAAGTAGCATCACAGAGTATGCCTATAAAAAGAAGGCTCCTTCACACCCAATATAAATTCCTTTTTCCAAATTAAGGCCATCTTTCTTCAAAATCCATGGGACATCGCCTCTCCTCTATTTTCTTGTCTTGGCCAATGCTTCTTTTTAGTATTTGAAGAAATAATATATTTGATGATAGCCTACTTGTAACTTTTTTGGATGATATGTGACACCACAAAAAACTTGAAATGTTTTTAAATATATGCATGGGATCTAGTAAGTGGTCAATCTTAAGATGCTCCCAATATGGGAGCTCATAAAATATTGATTTCCTTTTCATCCATTTGGGCATTTTCTCAACATAGGTGTTGAAGAATTCATGATCATCGATCATAGGTTGCACATTTGAATCGAACATATTGTGTATTCCTTATCCTTATCTATGTCATATTCCCTAATCCAGTCAGCTTGTGTCATTATTTTAGATCTTGGGGTTCTCTTTGGTTTACCATTGAAAGTATATCTTTCTCTTCTATGAGAGTGGTTTTCTGGGAGGAATACCCTAGAGAAGTCGTACACTAACTTTCCTAGGTATTTGAACCACCTAGAATTCATAGAAGATGCACAACATTTACATCCATAATGACCTTTTGTTATAGGACCCATGATGTTATAATAAGGAGAGCACGTTATTGTTGAAGATCAAGACAGTCACACCGAATTAAATATGCCAAAAATTATAGCTTTGAATATAAACAAATCAAACAACATATTTACCTAAGCAAAATCCTAACCCCTGATAATCATGTGTGGTGTATGCACATATGTCATACATCGTAAAATCCTCTCTGATGGGATGGGTCTTGACACATCATATACATGTATGCCTTCCCATAATTCCTTAAATTCATTGATCAATAGTTGTAGGTAAACACATCATAATATGTTCTTTCTTCATGGACAACCATGGGGGGATATTGTTATTGATCACTACTACAAGCCAAATAGTATAGATGCTCTGTGGTTGGGAATATGGGTTGACACCATTAGTGGCTATCCTCAATTGGATACGATGTACTTCATCCTTGAATCTATCGAGTCATGTATCATTTATATGCTTCATGGCTGTTGAATCTATTAGGATTCACATAACTCCTGCCTCACTTCGGTGCAATGTATGCCATCCTTGCAACATAGCTAATTATTTGCAATAAAAGACCCTTTGAATCCTTGGGATTATAGGTATGTGCCTCAATATATTATGAGGACGACCATGTGATTTAGCCTTATTATTTGATTCCTTGGACCTATCATGCCCACATTTTGGACATATCTATTTGTTCACATATTCTCCTCTATATAGAACACAATCATTGGGACACACATGATACGATATGCACTCAACACCCAACATTTTCAACATTTTATTTTCCTCTTCGCAACTACTAGGAAAAACATGATCTTTTTGAAGTACCTTATCTTTGAATAACCTGTAGTTGGTGGGAAATACAAATTTCCAATGTCATTTAATGTTCATAGAGTCGACTATTTTCAATGATGATCGTGTCACAAGATCCCTAAAAATATAATGTAGTTGATGGCTAGTTACCTCAACATTGATGAGAAACACATGTATGACATGCCATACTTTGATTTCTAATTGTACAGTTACATTGTTGTCCCCAACTGTGTAGACCTTGACCTGCTAGGTTTAAACGGAGGTGTGTTGGAAGCCAATTTAAGTATTTCAAAGAAGGATTTAGTCATATGAGAGCCATCCTATGGCTCATTGTCCTAGAATGTATGTAACAACATCCATGCACTCCTTTGTCGTAATAAATCATCCATACCAACGTCTACTTTATTGCCTCCATTGCGAAGATGTGAAGAACTACTATTACTATAAGCATTCCTAATTGGTGAGGATGGGTCACCAGTGGAAATTGAATAGGTGGTTGATTCAACCACGCTTGGTATGATTCCTCTGCAAGTTGCACTCTTTTTTCAGCCTTCTCTCGATTTGACATTGTATTGGAGTGCAATAGAAGATGTAGGCAGGTCGCTCATCATGAAAATATTGATTTCAAAATGATTGAACATTACATCGATGATGTTAGTAAGCACTATGCGATTGGTTTGATCTAGCATTATACAAAACAGTTATGACAAAAGCACGTGAATAAATTCCAACATAAAATGTTAATATTTAAACAATTTATAAAGCAAATGTTTAGATTGAGTGATAAATTAACATCAATTCCACATTAAATATAAAAATTTAAAATTGAGCAACACATTTTCAAATTGAATTTATAACTTAAATTAACAATTTATAAAACATAATTTCAAACTGAGTAATACATTAACATGACTCCCATTAAAAATTAACAAATACAATAAATCTATGTTTTTTGTCTTATGCCCGAGGGGAACATCTAAAGATAATCCCAATGCAAGGCATCTCTGATGACCAGTTGATGGTCTATGGAAGTTATGGTTTAGTAACAACTCATCACGAGGAGACAAACTGCTTATTGCATGAACAAAAACAAATTTGGATGCTTTCCTTTTCATAAAGAACTGTTGGTCATTTAAGTGTTCCTCAAATGAATAATTTGCAAAATATAAAGAGCACCTAGAAATATTTATGAAACCTTCAAGGTTCCCATGAGTGCGTAGATGACCATTTATATATAACAAGTTCTTCCTATTAAAGTTTTGAGAAACATAACCATTCAAGCACATACTATACATGGAAAGTAATCAGACCGACAATAGATAGGACTACAAAATGGCATAAGTGCTACTGATTTTTTGGGAGGAACAAGTACATATGAAAGGATAAAAAACTCAATATTTGCAACATCTATATTAGACTTGGAAATCATAAAACAATTACCACAAAAGGAGAATTCAGTTCCAACATCAAGAATAGGTAGAGAAGACTATCAATCCCCATACAAAGTGCAATAGTAATAAGTTTGATATTTACTTTGCAAATCCATTGGAAGGGAGAAATCGTCGCTACCCCTACAAGACTTGGTTGGACCTTAGTGTCTACTTAGATAGTTTTGATCTCAACTCATGCAACTTTTTGGATATTCTATTAGAGATGGGTTGTGTGGAATTCATATCATACTTTGGATCATTAGAAATTTCAGTTAACTTGACTAAACATAAGCATAGGAGTTCATCAATTTAGTATGAGCAATGTTGTTTTGGCTTCCAATTTTTAAAAAATGAGCATAGGTAAGTGTTCATTCTTGTCTTTTCCATATCACCTATTGGAGTTTTTACTGTAGTAAGGGGTATTAGACCATCAACATTGGGTAGTCTATCCTTGGTGTAATGGGTGAGTGTAACATGCCGAGGGTTCTCCTTCAACCCTTGACATTTTGAACAACCACAAACTACTGGGGTGTCATAAAAGAGTTATACATCATGATCAATTACTATCAATAAACCGAGATTATGGCTTGAATATGGCATGTTACAATTGGCAGGTTAAAGCGACTGCCCATTTTCATCTATGAACAACTTGTGGTATCTTACTCATGATACGATGTTTTGAAATTGGTGGAATGTCTTGTGCATCTAAACTTGAATCTGAATCGAGATCCTACAACAAAGAAAAAATTTATATTTAGATTCACATGGATAAGTAACATCAATTCAAATAAATAGTCAAAATATAGATAAAACCTGAACTTACTAGGGATGGAAAGGGAGAACTCGTCGAACTTTGAACAAGATGGAATGATCTAGAATTTAAAGAACTGGCCATTTGATACTACAACTTTTTCTCCTACATTTGAACCAAATCAATAGTCAATATACGTCTCTATAATCCTAAATTTGTTTCAAGAACTATATTACAATTTAACTTCCAATATAGTTTGGAAACCTTTTTGTAAGAATAAGGTGAGTTTAAGCAACATATATATGCTATGAGATATTGTAATTGTTGTGTTTGAATACTAAATGAACATTTGAGATGAAAATATATTTTGAATTGGACACATAAAGCCACATGATTTACATATTAAATTGGCGTGTCTATTCAAATATAAATGCACCGGTGCGCTCACATCTACTAAACACACTAGTGCTTAACAACTATAAACGCATCGTGAAAGAACAACAACAAAAGCCCTCATATTAGAAAATATTTGGTAGAAAATATTTATACATTCATTTTACAACATATTTAATGATGGTGCGTTTCATAAAAATCAGCGCACCGGGGAATCCTAACTATACACGCACCGTGACATGCAATTTTTTTAAAGTTGTCAAATTTCATGTTGCTAGTGTTGAGTTGAAACTCAAAATTATGATGTGTTTCATATATGACTGCATTGGTGCAGCATGAATGCAAGCACACATAAATGCTGAAAAATCCAAATTAAAAACAAAATCTAGCACAAGTTATTTTTCCCCTAAACTGAAAAAAAGGGTGACAATTTAAATTTCAAAAGCTAATTATAAATAGTGTTTAAAAGAAAAAAACTTAAACATTAATTCATTCTTTTGTCTAAAATTTTAGGGTAGAGTTTTGGAAGAGAGACATATGTGGAAGGAGTTTGGAGCAACTGGATTATTATGATGATCAAATTTTGTTAGGTATGATGAATCAAACAAAAATCTACATAGTAAAAATTTCAAGTATGTAAGTATTACTGTTGATTTTATTATCTTATTAAGAGTTTAACTAGAATTATATTTATGTAATATCCCTGATCTGATATCATATTAGAAGACTAACTCCAGTGCAAATATAATTAAATTGTGCAATTAAAAATTTACAATAAAATTAGTCACTTCTTTATGCAGGGAAAAATATAGGCAATATTGGCTAATCTGAGAATGGTGGTCGGATAATGTAAGAGACCAAGAGAAAAAAATGGATAGATAGAATTATTTCCCTATACACTTGGATTTTAGGTCCTTTTAGTTTTCGAAATCAGCTCTGCTAAAGTCTACTCCCATGCTTCTGGGTGTCCCAACCATGCAAACTAGGAATGGACCATCACCTCCAATCAACCAGTCTCTAAGGAAACTGATATGGATCTGAAATGAAGTTATATGACAATATATAAAGGTATATGAAGGTTTATAACATATTTGAAATTTTTAGGAAACTGCATATGAAAAACTAGTCCCTTGGACTGCACTATAGGCTCGAATTCTAGGGAGTCCAAGCACATGAGGAAGGTTACAAATTCAGTTTCAAACTTGCAATACCTTCAATATGATTTTAATGAATTCTCAAAATTTAAAGAAAGAATATTTAAAATGTTTTAGTCCTCTAACTCATTCGAAACATAAAACTAGTCATATTTTCATGCATTTCTAGCTAGGGTGTTGAAATGCTTCTCAAAAATAAATCAAACTCATTTGAAACTCTATAATAATTGCAAGAAGGTAAGAATACATAAATAATTAGCATTTAGGACTGAATTTAAGCTCAGAGGAGTTCCATATCTTCATTCATTAATCTAGGCTTCATTACAAGGACAAAAAACTAGAATTTGAGGTAGAATTGTAGTGGCAAACAACTCGAACTTTACAAAAAAATTGGTACTATTTTGAAAATAATATCAGGGGTTGATAATAACCTCAATTAATGGAACAGATCCATCACCCTCACTTCATAAATGTAGATCAACAATCTCATAGAAAAAGAACGGAAGATTGGAAAGAACTCTGAGATTCAAATGAGAGCGTATCCCAATCTCTATAATTTGCTGCAATGGAAAGGGAATGGATTCAAAATTGCAAAAAAACTCCATTAATGGATGAAAGTTGATATCATATCATAAATAAAACTCTAGGTGGTTTCTCCTTAGCTTCAGTATGACTTGCAATAAATATTGGGAGAAGAGATGGAGATAGGAACATGGGACTTGGGGCACATCACTCAAGAGAACTGAGGCTCATCACTCATTATTGAATCCAAGATTCACATAACATCAAAAAAATAATAAACCAAACTGAATAATGGAATTGGAAGCACCCTTAAATAAGCCTTGAGTGACTTGGGTGACTTGTTGAGCAAGTCCTTCACCTGTTGAGCAAGTTGCCACTTGCTAAAACATGACCCTAATCATGAATTCACCCTCCTCGAGGAAAATTGCATGTATGTGTTAGGATTATTAATCCTCCCTTGGTCAAATGTCTATTAGATTAGTTTAGCCTAACTCAGGAACCTTAATTAATTATTTGGGTCCACTAGTACCATTGGGTCCACTTGGCCTAATGGGGCCACATGTACCAGTTACTAGAGTGTGGGGAACACTGCTAGAGGTTAAATACCACTTATTTCATGTGCATGCATTAGTTTGGGTGGGCCACTGGGAGTCCCGACACCAACCTCCTTCAGTTAGTTGGAGTTGGAACTAGTTAGTCTTAGTTAGCCCCCAGTTACTTTTAATTAGTTCACAATCAGTTAGCTAGCACTATTTAAGCATGGATAATGCATGGCTACATGTGGATTAGGCACCTTTTCCTGCCTACCACACTCAGTTGCACTGAGTTAATTAGCTATCACTGATTGATTGAGTTGTCGGACATCTGGGAGTTGATCTATTAGACTCTGATATTGATTGAGACACCATGAGTTAGATGGTCAGTTAGATACAGTCAGATCCAATGGATAGATTTGAATTGCTACCTAATGCATTCAAATTATTTTCCTATGTAAACTATTGTAACACTAGATTTTATTATTGTGAATGATACTGTAAATTCTTGAGCAATACTCATCTATTTCCTGTGTGGTTTGTTTTGTTCAGTTTGTATCTTCATTATCCATTTGTTGCAAACATTATTAGAACTATCTACTTGAATATCTAAATGGAATTCAAATTCTAATATGGTATCAAAGCCTTCTCAGGTAGGTTTCATGCTTGTTTCTCCCCATCGAACATCATAAGCAGTTGGGTTTCCACAGAAGTCCCCTATGATGATTTGCTAGCTCTGAATTTATTTAGAGTAGTAGAGAGGGTGTGATGGACCCTAAAAACATGTTCACGTCGAGAGGAAAAGTATGATTCTAATATAGTTCGAATATTTTAGTTTTGCAGTGATATTTTGTAGGTTCAACTTCATATGGATTCGATATTATCAGTTCCTCTTCTTACTCCATCCACAAGATATTCAGAATGGAAGTTAAATATGATTGCATCTCTGAAGAGGCAAGGTCTCTATCAGCTATCTATGGGAATTTGTAAAGAGTCTTATGAATATGATAATTACTAGCTAAATGACAGTGATAGAGCTTATGGAAAAATATGTATGGCTTTTTGGAGGTCTCCAAGCTTGCGCTACCTTAATGATTTTGTAGAATCCCAAAAATATCTCTGGACAAAACTGGATAGAACCTTTGGGAAGCACAATGAGGATATTTATAGAAATTTGGAGAGCACATTCAGAACCACAAGAGTTCTTTACTCAAAAGTCTCGGCCTCTACTCTGTCTGATTGATTTTTTCAAGATAAAGAAGAAGTTGAATCTTCCTCATAGTCAATTTGAATTGAAGAAAGTCTCCTTGGAGTGATTCCTTCTCTTACTGCTCCGGAAGTGTATGAGATCTATGATATCTCATCTCCTCACATGGCTGATCCAGAAGAAAACATTTGAATCTCTGTTATTGAAGAAAATATCTCCTTCCATTCTATGCAAAACTTCTCCATTGATTCTTCTATTATAAATTTTGTGCATAGTTTATCGGTGATTGCTTCAGGAAAGGGAGAGGAATTTGATTTCTCTGTCTCTAATGATATTTATGGTGTGCATATAATTAATTATTTGGATATTTTGGAAATAATATCATATTTTAGGAGTGATCCATTCACTCTCATTGATCTAGAGCTTCCAACAAATTCCTACATGATATCATGCACCGATACTCAGGGTTTTGAAGAAGGAGAAAACTATGCATCTACCATCTTGGTGGACCGCACTCTTGGATCTGATATGGAATTTATTGGATATGATATGATATTATTTGGATATGATCTACTATTACTTGGTTATAGGGTTCAAGAGATTTCAGTACTACTTGTAGATGTTCTCATCAATTTTGGTGTGGAGAAACAATTGCCAAAAATCTCTTTCAAAAGTTCTGCTGGGGGTTTGATGTCAATTTTCTCTCATGAGTTTGCTGATATTATATTTTGTAAATATTTGGATATTTTGGAAATAATTTCATATTGTAGGATTTATTCAAACACTCTCATTGATCTTGAGCTTCCAACAAATTCCTACATGATTGCATGCACCAATATTCATAATTTTGAAGAAGGAGAAAATTGTGCATCTACCATCTCGGTGGAGCAAAATATTGGATCTGATATGAAATTTATTGGATATGATATGATATTAATTGGTTCAATATTTCAGTTTCATGAGCTTTTAGTACTGCTTGTAGCTATTCTCATTAATTTTGGTGTGAAGAAACAAGTACCACAAGTCTCCTTCAAAATTGCTGTTGGGGATTAGATTTCGTTCCACACTTTTGGATCTGATATGGAATTATTTGGATCTGATATTATCTTACTTGGATATGATCTGATATTATTTTTTTCATTTTTTAATTTCCAAGAGCCTTCAATCATGCTTGTAGCTGGTTTCATCAATTTTGGTGTGACAAATCAAGTACCACAAGTCTCCTTCAAAATTGTTGTTGGGGATTTGATTTCGCTTCAAAGTTTTGGATCTGATATGAAACTATTTAGATATGATTTATTTTATGATATGATAATATTTGGTTCAGGTTTTAAGATTCAATATCTTACAGTATTTCTTGTAACAGGTTTCATCAATTTTGGTGTGACAAAATAAGCACCGCAAGTCTCCTTAAATTTTGTTGTTGAGGATTTGATGTTAGTTCTCTCTTATGAGTTTGATGATATTAGATTTTGTGAATTATTGGTTATTTCTGAAGAAATATCAGATTATGGAGCTCAATCATTCTCTCTCCACAGTCCCAGGGCTTCTCTACCTTTGGTCACATGTCATCCCCTCACGGAACTAGTAAAGAGGAAGACATTCTGGATCCGCTTGGACACTTGCTCCTAACACTTGGGGATGATTTTACCACTCATGGTTTTATGTTCAAGGATGAAATATATCATATTCTTGGGTGTTCCTCACATGGTTCTAATTCTCAACAACTTTTGCTCTCTCTTAAGTTGATTTAAGCTACTCTACATGGGTCTAGTTTTCACTGTGCAACTGTTTATATTTCTGATTTAGTTGAGTACATTATTCTTCTTCCAAATAGGAAGATTCCTCCAAACATAAGCACTTGTTTGGATTCATGGTTTCACCTGCACAAAAGAACCAAGATACTGCTGCTGCATAGTGCTGCAAATAGAAGAAAACGTTTTCACAAGTTTTTTCAAAATTTGTATTTTTGCTTATTTTGAGGGGGGGTGGGGGTCCCATGAGATTTTCCCCTGTTTCCTCGGTTGTATTAAGAATTTTTTTTTACTATATTTTAGATTGTATTTGGGTGACCTATGGTCATGTTACCAGGGCCCACAATTGTCCAAGTTATGATTCAGGGGGGGTGTTAGGATTATTAATCCTCCCTTGGTCAAATGTTTATTAGATTAATTTAGCCTAACTTAGGAACCTTAATTAATTATTTGGGTCCACTAGTACCATTGGGTCCACTTGGCCTAATGGGGCCACATGTACCAGTTACTAGAGTGTGGGGAACACTACTAGAGTTTGACTTCCACTTACTGCATGTGCATGCATCAGTTTGGGTGGATCCTAGACCAATCCCTACATTTTAGGAGCCACTGGGAGTCTCGACACCAACCTCCTTCAGTTAGTTGGAGTTGGAAATAGTTAGTCTTAGTTATCCCCCAGTTACTTTTAGTTAGTTCACAATCAGTTATTTAGCGCTAGTTATGCATGCCTAATGCATGGCTACATGTGGACTAGGCACATTTTCCCACCTACCACACTCAGTTGCACTAAGTTAACTAGCTATCACTGATTGATTGAGTTGTTGGACATATGGCAGTTGATCTATTGGACTCTGATATTGATTGAGACACCATGAGTTATATGGTCATTTAGATATAGTTATATCCAGTGGATAGATTTGAATTTCTACCTATCGCATTCAAATTCTTTTCCTATGTAAACTATTGTAACATCAGATTTTATTATTGGGAATGATACAGTAAATTCCTGAGCAATACTCATTTGTTTCCTATGTGTTTTGTTTTGTTCAGTTTGTATCTTCATTCTCCATTTGTTGCAAACATTATTAGAACTATCTGCTTGAAGATCTAAATGGCATTCAAATTCTAATAGTATGATTCATGTATGATGTTTCCCTGTTATTAACCCTTCATCAAAAATAGAAACTGCGCCCTCCTTTGGCCTAGAGTTCCCTGCTTTTACACTGATTTCTTTTCCTTCACTTTCTACTTTTGTAACTACTCATCAGAATAGAAACTATGCCGTCCTTGAGTTAATTAGCAAGTTTTTGCATAAGGTTATGTTTCCTTTCTTTGCATCCTTGCACCAAATTGGAAACTATGCCCTCCCTTAGCGAAAGTTGCCTGCTTTTGAACTGACAATTTGTCCTTGCTTTTGTCAGTTTCTATCTTTTTTGACAGTTTTATTTTACCAGATTCCTTGTCACTTTCTAATTTTTAATTCAAGGAAAGTTTACTTTCCTAATGCGCTCTCCTGACATGGAAACTCAATTCCACATGTATTATTTGCATAGTAATTAAATAATGACATAAAAATAATCTAGAATTGGAAACAAACTTAGTACATGCCTCCTAAGTATGAAATTAACAAGATTCCCTAGGAAAATTAATTAATTCATCTCCCCCCCCCCTAGGTGTTTGGAAATGTTAACACATTCAAGTTCCCTTCGAGGGAGGGACATGACAATCCTCCCCTCCCAATACTACTTGTCCTCAAGTAGAAGCACTCTAGAGTGCTGCAAAATTTGTCCACCATGTTTCTTCTGCACCACTCTGATTATAGTCATTTCTCCAATGACAACTTATTTCAACAAAATTGTCAACCGGGTTAAGGTAACTGAGTAGAATTCCTGGATCCCACTGTCTCCTATACATGGATCCAAATGTTGTTGCCCCTTTTGGGAATATGTGATTCCAAATAATGCCAAGGTCCCATGGTATTATCTGCCCCCTTCCAAACATCAGTAACACCAACAAAATTTTATCATCGTAGAAGATGAAAATGAGGACGTGAAATCATACCACCACGCTGAAAATTTATTGTTGAAATATTTAACTTTAAAGGATATTCTAAATGTATTTTACTGATGTAACCCAAGGGAGATGTTATTATTCCTCTGTCATGGTATTAATATTAAAATGGGTCATCATAGAGTCATGAGGTAAATCCTCTATTGTAATTCAGGTCAGTACCCTAATGAATAATATAAAATACCATTTTGAGTCTTCCCAGGTGAAGTCGACCTAGAAAGTTTAGTGGGGCCAACTTGTTTAGGGTAAAAGTCAGTTGGATCAATGTGTACAAATAGAAGAGTTGTGCTTCTTATTTGAACACAGAATCACTCACTTGTGTAGCACATAGGAGAGAGAGAGACATAATAACAAGGAGGAGAATACTTGTTTTGGGGTCAGCTTGAAGAAGTACATGAAGATGATGTACCTCCCAGAATGGTAGAAACAAAACCCTCTCCTAAAATACTAGCATATGAAGATCATGATATGCTACAATATTAGGAACCCCCTACTATGGATATCTATCGAAGGATAAAACCTGCTTTGGTAAGAGAAATCATACAAGAAGCAGAGAGATATGGAGCTCCAGAAGGTTCCACAAGAAAAAGCAAAATATCAAAGCCATACTTTAGTTATGTAGCTTTGATGTGTGATATTTTAGATCAAGAACCCATCAACAATGAGGAAGCTGCATAGAAGAAAGAATGGGTTTAAGAAATGATGGAATAATACCAGTTAATAATGAAGAATGATGTTTGGGATATAGTACCCAAACCATAAAACAAGGGTGTGGTATCTTCAAAATGGATCTACAAGATACAAGATGTTGCTAATGGAAGTATTGAAAAGTACAAGGCAATATTTGTGGCTAGAGGATTCTCTGAGAAAGAGGGGATTGATTATGAAGAGACATTTTCTCCAGTATCAAGGTACACTTCCATAAGAACCATCATGGCACTTGCTTCCATGATGAAGTGGGACTTACACCATATGGATGTAAAGAAAACATTCCTTAATGGTGTGATTGAGGAATAGGTTTACATCGAACAACCACAAGGATTTGAAGTTGAATCCAGAGTGACTCATGTATCTAATTTGAAAAAGGATCTATATGGATTGAAGCAAGATCCTAGAGCTTGGTATGGTAGAATAGATAGATTCTTGACAAGCTTGGGATTTACCAAGAGTAAATTTGATCCTAACCTTAACATGAACGCTATGCATGATGAGCCAGTCATACTATTATTGTATGTGGATGATCTATTTCTGACTAGAAATGAGAAACATATTACATATTGCAAGAAGAAGCTAGCTGGAGAATTCGAGATGAGATATCTTGGATTGATGCATTATTTCCTAGGGATGGAAGTGTGGCAGAGCCCAGAAGGAATATTTATGAATCAGGGAAAGTATGCAATAGAAATATTGAAAATAGTTGATATGTTGGATTGTAAAGCCATGGCCACACCCATGGAAACCAACCTGAAGTTGTTGTTTGATGAGACATTAGTGTTAGTAGATATGACTCAGTACAGACAAATTATTGGGTCATTGATGTATCTAACAAACGAAAGGCTATATATATGCTTTGCTATGAACACTTCATTAGAGGAAATTTCACCTCAAAAATGGGCCTCCTAAAAAAAATTAATAAAATAATAAAATAATATTTATTAATTTTGGAGGAAGAAAAGAAAAAACTATTTTTTTGTTTGTATTTTTGACATATCTCCCCCTTTTTTTACTCAAATTTCGGTCGGGATAGCCCATTGGATGTGGAATTAAATTCCACATCCAACGAGTACCCACTCAGCATACTTTTGACGGACCCTGCTACCCCCAAAACAAGAAATACCTGAAAAAAATGTGATGATGATGTCATCATCACATTTTTTTAGGTATTTCTTATTTTTCGGGTAGTTGGGTCTATCAAAAGTATGCCGAATGGGTACTTGTTGGATGCAGAATTTAATTCCACATCCAATGAGCTCTCCCAATCGAAATTTGAGTTAAAAAACATGGAGATATGTCGAAAATACAAACAAAAAAAGTAGTTTTTTTTTATGATACCTATCCCCAAATTTATATTAAAAAAGTGTTTAAGACCTATACAGTATTTCAAATTTAAATCAATTTCATTGGTTAACACATGATGACATGGAATTTGAGTTAAAGTTAAAAGGCCCATTTTGTGTTGAAATTTCCTCTAATGTGAGTTAGTATCTAGTTAAACCTAGACGAGTTCACATGATAGCTGAAAAGCATGTGATGAGGTACGTAAAAGGTACTATAGACTTGGGAATTTAATAGGGTAGATATCATGAGTACGGATTATATGGATATTCAGATTTATATTGGGCAGTAAGTGCCACAGACAGAAAGAGCATCTCAGGTGGATGTTATTGTATGTGATCCGCCATGATCTCATGGTTTCGTAAGAAACAATCTAGTGTTTCTCTCAGTACAACTAAAGCAGAGTACATAGTAGCTTGCTTCGCTAGTTGTGAAGCGATATGGCTTCTAAAACTGATGTCAAGACTATTTGACATGGAGTTGGACACCACATTGATTCTTTGTGACAACCATAGTTGTATAAAGATGATAGAGAATCCAATGTTCCATGATAAATCGAAGCACATAGAAATCCAATACTTTTATATAAGGGATATGGTACAAAAAGGGAGCTATAAAGCTCCAGTATGTGAGTACCGATGATCAAGTTGGTGATGTGTTGACCAAGCCTCTATCTTGAGTCAAGTTTGAATATTTTCGTGACAAGCTTGGTGTAGTTCGAAAAGACTTTCCTTGTAAGGAGGAATAGTGATGGTACTACAAATAATGAATATATGGACCCTATTTGGAAAGGAGGAACAAGTCAAAGATATGGACTCTCCTTGGAAAGGAAGAACATGTCAAAGATATGAACCCTACTTGGACAAAGGGGGAGCAGTTTGATAATATGGATCATCCTAGGGAAGGGGGAGTGATGATGAGACTAACATCAATGATGGATGATAGTGATGCTCAAGTATAAAAGATTCCAAGTGCAGCTGAAGACGCTGACAAGTTTCGACATTCACTTGTGGACGATAATATCCTCTCTTGAGGATGGAAGGTATAACACTTTGTTCATGAGAGTGGTTCTTACTAGCTAAGGATGGCCCTGTAGATGTAACTCTCACATGGAGAGTACCTAGATTAATTTGTGGATACCGTAGAATAACACTTTCTCATGAGTGGTACTAACCTCAGTGGTAAGGATTCTCTACGATAAATCCTCACGGATGACAGGGCTGAAATTTACATGTGGTTGAGATCTTCTTTGTAGATATTACTCTTGTATGGAGAGTATACCTACATTCATATGTAGATTCCATAGAATAACAATCACTTGGGAGTGGTCCTAACCTTAGTGGTAGGGATGCTCTATGATGAGTCCTCATGGATGTCGTAGTATAACACTCACTTGGGAGTGGTCCTAGCCTCAGTGGCAAGGATGTTCTATGATGAGGGCCAGCATTTTGTATGTGGTCGAGATATACTCTGCAGACAATACTCTTGCATGGAAGAGTATGCCTACATGTATGTGTATATACCATAGTATAAAAACCACTCAGGAGTGGTCGTAACCTTAGTGGTAAGGATGGTATACGATGAGTCCTTATGGACGACAGGGCATGCATCCAGGTGCGGTCGAGATCTACATTCAGTTGTACACGATTCAACTAGTCGATACTATGGACTAGGATGATGGATGATTGCATAATCCTTGGACCTATGTCCTAAAGTGATAGGGATTGATCATCCCGCAAAGAGATCATGTGTACTGCAGGTACTATAGCGGCAAAGGATCAAGTAGATCGAAGTACGGTAGTAAAGGATTAAGAAGGATCAAAGTGCTGCTGCAAAGGATTGAAGTGATGCTGCAAAGGATCAAAAGGATCAAAGTGCTACTGCAAAGGATTGAAAGGATCGGAGTGCTGTTGCAAAGGATCGAAAGGATTGAAGTGCTACAAAGGATCGAGAAGATCGAAGTGTTGTTGCAAAGGATCGAGAAGATTGAAGTGCTGTTGCAAATGATCGAGAAGATCAAAGTTCTGCTACAAAGGATCAGAAGATCGAAGTGCTGCTACGAAGGATCAAAAGGTCGAAGTGTTGCCACAAAAGGATTAAGTGATCATGTGATGTAGAATATGAAGACATTGAAGAGTAACTGTTCCAGTTACTGATTGTGAAAACTTCCTACGACGTATATATGTATTACCTTGATATTGCTGAATATATTGTCTCTCTGTTATCCTATAGTCTATGATGATGTTGTCATTAGAATAAACTTATCTTTAAGGGGGAGTGTTGAAATATTGTAACTTCAAAGGATATTCTAAATGTATTTTACTAATGTAACTCAAGGGAGATGTTGTTATTCCTCCGTCGAGGTGTTACTATTGTAATTGGTCATCATAGAGTCATGAGGTAACGCCTCCATTGTAATTAGGGTCATTAGTACCCTAATGAATAATATAAAATATTATTTTGAGTCTTCCTAGGTGAAGTTGACCCAGAAAGTATAGTGGGGCCAACTCGTCTAGGGTAAAAATCAGTTGGCTCAATGTGTATAAATAGAAGAGTTGTGCTTCTTATTTGAACACATACTCACTCACTTGTGTAACACATAGGAGAGAGAGAGAGTGAGACAAAACATCAAGGAGGAGAATACATATTTTGGGGTTATATCTTATACATCTTATACAAAGGAAGTTTTGTTGGGTTTTCTTCCCCTTGAGGTTTTCCCAGGATAAATAATGTGTCTATCTTGTGATTGTATTTCTTTCAGTGATTCTGCATATGCTAATGTTGTGAATTTGGATTGAACACTAATGATATCTAGTCTAGCATATAAAATATCAACATATATCACTCCCCATTCCAAACCAAATATCTTTGAGACTCTCCCACCAAGCATGGAACTTCTTAATATGGGACAAAATCATCTTGAGCCTCTCTAAAGTATGAAAATCCATGTGTAAGCTAGCATTGGAACTCACATCATTGCCGCTATGAAGACACATGTGGTTATCCCATGCCCCTCGATGAATTCTGAGAGTATCATATAACAACCATACAGGCTCATGCCACTTCTCATACAATTTCTCTTATGTGTCTAATGTCTCTCCATTAATGTAAGTAAGATGTTTACCCTCTAGAGAACACATATCAATCACGTGTCTAGCCACCTAATCAATGGACAAACAAACATCCATGTTGAATGATTCAAGTGAGAATAATTCAACTACTACTGATGCACTTTTCAAACCACATGTCTTGCCCATCAATCCCTCAACTAGAAGAATGGGAGTTTCATGCTCCTCCTGTGGCATCAACAGGAAAAATCCTTTCACCCAATTGTCATCCCCACATGACGTGGCTGAAATAGAAGTGTGGGGTGAAGAATTGTGAACCAACTCCATGCAATAACCATCCATCAAGATAATGGATGCACAACTTCCTCCCTTGGTTGGATCAATGACAGTGTAGTCATGTGCCTCCTCCAAAATTGTACAACATTTTCCTAGAGGCAACTCATAATCTCTTAGGAACCTCCTCAAGTGCTTTCTCTTCATCTTGCTTGACCTCAAACTCCTCAAGCACATGCAAATCAAAATGCACCTCATGTGCATGTGTATGGGAGGTATCTAATGGATGAAAAATAAGTCTTTGTTGTTGTTCACATGTCAGGACAATGTCAGTCACAACAAAATTTTTATTGCAGAAATAAAATTCTTTACCTCCCACGGTCTTCATTCCAAATATGGAGTCTATCCACCCAATCAGTGGATGAATAAGGAATTTTATTTGCTGATCCATATGGAATGTGATCTGCCACCTCCTCTGGAGAAGAATATACCATCCATAAGGGTATGTCATACGGTGTGTCCTTCGAAGCATGCATGTCAAACAACCCTCTACTGATGCAAGCAATTCTAGTGCATCCTTGATCCTCTATTTCAGTGATATATTTATCTACCCAATCCATGAATAGATAATCATATTTGTTTTCTGATTCATTTGGAATGTCCTCAACCATCTTTCTGACAGATAAGAACACTTAATCCTTCCTCCTGATATTAATGAGTGTTTGGCCAATATTTTCTTTTTCATAGGTTTTCACAAGCATCTGCAAATCTGCTCCTTCCTCATGGTTGCCCTCCACATGAGGTTCCTTCAGCACATCCAAAGTAGTTTCTACCATGTGCACATGATTATTTTCCATGCAATATGGGGGGTGTGGTACATTCAATTCCATTTGAAGTTAATCATTCAACAAGATTTACTCTTGAAGAACTTCTTGGATTCTCTTCAAGGAATCATATGTAGCCTCCCATTTACTATGGAGCCTTTTAGACTCTTCTGTTTCCTTCTTGAATGCACAATGGTACATTTCAGCCACCATGAGGATATGATCTCTGTCAGATAGTAAGTTCATATAGCTCTCCTTCATCTTGGTCATGCCTTCTTTAAGTGCTATGCACTCTTCCTGAAAGACTTCTCCTTCCAACTCTCCTACATATTATTTCCAACAACATCTTGTCTCTAAGGCATTGATGCCAACAAAGTTGTTCATGGCTGCCATAATATTATGTTTGTCCTCCTTATGTGATCCCCTAAAATGATCTAGCTCACAAAGAATGTCCTCCACCAAGATTTTTCCTTCCAATGGATGACACATAATACCATCTTTCTTGTGGCATGGATCCACAATACATCATTTTCAACTTACCGGTCAACTTTTGAATCTTTTGCAAAATCACTTCCATGATATGAAGTGGAGGGTATCTCTAAAATTTGTAATGAAATGTGATATTTGCATATATCATAAAGTACATCATACCTTGGCATTTCATCTTCATCCTCTTCATGTAGGAGTACTATGGTGGCCCACTCTTCCACCAAATTCTCTGGTTCACACCCAAGTGGTGTGGCCTTATCTTCTTCTTCATTATAGGGCCCAAGAGGTGACTATAAATCTGATTTATAATATTCCTTTGGATCTGATTCAAAATATGTCTCACCATCTTCACATGAACTAGAATCCTTAGTAGTGATTTAGAAATCACCCACAAAGAATTTGGAAGTGCATCCATATTCAATTTCTTCTCCCATGCAGTCACATTGTAGTGACTTGCACCCCACCTTAGGAATCTACTCTTGAGTCTTGATCACTTGAAGAGCTAAGTGAATCATGGCCCTTTTCCATGATTGATAATGGCTTTGGGGCATCCTCCTCCTCTGATGTGGCTGCAACTTCATCATGATGCAAGGGAATAAAAAAATATGAACTGTGTTCATCCCTTTGCATCAGATTTTCTCTTCATGTGGTGGAGCTATGCTAGCTTGATCTTCCACCAAATATTATGGTTCACATCCAACTGATGTATGCTTGTCTTCTCCTTCATTGTAAGGCCGAAATGGTGATTTAAGATATGATATATATCCTTCTTTTGGATTTGATCCAAAATATGTCTTACCAACATTGACAACATCATCCTCCTTGCATTGGATAGTAAAATAGGGATCCACTTGTGCATCTACTATAGTTCCCTTTGGTTCTACTAACACCACTTCTTGGCACACACTATCAGTCATATGTTCAATCCTTAATTTGCTTGACAGTAGGGGCCATTGAACAACTTATTCATCTCAAGGTAGCAGTAATATTGGAAAGATAAGACCTACCTTATCTCTTCTTTTAAAGCATAGTATTCCATGAAATACTGGAAGGATTCCTTAGAGTTCTTTTCACCAAAATGTGACAAACAACACTTGTAGATTTCTGCCATATGACTTCATCATATACTAGAAGACAAAATTCATTATCATCATTCCTACTGAATCTACCTAAGGTATTGCATGAGGGATCTTCATAGTCTTCTTCTTCATACTGCTCAAGGTCTTCTTTGATCACTGGTAGGAGCCTCATGGATGCAACTTGATTTACTGATTTTCAATCTTATTCAACAAATAGCCTTCTTTCCACATGATGAGCCAAGGAAAGAGAACCGATACCACTGTAATTTCCCTGATATGATTTCATATCATAATACTAACTCTGTTGAAAATATAATTAAATTGTGCAATTAAAACTTTACAATAAAACTGATCACTTCTTTATGCATGGAAAAATATAGGAAATACTGACTAATCTGAGAATGGCAGTGGGATAATGTAAGAGAATAAGAGAGAAATTTTAATAGATATAGTTATTTCCCTATTCATTTGGATTTTTTTTCCTTTTAGGTTTCGAAATCAGCTCCGCCAAAGTCTACTCCCACACTTCTGGGTGTCCCAACCATGCAAACTAGGAATGAACCATCACCTCCAATCAACCAGTGGCTAAGGAAACTGATATGGATCTGAAATAAAGTTATATGAAAGTATATAAAAGTCTATACAGTTTTATAACATATTTTAAATGTTTAGGAAATTTCATATGAAAAACTAGTCCCTTGGATTGCAGTTTAGGCTCGAATTCTAGGGAGTCCAAGCACATAAATAAGGTTACTAAAATTCAATTTCAAACTTGGAATAAATTCAATATTATTTTAATCAATTCTCATAATTTAAATAAATAATATTCAAAAGTTATTAGTTCTCTAACTCATTCAAAACATAAAACTAGTCATATTTTCATGCATTTCTAGCTAGGGTGTTGAAATGTTTCTCAAAAGTAAATCAAACTCATTCGAAACTACGTAATAATTGCAGGAAGATAAGAATACATGAATACTGATAATTTAGGACTGAATTTAATCTCATAGGAGTTTCATATCTTCATTCATTAATCTAGAATTCATTACTAGGACAAAAAACTAGAATTTGAGGTAGAATTACAGTGGCAAACTACTCGAACTCTACAAAAAATTTGGTACTATTCTGAAACTAATATCAGGGACTGATAATAACCTTAATTAGCAGAATATATCCATCACACTCGCTTCATAAATTTAGATCAACAATCTCTCAGAAAAAGAAGGGAAGATTGGAAAGAACTCTGAGATTCAAATGGGAGAGTATCCCAATAGTTGTAATGTGCTGCAATGGAATGGGAATGGCTTCAAAACTTGCAAAAACACTCCATTAATGGATGAAATCTGCTATCAGATCACAAATAAAACTCTACGTGGTTGCTCCTTAGCTTTAGTATGACCTGCAATGAAGACGGGGATAAGAGAGGGAGATAGGAACATGGGACTTGGGGTGCACCAACCTAGAGAACTGAGGCTCATCACTTAGTATTGAATCCAAGATTCACATAACATCAAAACAATAATAAACTAAATTGAATAATGGAGTTGGAAGCACCCTTAAATAAACCTTGAGTGACTTGGGTGACATGTTGAGCAAGTTGCCACTTTATAAACCCTAACCCTAATCATGAATTCACCCTACTTAAGGAAAATAGCATGTATGATTCATGCATGATGTTTCCCTGTTATTAAATCCTCATCAAAAATAGAAATTGTGCCCTCCTTTGGCACAAAGTTGCCTGCTTTTACCCTAATTGTTTTTCCTGCACTTTCTGCTTTTGTAACTGCTCATCAGAATAGAAATTGCGCCCTCCTTGAGTTAATTAGCAAGTTTGTGCATAAGGTGATGTTTCCTTTCTTATCATCCTTGCACCAAATTGGAAACTACGCCCTCTTTTAGACAAAGTTGCATGCTTTTGAACTGACAACTTTTCCTTTCTTTTGCTAGTTTCTATCTTTTCTTACTATTTGTTTTTGCCAGATTCCTTGTCACTTTCTAATTTTTAATTCAAGGCAAGTTGACTTACCTAACCCACCCCCCTGACATGGAAACTCAATTCCACATCTATTATTTGCATATTAATTAAATAATGACATAAAAATAATCCAAAATTGGAAAACAACTTAGTACATGCCTGCTAAGTACCAAATTAACAAGATTCCCTAGGAAAATTAATTAATTCATCTTTTGTTCCCCCTAGGTGTTTGGAAAGGTCAACACATTCAAGTTCCCTTCAAGGGAGGGACATGACAATTTAGCAGAAAAAATCATACTTACCTTCAATGTTGCAGCACTTATTTTCTCGGTGCTTCTTTTTGTTTTGTGGCTGCAAAATTTTATATTAGGGTTTAAATTCCTCTATTGTTATACACAATTACTATTTCACGTTTTAGGGATTTTATATTTTTCGAGATTGTGATTATATATAGAAAGAATAGGGTAATATGGGGCCACTTTTTGGGTCGAATCCATAATCATGTCGACCTTGTTAAGTTTTTTTTTTCAAAAAAAAAACCGCATGCGTCAATACCAGCACGTTTGTATTATAGGAACGCACCAGTGTGGGTATAAATAAAGTGCACCAGATATGACATGCCTCACGTGCTATTTTATTTTATAAAAACATAAAATAAAAAAACACAAATTGTTTTTCATGTCTCAGTTATCTGTTTGCGGTGTGCTTACATGAATATATCATTGTTAATGGAAGGAATGCATTATTTTTCATTTTCATAAAACGTTAAGTAATTTTCATCCGTTCACGATGCCCCTGTGTTAATATAACACACCAATGCATTTTTGTGCATACACACATCGGAGCATTTTATGTGATAAAGCACACATATATCATACTTGTAATCTATTTTGAAGGTTTGGAATTTATTTGTATAATATATTGATAGCTTCTATACTTATTGGTTTAGGTTGTTTATTGATAGAAAATGCATGGCATGAGTTCGATGAACAACAACTTTAGTCCATAATTACAAGGAAGGCAAGTGATTTTAATTAATTTATGTATTTAAATCAATTTGTTTAAATTATTTGTAAAGATAACTAATATGTATTGGTTAATGTGTGACATGAAGAGCGAAAAAATGAGGAAGCTCGATAATATTATTACCAGTGCAAGTCCAGAAGAGCGTAAGATGTTGATGGAAAAGTTGAAAAGGGATGAACCAAGTGAATAAAAAAAAGTCAATATGAATCATTTCTTCAAATTTGAGTAATAATGTACTTAAGAATATTCACGAATATGTTTCAAATAATATAATTCACATATGTTGAGTGTTATGGGGGGACTAACAACAACGAAAGTCAATGTCATCATAAGAATTTTTTATTATTATAGAAGATGCAAATGATGATCAATTGGTTCTTAGCTCATATGGAGTGGTGCCAGAAGTTAATAGAAGGGGAAAATAATTTTATAATACTGCAAGGGATATATTGGAAAGAACGTACATACTCACTTTTCATTTACAATACATAAACCAATCAAATGATTCAAACAACTAGGCCATATGTAAACTATAAGAGGCATTCCCAGAGAAATGGTCAATAAGACCTATCAGACTTGGAATAGAAAAAAATACAACAACAAAAATAATCGTTCAAAAAATAATATTCCTAAACATGTTTATGTAGAATATGTATCTATAACTACTGTAAAGCATCATTCCTTCAATAACTTTAATTTTGTTATGTTTATTTTTCGTATCAACGGAAAAATAGTTTAATGTCATTTTACATTTCCAGGAAGATTATGAAAATCCCAAAGGATGAACGATGTGATATGCAAAATGTGTCAGTAGGGATGTCCAAAAAAGTGTACAAGGAGATGGTAAAGGAAATGGACATAATTGCATTGCAAGAGGAGCCTTCGCAACAACAACGTGCTTCAAATGTATGAAAACATTGATTTTTAGGATTTTGTTCGTCTCATTAATTAATTCAACTTTAAATATTAATTTTCAATTGTTTTATTGCAGAAAAGAAAACAAAATGGAACCCATTCAACACACAAGACATGACAACAAGGAAAAAAGGGGTTGATAGTAAATTTGGTGAGTATTGTTATTTCCTTATATGAAATTAAGATTTTGAAGTGGTTGTGATTTATATATATATAGTTTTCATTGGAAATCCTTAGATGTATTGACACAGGTGTTAACATACAAAGAGGAGTCATTTGAAGAATTAATTGATATTGGGTTAAGTAAGGGTTGTGAGTATATGTTGGTGTATCAAAAATTAATTGTGGATTTTACAAGTATCTATATTGTTTTACTTATCTCATTTTTATAATTAATAAAACAACAAAAATCATTTATATTAAATCTATGATTTGTGATGGGGTATAAAACTTGCAAGAAACACAGTATAGAGTGGAGCCAATAGAAAACTTGTTGATATAAGACATGATACTTGGTTTTGAAAAAATGTGTATCATTCATGACTCAATTATTTCTATGATACTTCATTTTTCAATTTGCATTCATGTATATTATCTATTTTATTTTTCATTATCCCCGTCAATGTAGATACACTCAATACACTTTATTTTTATGTTTGTAGATGGAAGATGAAGAAGAGGAAAACAATCGAGGCAATCAACAAAACATTCTACCAAATAACCCAATTGATGCAAGTGGCTCGAGCGTTGATAAAAATTCTAACAAAGAATCACAACAGAATTTGAGCCCAAAATCCGACGGACTCCATGTCTGAAATTCGACAGACACCTATCTGTTATTCGACAACAACGTTTTTTTTTGTCGTCGGTGGGACTTCGTCAGATATTCGACCCCATGTCAAACCCCATCGAATTTCCGACAGAGTATGAAGATAATATGCTGAAGTATTTCACCACTACATCATCGAATTTCTGACTCCTTTGTTGTCAGAAATACGACTTTGCCTTGTCGAAGGTGAGCCACCTCCCTTGTGGAATTTCTGACTTTTCTCGTCAAATTTGAGACAATCAGCTATTAGATTTCCAACTTATCCTTGCCGAAGGTGAGCCACCTACTTTGTAGAATTTCTGACTTAACCCGTTGAATGTTTGACAAACCTATAGTCGGATTTTTGACTTGTCTGTGTTGAATTTTTGACTTGTCCATTCCGAATGTGCGACAACCAAGTAGTCGGATTTCTGACGTTTCCCATCATATGTCCAATGACATCTTGTCGAATCACCCTCGTCATAGCCATGGAAAATTTGTCAGACGAGGGCCACAAGATGTTGGATAACCGACGGTGTATGTTATATTAAAAAAAATATATACAATGAATTACACTGACGGCCACCAGTGATCAAATTTGAAGGGTAGGTCTTAATTTCAAATGGAAGGGCATTTACTTGGAGCCTTCTAAGATGAAGGGTAATATAAGTAATTGTACTTCAATTGACAAGTGTAAATTACCTAAACCCTTCACCAAAAAAATGAAAAAAATAAATATTGCTGTTTCAATTTTTTACAATTTTTAATAATTGAGCACCCCTTAATATTTACATGAAAAAATGATATATTTTCAACGAAACTTATTTTGAACAAATTAAGTTGTCATATGTGTATCATTAATTTTATAGTTCAGTAACATAAGAACTATTCTATTGTATTTTTTAAAGTTGCAGCACACTTGATTATACAAAAAAACTACTTAGACTATGTCCTAACCATATTGAGGCATCTAAGTGCAATCCAAGTGCAATCCAAGCTTGAGAGATATAAGAATGATAAGGAATGGAAACCTAACAGAAAATAATACACAACTCAGAAAACATTAAAAAAAAATTTCTACATACAAAGGAAGTTAGCAAAGCTAGCATAACCGGGGTCAGGGCATTAGAATTTTTTGTTCAAGAGTTGTCGTGAAAGCATACATGTATGGGATGGAGGGGAAATGGAATCACACCTAAGTCAATTGAATCCTTGCAACTCACTACATGACTGAGTCTCAACAATCTGCCTTTTAGATTGAACCAAAATACCAAAAGAAGTTTATTAATGGCTAGATTTGAGAAAGTTCTAAGTGTGAGTAATTAAGGGCTCGGGGGTCAAAAATTTGTTGTGTTTTGTACCGGTCCACGATTCAGTGAATCAATAGTCATGGGTAGTAATTTAAGTTATTTAATGAAAACATCTAATGCATATACTTCTATGTCGAAACAGTTTTCCATGCCGATGTAGGCCACTACCCTCTTTATTGTCTTACCAAAAGGCATGACAATGGGGAAGAAGACCTAAAATTATGGACTTCACCTTCAAAGAATGCCTTGCAATCACATTTGTAAGGAGTGATAAGAAGATCAAAACAATCTAATGTGTCAAATGTTAGTTGATAGTATTAATTAAAGACTTATATGGTAAATTTAATATAAGACTTACTAATACTTGTCTCTTACTCTTTGTGTCTTGACACATTTAATATTTTATGGTTGCCTCTATGCCTTGACCCAATTTATATTATAAGGTGAGGATGTGCATGCATAATCATCCTAGGTTGTTGTATATCATACCTGCAAAATATTCAATTGGGGATAGATGTTGGGAGGTGAAATTGTCTATATTTTGTTGCATGTTCATTGTATTTTTCCCATTACCTATTGCCTAATTTTCCTACCACTATCCATTCTATCTAAACCAGTTGAATAAGGTTTCAACAGAACACCCTTAAAGTGCTCTATGAAATTTGAAACCATCAACTACTGTGGTTCAAATGAAGGCAGCTATGAATTTCGAAACCCTAGTTCACCCAATGCATTTCCAAAACCCCAAACACTCGAAACAACATTTCTGAAAAAGAGCCAACTGTTAACTAGCCACAACAATCATCAGAGAAAAAATGCTCTACAAAAACAACTGAGCCGCTTGAGCCAACACATGAGTCTATGAGCACAAACGAGCCTTTATCGTCAGATACTACCCCATTTGTTGAGGAAGAAGTTCAATAGAAGTTTCCTATTGTTGAGACAGGTAGTTATTACTTAGCATGTTTATTGGGGTGGTTCTTTTGGATTTATGGCTTTGTGGATTGTTTTTATCCATGATAAGTAGGTATATATCTGTAGCAGTGTTGCTCATGCACTTCAAACTTTGCTTGTTTTCAACAATAAAGAAGAAAAAATAAGCGAGCTCTAAAACTCTCTACTAGTAAGTCATCTTTATATTGCTTTTCAATTGGGAAACTGGTGTATTGGAAAGTGTTATAGGATGTTTTTGTGTTGTATTCTCTTTCCTAATTAGAAGCCAATGGATACATTTGTAAATGATGCATGTTGGGTGCTTTATCATTGTTACAGCCAATGAGATGCAGTGGAGAGCATCACATGATTTTGGTGCTGAAGGGTGTATGATTCCATATGCTGCACCTACTGCATATAATTCTTGGCCTGGTGCACAGTGGTGACCAGAGGCTTACATGGCATGTAATGGTGGTGTCCCATACATGGTTTATGGACCTAATCCCTCTAACATTCCATTTAGTGGACAGATTATGCCAACATATATGTATGGAGCACATGGATATATACCAGGTTTTGTCCCTCCTGTTCAAAGGTGAGGTGTTATTTTGTATTGATTTATTTTACTATATCTTAAATGAGTTTTTTATATATAGGACCATACTTACAAGACTTGGCTGAGCCTTTTGACTACCTGATTTTGACTTGCTGAGTCAAGCATGATGATTACACTTGGTCAAAATGGCCATAACTTGTTAAGTTTGAAGACATGTTCAAACACATCTTAATTTTCTAGTTTTACTAGTGTTAGCCAGGCTTGGCAGACATGGACATACTTGGTGAGTTGTGCAAGACTTAGTCAAGTTTGACCTGTAAAATAAAAAACTATACATACATACCCAAACCTAGAATAAAAAACATGCTCCTGAATTGTTTTTGAAACCTAGTTTTGTAGTGAGTTTGTTTGCCAAGAATTTACCTATTCTGAGCCAGTCTTACTCTTAAGTTTGCGAGTCATTTCAATTTTTAATCTTTTGACTTTAGATTAGATTGAATAGATTTGTTCTAACTGATCAAGTTTGTAAATTTCAGAGAATATATGGATTATGGTATGGGTAATTACAACTCTACTCATCTAGTTTTGAGTAGAGATGAGTTTGAAGCTAAGAAAGCTACGCAGAGGAGAAAAAAGCTAGAATATGAACAACGACACAATATCAAGTAAGAAACCTTTAATTTCTCGAAATTAAATGCATATTTTGGGTCTTTTGACGAACCAAAGTTATGTATTCCATATTTTTCCTTTAACAAATCTAAGGAAATAGCTTTAGGGTTGACAGTGTTTGGGAATTTTGTTCCCAAACTTTTTCCATCTAAGTAGCATAATTGTTCCGATTGGATACATATTTATCTCCTCAACCCTTACTTGACAGATGCGAGAATGCTCTTTCAACTTAACTTGTGGAAATGGAAAGCTTGCTTTCCAAGATTCTATGAAAAGTATTGAACATGCTTTCCACAACAGATCGTGGAATGTGTCCTTTATCAGATTAAAGGAAATAGCTTTAGGGTAGACAATGGTCGAGAATTTTGTTTGGTGTTGAGGAGAATGCATTTACATTGCATATTGTGGCAGACGATATGCAGAGGATATTTGCTAAGGAAACTATGAAATTTGAAACCCTAGTACACCGAATTCATTTCTAAACCCCCAATCACACAGGGAAAAAAGAAGAAGATCAATTTGCTCTAGAGAGAAGGAATTAATGCATTATTCAAATGGGCCTAGTGACCTGTGTAATGCATTTCTATGAAGTTAAGCAATTTTTATTTTTATGTGTTCTGTAGAGAATCAATTTTCAAAGATTAATTTTTTTGGTTGATTTTTTAACTTATTGAAGACATCTCGGTCTCCTTTCCGGTGGTCTTGATGTCCTCTTGGTGCAGAACTGGGCATAGAACTGGGTGCATAACTGGGTCTCCTTTAGGCGAACAAGCACAAGGGCTCTCTCCTTTAGTAATTTATGGGTCTCATCCTATTATTTCGTGTGGTCTTGAATGGCACAGGGATATCCTCTGGTTTAGACTTCCTTCTCCTCTGTTTCACACTTCGCTTCATCTATGTCGTAGTTTATCCCTTCTCGTGGACATTTATCCCCTTTGTCGTTGTTTATCCCAAAGCCAATTGAGCTATTAAATTTATTAAATGTTATTAAATGGTATTAGATAATGACCCAAAGCATGGTAATAGGATTACCCAAAGAATATATCTTACAACCTTCATGGATAAAAAGTCTCTCTTGTCATATATAAAACTCATCACATTCTTACATGCCATTGCCCACTTCAAATAAGCTTTGGCATATTCTCTCAAGTCATGATCTACATTCAAACATGGTATACTTATTAAAGAGGAATCCATTTACTACAATATTTTAGATAGGACACCACCCAAATTACAATCTAGGTTGCTAGAAAAACCTTTCATTTTCAAATTTCTCATTTTTTAATACATTTTTCTCATTTTGATGATAATTTGTGTTGCAATTATGATTGATTTTAGGGTGATACTTTTTATTTAAAACCCTATAAACTTCTTATTAAACCTTTAAATTTACAAGAAGAAAAACTTCCAAAAAATCATATAAATGTCTTATTAAACCTTTAAATTTATAACAAGAAAAATTTCCAAATTCCTCCAATATGTTCATAAAAAATTCCAAACACAAGACAATCATTACATCTACAATTACAACTAGATATATCCAAGAAAATGACCATAATTAAATCCACAACATCTTATGTATTTTCTTAGCTAAAATGTAATTGTCTTTTTCATAAAGTCAACAATTACACCTTCAACAACATTTTATGTATTTTCTTACCTAAAATGTAATTGTCTTCCTCATAAAGTGAACAATAATAGAGATAATTAGTATTATTAAATACAACCACAATAATGTCTATATAACCAC
>LPNX010876002.1:148376-150876 GCA_001517045.1 Pseudotsuga menziesii | reverse complement strand
CAATCGTAACCTGTACCATTTGACAATGAATAGAACTACCTTGAAGGATTTAAAGTCACACTGTAGAATATCTTCCAAATACCCATAGTATCGATTTTCTGAGAGTTCTAGATGTCTGTCACTTCTAGATGAAACATTGGTCACCTCAAAGACTGCAGATATCCCACAATCTGATGTTTTCTTTGTTTCATCCAATTTTCGATGCGATATCTACAACCATTTTAGACCATATCCTTATGGTGCTTTACCTACAACAAGCAATACACAGAATGGTTATAGAACAATTCAATATTTATGAATAACTACATATTTATGTAGCCATACATGGAAAAGAACAACATGTACATCAAAATGTAATTTGAAAAATAACAGATTTAGAGTGATTGATTAATATGCTTGCCTGCTTATCTTTTAAACCATATGCTAAATCAATTTCCCTTTCTATAATATTTGTATCTCCATTGCGATGTGCTGCTTTTACCAATGAAGCCACACCTTCCCATGATATTCCATGACCCAATTGTTCGTATCGTTCAATCCATACCTTCATTCAGTCAAGATTGTTTGTGATGTATAAATGAATTGCATCCCACTATCGACCAACTACATGATGACAATAAACATTAAAATTCAAGACATATGTAAATTTTCTGAACAAAGAATATGCTCTTAATTGATGTAATAAATTGAATATGCAATTAGAATATGTATGATATAATTAACATCCACTAGCTAATAATTACCTTTCACCTTCCTTGATCTACCTTTCCCCTTCAGGTACTCCCCTTCAAAATAGTTATTGGAGTCCGGATCACAAATGCGACGTAAATTGAGCTTTGACACTAACTTAGGAAGATATTCACTAACATACAACATGTTTTGGTATACCATATATCCTTCACTAATAGAACCCTCAGCATGTGCTCATTGTCTCACCAAACCCTTCATAAATTTCAAGTGCCTCTCAACTATCGACATGGACCTTGAGTGCACAGGTCCACATAATTCAATCTCCTCAACTTGGTGTATGAGGTAGTGTTCCTGTGCATTGAAAAATGCCGAAGGTAGATGCTTCTACATTTCACACATGAGACGAGGAATTTCTCTCCTCCAATACTTTATATCTTCTTTATGGATTTCCTTAGAAGTCAACCATCTACAAGTGACACAAATCGATAACGATAATTAACAAAAAAAAACATTAAATTACATAACATGAATTAGTGCACAAAAAATAATATAAATTATACGAATAATTAAAGAAACACTAAGCACAAGCAACTAATCGATAGTTGTTACCTCATGTATTTCCCATGATTATATATAACTTGTTTGACATTGTCGTCGAAGTTGTCCGAGAGAGAAAGAGGTAGAACATATTGTATCAATATACAAACCACGTCATTTTTAAACTAAGAGTATACAAACAAGAAAACAAATTTATGCAATAAAATGAAAAAAAATTATATGGATATAACAATAATAATTACCTTGATGAAGATGTGTTAATCATGCATTTTGACCCCCGTAAAATCACCTTTTTTTTATGATATTCTTCAAGTTCGCACAAAATCCAGTGGGAAATTTAATTTTTTGCATTACTTCTTTAAAAACATTACTTTGATGCTCCGTAAACATCCATGGAATTGAATTTATATTAATTTGGTCTCCGTTGCTATGAAATTGAATGACGTATTTCATTGCATGGTTTCCTTCTTGAATGTCTTTGCAAACTTTCACAATTTTATCTTTCTCGCTCCTTAGCTCCAGTAGTCGCCATAATGTTTCAGTCACATTCTTTCCAATATGTATTGTATCAAATAGATGAGTAATTTGTAGGTTCTCATAGTAGGGAAACATGCTGAATAGTATAGGATAACTTTTCATTCCTCATAGAAGCCCATTAATGCCTTCATGATCACGAAGGACATCATGAATATTAGTTTATAAATAAATTACATAAATCAATTATGGCCACTACAGTAAAAAACTCATAATAAAAACTAAAATACATAACAATTCATATACGATGATCCACATGTACCAGCTTGATGACTTCTATTGTATTGCATCTTCCGAAGGTGAGGTGTCATTCTCCATGGTTCTAATGCAGTCTCTTGCTTCCCATTGAAAATATGTTTTTTTGGTTGTTCTATACTTGTGATGCTTAGAGAGAAAATGCCTATACTCATCAAACACCTCCTTTCTTAAGCCTTTTGAGCGATGAGATTTGATCTTAGGACCTCAAACTGGACATGCAAATTTACCCTTTGTCTGAAGGCCTACAATACATAGATATGGAATATCTATGTCAATTATAAATATATATAAACTATATTGACTAATTCATATAATTATATGCAATTAAAGTGGAACTTAAAAATACAAACCACAAAATTGGGTTAACCCTGGGGAATTGTGTATTGTCCATACAACCATTGCATGGAACTAAAATTGCCTTTGTTGTATTGGTCTAGATACGTCATACATAGTGATGCCA
>LPNX010876002.1:64416-148088 GCA_001517045.1 Pseudotsuga menziesii | reverse complement strand
AAAAACAAGAAATACCTGAAAAAACGTGATGATGATGTCATCATCACATTTTTTCAGGTATTTCTTGTTTTTGGGGTAGCGAGGTCCATAAAAAGTATGCGGTGTGGGTACTCGTTGGATGCGGAATCAAATTCCGCATCCAATGATCTCTCCCGATCGAAATTTGAGTAAAAACACAATTAGATATGTCGAATATAGGAACAAAAAAAGTAGGTTTTTTTAATGACAAATATGTCAATTCAACCATTATGGTTGACTTATTTTATTGAAATTCTATTGGTTCTTGAATTCCAACTCACAAAAACTTATTTTGGCACGTTTTCTTATAAGGCCCATTTTAGACCCCAAATTTCCTCTAATGATAACTTCAGCAACTCGTTTAAAAGAGGTTCTATAAATGCATTCATATCTTTGACTTGGTACTTACCTGATTGGTTTGAAGTACATATAAAAGATATAATTATGAGAACCATTAAGATATATAAATCATGCACAAGAGTAAAATAAAAAATATATATATGACATTAGGAAACATAATACGACAAATGAGATGCCACAACTACATTAGAAATAAAACAGTTGTAGACACAAAATACCTAGAATAATCATCGACAACATTATGTGCTCCCTCTTTATTAACAACCAGGGAGGAATGTTATTGTTGATAACAAAAACAGGCCACACCGTGTAAGTGGATTTCATCTATGCAAATGGATTAACACCATTTTCTTCCAAAGAAATCCTAAGATTACAGGATTCTTCTTTAAAGTGAGGCCACTTTTCCTCCATATCTCTAAATGTAGAACCATCTGCAGTCATTCGAATAACATCATCTTGAATTTTGTTCCTAGCATGGTAATCCATAAATTGCGCTATGTTTTTGTAACTGAACGGTTTTTGCAAATGTGGAATGATGGGAATATAATGAAGAACCTTGTGAGGCACCTTTTTTGTTACTTGATCTGTCTAATATCTACTTATATGACATTATGAACATTCTGTTGCAAATTCATGCCGATTATAATATATAACATGGTCATCGAGGCATGCATGAATTGCTTCATAATGCATTCCAATCTCTTTCATGATGGAAGATAAATATCGATATGTGCGAGGTAAAATATTTGATGGTGGTAACAAAAAATCAGCTATCAACCTACATCAAATAAAAATTAAAATAGAGTTAATATAATATATAAATAATATTAATGAAACACACTTCATTCGTATTAATTTGAATTATGAATTAACAATACAATTATTAGAGGAATAAAGATAAAATTTATCACGATCGTATATATGTGATGGATTATTTTACATACCTTAGCATCTGTGTGATTGATATGTTTAAAATTCCATTCATAACCTTCAAGTTCATTATCAACAATATAGGAGAGAGAAGATTTGTTTTGGAGCCTTCATACAGGGGTTCGTATGCCTTATCGAGAAGAGGTATATCGTGAACATCATCAAATTCATCAATATTTTCATTATCATTGTCATCGTCATCATCCATTCTAACATTAAATGAATCATGGATCAATGTATTTGTACCATCGTCTTCAACTACATTATCAGAGTGATCATCTTCTTCAATATGATCAATCACTTGTTCTCCATTAAACATAAATGCTCCATGATCCTATGGTACTTGTTCTGAAAGCACTTCCTTTGGATGATATGTCGTAGGATATCTTTCCTTTATAAATACATGAATACATCAATAGTTAATAGTTAATATAGGAAATATTAAAATAATACATACATTTAGCAACTCAAACAAATAAAAAAAAATTATAATGCTAAACCTACAAAGGGAAGATATTCATTCCCCCCCTCAGCGTGTCCACGTTACCTACAATGTTTTGTGGCTATTGCAATCAATATTCTTCTCCTCTTAAATCCCCTACATTGACTACATGGACAATAACATTTCCCATCACCCCTTTGTTTCGCTGCATCCCATAGTCTAGCAAGCAATTGTCGATTTTCTTCGTTTGGATCAGGAATATTGTTATTTGACATTTTGTCACAAACTTCTATCGATAATCTTAAAAAATCAAGTTCCACGTATCACAATTTTCTCAAATGGAGGTTTGTCGAAGAATAAAAAAATTCTCTCAAATTGTCTGTCGAAGAAAAAAAATTCCCAAAACCAGCCGTCGAAGAATAAAACAATTCCTCAAACCATCCGTCGAGGAATATATAATTTCTGCAAACCTTCCGTCGCTTCTATAACAAACATGTCAGAATTTTTATATTTATAATTCGACAGTCGTTGAATATCCGACGATATGAACCTACTTACTGTTGGGAATATGGATTTATAATGTTTAAATATGTCTTTATATTAATTGAAAAATACCCTTAGGTCGTCGCAAATTCGACGAATTACCCTTCAGGTGTCATCGCAAATCCGATGAACTAGTGCTGCAAATCCGATGAACTAGTGTCGCAAATTCGACGACCTAGTGTCGCAAATTCTACGAATTAGTGTAGAAAATATGGCACACTAGTGTTGCAAAGTGTCGTCGAAAAACCTACGATGAGGAAAGTCAGAAAACCAATGATGCTTAAAGAAATCGGAAGGTACAATACTTTTCATCATTGCAATCCGACAAAAACGTACTTTACGTTGGATGTCATCAGATTCTATCGTCGAATTTTGGGCTCAAATCCTGTTGTGAATGATGATCCATATTTAATTTTGATGTTGATGCAAGTTGTTGTAGCTTGCTGTATATTTTGAAATAATTGTCCGTGAAAATCACACATTTTGTATAATAATGTATTGGACATAGTGTCCGAATTGAAAAAGAGTGGGTTACCAATAAGTGTAACAATTACATGCATGCTGACGTTTTGTTTATCATCATCTCTATGTTGTCATATTTTGTATGACAAAGACACTCTTATTGATATATAATAAAATAAACATTTTTATTATATTGTTGTATTCAATGTTATTATCAAATGTTACACGTGAAATGGTATTGCTAATTAAATGTACGGATGAATAAATATTACAACAAAGTCTTGCTTCTATGATATAAGAAATTAATCCAAACAAACATAATAATTAAAATTGAAATGAATAGTACTATAAAAAATATTTCAATTTCATATGAATATTGGAGTTTAAAAAAAATAATATAATATATGTATTTGAATGCAATGTCAGTAGCCATTGTTCAAAGAATCATATGCAGTGCTTTTGATAATTGATGTCGCACCGGTGCATCTACCCAAACACTATGCATAGATGTGTTTAGGTAAATGACATGCCTGTCACTCTAACGTAAATTAAACACACTATTCAATTTAAAAAATAAGAATGCACACCTCCTAGACTGATTATCCAATGTGTTTTCATTTGTTTATCACATCGGTGCATATCAATGGTTTATACGCACCGATAACTATCACAGCTTATACAAACTAGTGATTTTTTTTTGTTTTAGTGTATTGGTGTGTTTGAGTTGTTTAAATACTCCAGGTTATTTTGATATCTTTTTAGCGCCTGTGCATTTGACAATGAAATGCACTGGTGCGCTCTAATAAATGGACATCATCGGTAAAGTATACAACTACTAAAAATTTTCTGGTGCATATGATGTAACATATAACATCAGTGCGTTTATGTTGTACATAAGCATTAGTGTGTGTAATCTATACACAAGCACCGGTGCGGTGATGAGATTTGGTTCTTTTTAGTGCTCGTTCTGTTTGAGTGCATTAGTGCATATATTTTACAATGTACAACACCAATGCATTTTGTTACTACACGCATCGGTGTACACAATTTAAACAAAGTACGTTGGTAAAAAACATTCGCTAAAATATCCGACCACCGATTTTTTTTAGTTATAAAAATATATCCATAATAACCTTTGTTAAAACATTTGCTACCATTGGCAGAGTTTTTTTTTACAATTTTTTCCAATCTTGTAACACTAAATCCTTCGCTATGACCTCCATTACATGAAATTTTCCTTGCAGTGTAATGTCATCCTGAACTAGATTTGTATATCATTCTCTTTCCATTTCATCCAATGGAGCAATGCCACGTAGTTCCTTTGACTCAAAGGACATGCATCGTTCCTTCAAGTCTAAAATAACATTTTTCTCAAATTCCCAGTCAATCACTAACAAAGCGGGGTAAGGATCAACGTACTCCAGTATCTCAATCACTTTAAAATTTGCTAATGTTTTTACACCATCCACAATAACTTCCACATTGGTTGACCTTTTGATCGAGAATACTTTGTATTGGTTCACTAACCTAAACTGCATGGGTGACAAAACCAACTGTTAACGCAAAAATTTGCTCACCTAGATCTGCTTGATATAAACCACATACATACATCATTTTCCTACAATATTTCCCTTAATTTTGACCTTCACAACTATGGTTTACCCTCATTCTCTCCCAAAAAGGGACAAAAAATCCACAAAAGGGCCAAAAAACCCCAAAAAATGCTAAAACCCCAGAAGGGTCTAAAAACCCTAAAAGGGGATTAAAACACTAAATAGGGTTCCAAAACCCTAAAAGAGAGAAAAGGTCAAAAAACCTAAAAACATATTATAAATATAGTGTGAAGGTCTCTATCAAAAGATTCTTACACCTTTTTTCCCACTATTTTATTCTGAGTATGGTGAGACACCTTTTTCTTTCAAAGTATTCACACCCCATTCTTTCCATCATCTCGTTTCCCTACCATCCCCACTTAGTATGTTGAGATCTTCTCCGCACCCACCTGGAGAACCAACCCGTGGAGAGGCAGACCATTTCCGAGACGGGCATGATGGCCCATTTTCAAAAGAAATAAGGTACAACTTTCATGTATTTTCTTTTATTTAGTTTAGTCATATATGTTTATTTATTTCATTTTACTAATCTTGTTTATTGCTGTATATTTCTTCCATGAAATCTACCTTACTGTCCCATTGACGTAAGGCTAGTGCTTTTGCACGTAATCGAGGTGAAAACCCTATTACACCAACTTTGGCTTACCCATCAACTCCCAAGTCTTCTTAGGAAGAATGTTCACATCTACCCCTAGGTCCAACATTACATATTTCATTTCAAATCATCCCAACTCTAGTGACAACAAAAAATCCTTCCCAGTTCTTATTCTCTTTCTTACCTTGCACACATTACTTTCGAGAAGTGGCACAAAGATAGGTTCTTCAACTTCATTGGTCATTAGTAACTTCACATGAATTTTCGTTACTTTATTTACAACATTTTGATCATTTAATAAATTGACACAACTCTACAGAATGGTGCTTACATGATCTTATTGGTGAGTCTCATACATAGTTCTGAGATGGTTTTCTTAGCATTGTGTAGCCTAACACCGTGCAACACATTTTCGCTCCTCAATGTGCATGTCGTGTAGTTCTTCTTCTTCACATAGTCTCCTTCTACGATATTCTTCTTCACATAACCTACGTAGTTGATCTTCTCTACATAGCCTATCTTGGCACAAAGATTCCTCCCACTGAGAATATTCCTCAACTGCTCTTTGGGATTTGTGTAGGATCTGTAGCTATTACTTTTCCTGAAATTTAGGAATAGGTTGCACAACTTTCCTTATTTTGGACTCAACTAGTAGAGCTGCACTGCTTTCTCCACCTAGATCTTGACCTATCTGAATACCTCCTTGAGTAATTATGTTCACTTGTACTCGATCCTTTCCACGTTTATTTCCCCTTAGTTTAGTGGTTACCATGTTACATTAACCTATTTTATCTTCCCATTTCTTTACCAGGTCTAGGAAGTCCCCTGTCGCATGTTCTGCACTATGATAGTATGCGCATAGTGTGTGTGGTTAGTACATATTCTTTCCAAGTGGCTTATATGACCATAATTAAAGAAAATCATTTGTATTCCACTACCACCATATCCTCTCCCCCAATACCAGAACCCACCACATGTTGCTCCTTGCTATACTCCTAGTTCAGGTGCTTTATTCTCTTCTACACCTTAAACCCAGTAAGCATCTACTATATTATCCTTCATCAACTGTAGATCACAGGAATTATTTACATCATGTACAATGAACTTACATAAGTCACAAAATAGTGCATGCATAGAGCTCTAGTACTTGTGCAACATTGGGAAATCGGGTGGTGAGTGTCCCCATAGGTGAAAAATCTCACACCATTCTGACTTAGGTTTTAGGGGAAACAAACTTGGTGCTCCAATACCAAAGTAATTATTCAACTTCACGCACTCATTCTTGTGATGGGATTTTTTTCTGCAAAAGCTACAGGACACACATTCTCTAGTTGGCTTAGCTGTGGACAGGTTTAATAATTGTACTATCATCTCAACCAATTGTGTCTGGAACTGCACAAAGGATGAAAATGATTCTCCTATTAGGGTTGCGTCCAGTCTAATTGTGACTTCCAGGGTATCTTCTTGAGTCTCCACCTTCTATCATGTTAAGGGAATTCTAATATTTGGAAGTAGACATGCAATAAACTATTCTCGGTATTGTGCATCCATTATCTGAAAAATCAGATGGTCCATCAAAATATTGAACTGTTATTCGTAGTCCCACACATACTCACCAAATTTTTGCTTGATCTCCTTGATCTCAGTAATGCACTGCAATTCAAACTTTTACTTCTAGAATCCCCCCCAAAAGGTTTGTTTTGATTGTAACCAGTGACATAGTCTTCCCTGTAACGACAGTGGTATTGTACTTCATCTACCAAGTCAATGCCCAATCTCTAAATGTGGTATCTAGCTGTGCGATCTTAAAAACCTCATCCATTATATTCTTCATGACCTATATCACTTCACAGGTGAACCAATATTGTTTTGCATCATCTTTTCTTGTCCCATGAAACACATGAAACCTCAGGATGGAATTTGATGTTGTCACCATACTTCCGGATGTGGTCACACTACTTCTTGAATTTGAAATTAGTGGGGTATTACTACTACTTTCTTGGATTGGGTAAATGGAGTACTCTGTTGGGTAGGAATAGATAATATCCCTCTAACTTTTACTTTAGGACTTGCTTCTTTCAGAAATTCAAAGAAAAGCTAGTCTTCTTGATTAGACAAAAGGAACTGGGGAGAAGGGGTAAAACAGGGGCCATACCTTGGTGTAGGTATGCTGACAATATCGAGTCCAAGGGAACTAGGATCCATCTATGCAGTCTCATTTAGAACTATGTAAGTGCCTTCATATGACTATACTCTATCTTCTTGCACATATTCTTTATTCTTTCTTCCATTCAATCTCAGGGGGATGATATGACTATTCTCATTGGAGCTCTCACTTTCTTCAATGCCACCTCTCTTTGGAGGTATATCATCCTATGAACACTCTTCTTTTTGAGACTATGCATTCCATTCAACCATAGAGGAACCTTCTATGCATTCTCATCTCGTAGTCCCATATCTGGCATTCTTCCTTCCTCTTCGATCTTTAGCTTCTCCTATAGACTACTTTTATTTTTTCTTTCTTCTAATTACTTGCCTTATTTTATCCCTTCTTTCATGTATTTTCTTCCTCTAGATTCATTGTTCTTCTAGATCCATGACCTAGGCCAATTTATTATCCCTCTTCTTCATACCCCACCCCCACAATGCAGAGTTTACCCTACCATATTTTCGGTGTTCATTGTCATTAGCCCCTTCTAGACAAACAACATAATTAACCATAATGGAATTCATTCCAAGAATATATTTCTTGGTCCTGCTTCAAACTTTTCTTCCATGTGGCTATAATATTTTGTGGCTTCTATAACAAATTATATGTGTATCATTATTTGACGTGCAAGAACAAAAAATAAAAACCTCTATGCCAGGTATTATCAATATTTCATAGTGCTTCTAGCTTCTGTTTAGTCTGCACGACTGGTACAGGAAATCTCCAACTGGTATTTATCTCAGATTGTCTTGTAACCTATTCCAATATCTTTTTTTTAAAGTAAGTATCCATGGGATATTTGAACCCATGACCTTCCATTTACAACTCCTCATCTCAATTAATCATTATCAATTGGTCTAACCCTCGTGGGTGAGCCATTTCTTATATCAAAATAGGAAACTCGCAAAATAAAATTTCATACAAATTTGAGTAAATGTACCTTTCTTTCTAGGTTTGAGGAAAAATTCGGAACCCTCGATTCTCTTCTTGCATTAATCATCCTCCTTCCTTCCAACCATTCTTGAATCTCATCTTTTGAAGGCTTCCAACTCATATGTTTAACCCCCCTACATAACTCTTGTTAGGTCCCGACAACAAACCATTTTTAGTTGCAGTTTTTCAGACCCGAGGTTCAACATACACGACCAACAAAAACCCCACAAGCATCATCATTTTCAATAATCTAAGAATAAATTAAGGTCTCACCCGAGATGCACATAGGAAACTACATAGAAACCTGAATTGAGTCTATGTATGGAGGGATGGTTTCATCTTAATTAACATAAGCTCAAATCTACCTTAAGCATTCATCACAATAGTCATTACAGAAATACTTAGCATACAATTATCATATAATTGATAACATTCAGTCACATAGGTATCGCACCAGACATAAATAGGAACATGAACTTCATTCTATTACTTTGAAAAAAAATTAGGTACAACCATCCAATATACAAAACTCTACTCAACAACTTAACTTCTGCATATATTTCTTCTTACAGAGGCTAAGGTTCCCGGACAACAAGCTGGTACCAACATATAGTTGCTTAACTGATTATGTTAAGGCATAACAGATTCTATTCATTTGTTTCAACACACAATATCATGTCTAAAACTTGGGCACCAACACTTGGTCTGGTCATGTAAGAAACATGAGGTAGTCTCTTTTTCAACTACAGAAGCCAAGTATCGTGGTACTTACAATGCATGTATAGAGGTAATTTGTATTTGTCAGCTACTCATTGAGCTTGGGTTTCCTGTTCATGCCTCCACTATTATTCACTGTGATAATCAGGGCACTATTCAAGTTGTTGATAATCATGTTTCCCATATCAAGATGAAGCATGTTGAAATTCATGTTCATTATTTGAGGTAGTTGATGCAAAAAAATGTTGTTTGACTTCTTTATTGCAAAACAAATGATCAGTTTGTCGATATCTTTACAAATCCTTACTGGAAGCTAAGTCTATGAAACAATGGGCTATGATCATGCTTTAGAAAGCTGCAATTATGGGGGGTTGTTCATAGCAAGTAATTTAACCTCCTAAATATCTAGAGTGTTGTGTTGATGGGGGGGGGGGGGGTTGTTGGAGCCTAAGGTCTTGGTGGTTCATCACACCTATGGAGATTTTGGAGACAATTAGTAATTAGATGATATGCGACTAATGAAGCAGTCGACTGGAGGTCTGACTAGTAGGACGATAGAACGACTGAATAGTCAATTGAACAGACGACTGAATGGTCAGAAAGATAGTGGTCGCTGGGACTACAACAACTGACTAAAACTTGGGACGTTGCAGATTTTGTGGAAGCCATTATTACCAACAACCCCTATGTGTGGACTAGATCTTCCTCACTTCTAAGGAGTTCATTATATTTGGAGACTATAAAAAGACGACCCCATGGTTTGTACTCATGATAATTTTTGAGATGTATTTCATACTCATTATTCATTCTGATGTTGTTATCATGATGCACTATGCTTAAGCGTTGTAACAATGTCTTTATAAACCACCTTTCTTCTTGGAATATTGTTCACTTCTATGATTTTCTTTTGTATTCAATAGCTCAAGGTTAAGAGGTTCCCCAACATGCTGAAGAAAAAAATCTAATATTGGCCACTAAATCCTCTTTGGAAGGAGTATATAATCCTATACCAAGATCCTTCATTGGGAAGTACCCTCCAGTGAGTGGAATGGTGGATCCGCTGGTGAGCACTTCTATTTCCATATATTGAGGACTACTATATTGTGCCTCCTTTTACATCCTTTTCTCTTCCTTTAGTTTCTTTCAAGATTATTCATGTTCTCTTATCTATTCCTCAACTTCTTCTAAGCCTCTTCTTCATTTTTATTCTTGAGAGTGTCCTCTAGCTGCATACATTCTTCGATTTTTTGTTGTACTTATGCATGTCTGTTCTTTTCAGCTTCTTGCTCTTTATTTGCTTGGGGTTCTTCCTTACTTTCTTTTGAATTCTACATGACTAACATTTGCTTCTTTCATTTTATTTTTGCAAGCTTCTTCCTAATCTTTCTTTTGTTTTCCAACCATCAAGCTTATTCCTAATCTTTTCTTCTATTTTCTTCCTTGACAATCCTCTAGTCCTTTTATGTTATGCTCTGTTGCTCTTCCAATTTTTGTTGCACTTTTTCTTGGGATGCCTCTACTTGTTGTCTTTAATTTTGAATGATGGAAATTCCTACCCATGAGATTTTACCTTTATCCATTATTCTAGATAAATCCTCAAGAGTTTTGGCTCGCTTATAGATTTATTATTCTATGAAGAACTCATCCGTGTATGTACAAGTGAACCTTACTGCTGCACAGTGATCCTTACTATTGCATAGTGATTTGTCAGTTTCTTATGGTTTTCATTTCTTCACCGAAGTGGAAGATGCTCAAATATTTGGTTATTTATTCAAATTCTTTTGTCGTCATCATTTCAGTAGTCCTCTTCCAATAGAGGCAAAGGTGGCCACGATGCTTTCTTGGATTTGACCATGGCATACCCAATTATGTTCATGAAGGTTTGGCTGACTATTTCTCTCTAAACAATGTGGTTAATTACATATGTTGATAATATGTAAGGAGGTTTTGATCCTCCATATATTTTCATGTATGCTCCTCCTTCTATTAGGAACCCATCCCCCATCTTTGTCACCTCATCAACAACTTGGTTTGTCATGCACTTATCTGATTTCCCATCTATAGTCATGTATAGCGGTATGATGAACTCCTCACATATTTGTTTGTAATGAATAACATGCTTTGTGATTATAAAGCTTGACAATAAACATGCATAGGTGGCTCTGTGGGGTTCCATATCCATTCCATACCATGGAAATTATTCAAAGTGTATATTACATCTAGTAGGTACAATGACAAGTGGAACCTGGACTACTGCCTAGTTGAATCTTACATCAAACAAGTTGACATGATAGAACACGGGGATCCATCCTATCTTGAAGTGAGAAGATTCTAGTTCCCCATACAATATGCATAAGAAATTTAGTTCTATTATGTATGGTTTATTTACCCATTTAGTTTCATATGTCACTCTCCCTATTGCAAAGATTCTTGCTCGAACCCCATTCTAGCTTGAGGAATGTCGTATAATCAACTTTAAGTGACTAGACCCACTCATTTTTCATGTTGATTTTTGTGTTGGGAACTAGTAATAATCATTCATGGTGGACAAATGAAATGAAGCGAGGGCTCTGCTAATGGCATCTTTGATAAAACACCTTTTTGCATCTATGTGAGGAAGCAACCATCCTATTACTTCAACATAGGGAAATACTTCTGATATAGATGTTTCCTTATGAAGGATCGACCTTTTGATATTATGATATAGTGGTATCTCCTCTTAGTTCTATACACAAAATACATGATACTCTTATGTCTTAAACAATTGATATAACTCACCCCAACGATACTTAAGCTCTATTCTCGTGATACTTTTGGTATCACTGTACTATAATGTGGGAATTGGGGATTTTTCTTCTTTTTCCATCTAATATTTGGAGGATACCTCTTGGATAACCTTGGATTGCTTCCTGGTTCTCTATTGTGACATGGATTTACCCTATGAGACATCAAACCCAGGATCATGTTCCATGAGAGGCAAAATATGATACTTAGAAATGAAATCCAACAAGCAACTGGATTCAAATTTTTGTCATATATCTGGTCATGGTTTCCTTAAACAATGTTTAGGTTAAAAATAAATTTTGTATGAAATGAAGAGATAGGGAAACAAGAGCTGTTACAAATTTGAAAAACGTTGTTCATGATTTTCATTCAACTCAAGACATAGGTAATTTTACAAAAAAACATAAACACAATTTGAATAATTTTCAATACACAGTTTCCATCGAGGATGTGCATTTAATCACGAACAATTTATTTGATTATACCCATATTTAATTATTGAACAAACATTCTTGATAGGTTGCTTTATGTTCTGCTGGTCAGTTTTATGTGCTTAACTTGGGGAAGTACCTTATCCTCCTCGGACAATGCCTAGGGAAGGTTGCTAAAGGGGAAGTACCATCCACCGTTAAGAGGCGAAGAATCGATATTGTTCTAGGATGCAGCTCACACATGTGCATTATATTCTCCATTGCATCATGTTGGGTTAGGAAAAGTGCACAAGGAAGAATCTGACGCACAAGTGCAAGAGGAAAAACGGGCGTGCGACCGAGAAAAGCAGGTAAAGGAAGAAGTGCAAGCGTAGAGTAGAGGAATTTACGATGATGATCGCTGCGACAAGGAAAGACAAATATGAGTCAGTGGAAGAGGCAGGTAGAAGAGTTAAAGCGGAACAGGTGCAAGTCAAGGAAGACTGCAGAAGAACAAACCGGTGGAAGACTAAAGGAGAAGTTTTGTGGCTAGTTATGACCAGTACAAATAGATTGAAATACGTTTCTGCGGATAGTTAAGGTTGTGGTTAATGTAATGCAGGAATTTTGTGGCTAGATATGGGCTGTAATTAATGTAATAGAAGATATTTTGTAGCTACTTGCGTCTGTAATAATTGAGTTGTACTCAGTTGACCCTACGCAGTCTTGTAAACACTATAAGTAGGAGGAACCCGCTCTATATAAGGGTTAGATTCATTAAGAGTTGGTAAGAGTAGAAGTATTGTAAAAGATCAGAGAGGAGTCTGGTAGTAGAAGGATGTTGAGCCATGGATCGGTAGTTGAGTGCGCTGACCATTTTTTAGGAGTAATCTGCAGTTGAGTGCGTAGACAGTAGAGTAGAAGAGTCAATCCAGGTTGTGTGTGGATCAGTAGGACTAGATAGAAGAAATAAACCAGAGAGAATGAGAGCAACAAGAGTTGAGCAAAAGACATATGTTAAGAATAGTATGCAATTCGCAGACTGCAAGGTGCTACCTATATTTCTCATGCTAGATGAAGAGCACCTTGGTGGTTTTTCCTAGATGGGTTCCACGTTATTTCTTGTGTTGAGTGATTGAATGCTTATGTCAATGTTGAGTGTTTGCTTACTTTGCATTTTTACAGTTACTATTGAATGTATGTCACGACATTACCAATAAGTAAATGAATGAATGGATGTTTAAAGGATTGTTGACATGTATGTATGATTTCATGGTTAATCTGCTAAGTTATAATATAAGTCGTACTCTATTCATTATAAGTAAGGAATCAGTTGCGCAAGTTGTTAAGTAGTTAAGGGCAAGGTTGTGTCATGCATCGGTGATGGCACCCAGTTGCACCTCTGTCACATAGTAGAAGAGTCCATCCCTCCATCTCTGTCAAGCACCTTGGCCACGTGCCAAGGGACTATAATCCCTTACCAACTGCAGAAGCATGGTTCTTACAGTTACACATTAAGATATCTTGGGTGAGACCGCGCCTGCCTTGTGGGTGTTGCCGACTGAGCTTGCTCTGCTAGGTTGATGCATTTTGGTGTCTTATTGGTATTGTGATGTTGTTGAACCCCAGGTTGAGACAGAAAGAAATATTAGGCCAATAAATGGTTATGTTTCTAGGACCCATAATCATTTGAGTCAAGGGAAATGTTGTGGAATCCGAAAAAGAAGGAAATAGAGGATTGGTTGGAGTCTAAGACACTAGCAATTACACAATAAGAGAGCGCAGGATCACGGTTGAGTGCAGAAGACTGGTTAGACCGATACATATACTCTAACATTCATGGTATCTTCTTTGTAGAGTTCCCTATTGTACTGCATGAGTGGTTTTCAAGATTGGAGACTAGGCAGACAAATTTCCAGAGAAGAGAAGTGGTTGAGTGGAGTGATTAGTTGATTCGCGAGGTGACCAGTGTAAGTAACCCCATCTCTAGAGATAGTGATTTTTGGGTCAACAACATTTTGAAAAGATATATTACTGATTTTCCAGTAGAGACTATAACTTCATATAGTGAGGCTGAAAGAAATTTTTTCCAAGGACCACGAAGAAGGTATTTGTTATCTATTAGCACATGGATAAAGATGCTAGTTTATGAGAAGGGCATCTTACAATTGTGTAGTTGAGCCACATATCCAAGGAGAGGGGATATGTCATGGACGATCTACAGAGAAAATGGGAAATGATGACTTGAAATGTTTCCAGGAAGTACAGAGCCTGAACTAGAAGCTGGAGTCCTAAGGAGTGGAAGGAGATTCAAATCAGGGAAAAGAAGAAAGACAGAGGAAGGTCAAAGGACTCCTAGTCTGTTCAAAGAAAGTGAGCAGGAACTTCAATCACAAATGGACAAAGGGTCTTGTGATGAAGAGGAGGACTATAGCCCGATTTCAGAGGGAGCATAAGAATCCAAAGAGTCTGAGGAGACACCAAGATCAGGGTGTGACTACATCACACCAGGAGTATCACCAGAGGTAAGGTCTAGAGCCTCATCTCCTGAAAGAGTTGTTAATAATGATAGTGTTAGTACTATGAATAGCACATAGGAGGGTACACGTCCATTAAATTATTCATCAGATAACCCCAATGCCAACTCAATAGATGGGAATGATATTTGGTTACCCACATTCAATGGGAATGGAGTAGAGGATCCAGAGCAGCATTGGTTTCTCTGTGAAGCTGTTTGGATGGTTCGCCTAGTTCATAACACCGACCTTAAGAAAGTGCAGATGATCACGAATTTGAGGGGTCGTACATTGGACTGGTTTATGAAGTTCTGCGTAGTAGCGCTAGGAACACCACAGAAGATCCTTGAAGAAATACGACCTGCAATGATCTGTGAGTTTAGAAAACCTAAATCTCAGTCGCAGTGCATCACCAAGATCGAGGAGATAAAATAATCATTGGAAGAATCCGTATGGGACTTTGACCAGGGATTCAAAACTTTGATGTCCAAAGTAAGTTTCCAAATGTAGGATGTACAACATAAAGAGTGGTTTATTGTTGCGCTATTACCACACATCCGAGGCCCATTAATGCAACAAAAGATCGAATCTTAGAGAGAAGTGATGGAATTGACAATGAAGTTGGAAGCCTCGCCAATCAACGATTGTGCTGCATGAATGGTGCAGATTCAGTCGCAGCTGGCTAATCTGGTGATACAACTTCAGGATATCAAGAAGGGCAAGGAATCCCAAGAAGACTTATGGTGTACAAAATGTAGAACGGATGGACACACCAAGGATAATTGTCCGACCTACATGAACTATATCTCATCGGGTGCACCAAACCCATTGAGTTCCCATGAACTACCCTGGTGTCGCATATGCCAAACTAGAGTACATCATGAAGATGGATTCCTATACTCGCAAAATATTGTAAGTACCCCAACAAGCATTTTCTGTAAGTTTTTAAGTCGGTGGGCCATGAAGAGAAGGATTACAGGGCATACCAACTCTTAAATGAAAAGACTGTAGACACCTACTTAATGAAGAACGATAAGCAGGTTCAAGCTGAACAGGTGCAATCACACTACTAGCCTGCACCTATCCCACACAATCAGTATCAGAACCAGTATCAGTCGCAGTATGCACCTCAGAACCATTATGCACCACAGAATCAATATTAGCCGCAATACCAGTAGAATTAGTACCCACCACAACAATCACACCCACAGGGAAGGGGTGGTGTAAAATTCAGAGGAAGAGGGGGAGGAGGATTTAGCAGAGGAAGAGGTTAGGTTACATGTTATAAATGTGGACAATTGGGTCACTATGCCAGAGATTGTCAGGAACCTGCAAAGACATGTTCATATTGCAAAGCACAAGACCATAATGTGGAGCAATGTCCTCATTTGATTACGAAGTGGAAATCTTGGACCATCGCAGGTCCTAACCCTACGTAGAACTTGAACCCAAACCCGAATCCTAACTTGACCATCCAGATGATAGTTGTTGATCTAAGAGAGACTAGCATTGTTGTCGTAACACGAGGAGGTACTGCGATCAGAGCTGACTAGGATATACCACAAGAACAATCACAACCGCAGCGGCTGGTATGACCTGTGATGAAGAAAAAATTCCCATTTAATGTCCAAAAGTAGAAGCAAGTATTCTTGGACATGCGACTAGAGTTTGCGGACCCAGAACAACCATATTCCTCAGCTAAAGCAAGGGATATGCTTGAATGATTTTAGTAGATATTCCAGAAGAAGGTCCCACATAAGGTTAGTAAGCTCAAATAAATTCTGTCATGTTTCTTAGCGCTAATTCAGGATAAAGATGCTATTGCAGAACTACAAGCACTGATAGAAGAAACTCCAGAAGAGTTGTAACCAGAAAGGAGAGTTAACAAGGTCAAAAAGAAATTCAAAACTGGGCACGAGTTAAGAATGATTGCGCAGATAGGTGACTATGACATGCATTGCATAATTTTATATGTGGGCTCAGATGTCAATATTTTGATGCAACAAACTTGGGAAAGGATGGGAAATCCGCGCTTGAACTGGTCTCTTGTCCAATTGAGACTTACAAATTAGGTGAAGGTCTTACGAATTAGTAGGTTGATTCAAGTTCTTGTCGACATTGAGGGGTTGCGCACATTTGAAGACTTTGAAGTCATCAACATTGTCAACGATACAAACCCATATCCCGCGCTGTTGGGGATAGATTAGGCCATAGACAATCAGATCATTATCAATTTCAAGAAAATGACACTTTCATTCGAGGATAATGAGATGAGGGTGGTGTCGCCCATTGATCCATTGGAGGGACAAAGATATGTCGATCCTGTCTACAACGAGGGACAAGGTGATTATATCGACCAGATCTACAATGTCACTACCCTATAAGAATATTATATCAACCTGACAATGGATGGAACCCATAGTTGGAGAAGTGCTAGTTGATGCACATTCGACTCAGGAGAGCTCTTGGAGAATTGGAAAAACCAGTTGCATGAAGTACCTATGAGGAGGTGCGCCAGGATCACAAGGTTTGTGCGACGGGTGGAGAATGAGTTATGAGAAATGCCCACCTATGAGGGTCTACCTTACCTTGCGACCTTCCTAAATGAGTTTGAAGGAATCATAATAGAGTCACAACGCTTGTTCGTGTTAGACCATGTACTAAAGGATACGTCCCCTAGATGGTGGGGTACACACAAACAGTCCATATCAGAATGGCCGCAGTACAGAAGATTGATGGAAGTCAGATTCGGTGAAGAAGTCACCACCATGAGTCATACGTACACAGGGCTGTCAAACCCTGCCGAGCACATAAATCAATGTCTCAGCGCATTTGCAGAATACCCACGACATGAATGGGCCCATCATTTCATTCACACATTGGAAATGACACCCAGAAGCTGGTATACATCTATGGAGCTGCAACAAGGAACTTAGGATTGGGAAGGGCTCGTTAAGTATTTTGTGCACACATTTGAATTTGTTGATGAGAAACCTATAGTTGATGTTGTGCTTCAAACGATAAATGAAAAGATATTTGCTGAAATCCCTATCAAAGAGGAAAATTCCCACCAGTGCAATGTGACCATTCAACAATGGATGGATTTCTATAATCTAGCCGGAGACCCAGATGATGATCCGACTAACATAAACATACCAGAATCAGAGGCTACACACATAGTAGCAGGAAGTGGTATTTCAAGCGACCAGTTCCTTAAGCCACTGAAAATCAAGAAAGTAAATATTGGATCGCCAGAGAACCCAAATTTCTCCAATATAGGAGATTATTGGGATGATGAGATGGTAGCAACGATCACAAACTTGCTGCATGAATTTCAGGATCTATTCCCTACCAAATTTTTAGAGATGAAGGGGATAGTAAGAGATCTGGGGGAGATGAAAATACCCCTGAAACCAGAAGCTAAACCCATTAAGCAATGACCTTATAGGTTGAATCCAAGATATAAAGAAAAGGTAAAAGCTGAATTGGATCACATGCTTGATGCATGAATCGTTGAACCTGTTGAGGAATCTGAGTGGATCAACCCTATAGTGATCCAGGATAAGAAAAAAACAGGTGAAGTCAATATCTATGTCGACCTAAAGAAGCTAAATGATGCATTCCTACACGATCAATTCCCAACACCATTTAGAGATGAAGTATTGGAAAGCATCGGAGGACAAGAGATGTATTCATTCACTGATGGCTTCTCTGGATATCATCAAGTCAGAATAGCGAAGGAGGATTGCCACAAAATGACCTTTGTCACAGAATGGGGATGCTACCAGTATACGGTAATGCCATTTGGACTCAAGAATGCACCTGCTATTTTTTCTAGAATGGTAGTTTTCGCTTTTAAAGATTTCATTCATAAATTTCTTGAGGTCTACTTTGATGATTGGACTGTGTTTGGTCTAGTAAGATACCATATTGAGAGTCTATGCATGATGTTGGGCCACTGTCACCAGTATCAGATCGTGCTTAATTCCAAGAAATGTATTTTTTCTGCATCGTTCGGTGTGATGTTGGGTCACATTGTATGTCGTGATGGAATTTTGGTCGACCCAACAAAATTTGTGATTATCCTTGACTTACCACCACCCACATCAGTCATGAAACTTAGATCAATGTTAGGACATATAGGATACTACAGGAAGTTCATCAGAGGGTATGCCAAGATCACTGCACCTATGGAGAAGCTGTTGAAGAAAGACGGAAAGTTTCAGTGATGGAACCTTGCCAAGAAATCCTGGATGAGTTAAAAAAAAATATGACCACTGTGCCAATACGTGTGTTTATAGATTGGAAGAAGGAGTTCCATGTTCATGTTTATGTGTCGTCTGTGGTGCTTGGCATATCTTGACACAACCAGGAGAGGGTGCACTTGACCACCCTATTGTTTTTGCTAGCAGGAAATTAACAATGACATAGAAGAATTACACGATGATAAAAAGAGAAGGACTTGCCATGGTATACGTGCTGCAGAATTTTCGACATTACTTGTTGGGTGGACATTTCAAAATGTACACTGATCATTCGGAATTAAAACACCTAGTCAACACACCAGTGTTGGGGGGGAATATCTATCTATGGCTCCTCTTATTTCAAGAATTTGACTTTGAGGTCATAGTTAAACTTGGTCGACTGAATGTCAGACCTGATCACCTATCGTGGATAGAAAGTGGTCAAAAATTAACCAGTCTAGAGGATAACTTTCCCGATGCGCAACTATTTGCGATCCACATGATGTATTATCAAAAAAAGGAATTTAATGCTATCATCCACTTCCTGATAACAGGCTATGCGCCTGAAGTATTCTCCACTAACCAGAAGAAACATTTGGTTTTCAAAGATTCTGACTGTACATTGATCGTTGGACATTTATACAAGCTGGGAGTGGATGAAATACTGTGATGATGTGTTTTTTACTATGAGCGCCAATGGGTAATGAGTGAAGCACATGTCGGTGTCGCGGGAGGACACTACGCTGGAAAGGAAACCGTGTGTAAGATAATACAAGCAGGACTATGGTGGAAAACCATACATATGGATACTAAGAGCTTCTATCAAGCGCTGTGATATCTACTAGAGAATAGGAAAATTGTCGCGTCGCGTTGAGATTCTGCTTGCGCCATAGATAACGCTACCAGCATTCAGCAAATGGGCTGTTGATTTCGTTGGACCAATTAGTCCACTAGGGAAGAGGACTGGTGCGTGCTACATTATCACCATGACAGACTGCTTAACCATATGGGCTGAAGCCATTCCTATTAAATATTGCACTGCCACAATTGTGGGGAAGTTTTTATTTGAAAATGCGGTGATGAGATTTGGCTGTCCAAAAATCCTCCTTAGTGACCAAGGTATGCATTTTGTTAACAAAATGATTGATGATCTTACTGCAGAGTTCCAGATTCAACATAAGAATACGAAACCCTATCATCCTCAGGCAAATGGAACGTTTGAATCCTTCAACAAGATTCTGGAGAACGCATTAACCAAAGTATGCAATGTGCACCAAGATAACTGGGATCAGAAAGTTTCAACTGTGTTATGGGAATATCGCACAACTTGCAAGCAAATGATAGGGCACACTCCATTCAGACTAGTGTATGTCCAGGAAGTTGTTGTGCCAATGGAATACATTTTATCGAGCCTAAGGATTGCTATGCTGATAGAAATGACCGACATATATGCTATCGACCAAAGGTTGTCATAGCTTGTTTAGATGGAAGAGGAATGCTTCGTTGCAGGATTCCACCAAAACATAGAGAAGCAAAGGCAGAAAGCATTGCTTGATCACCATATCTGGATTAATCTATTGAAAGTCGGAGGACTTGTGTTGCTGTACGACAACAAATTTTTCAAACATCCAGGGAAGTTAAAAACGCATTGGCTAGGGCCATATTTGATTGTGCACATCACTGATGCGGGCGGAGTAAAATTGCAGAAGCTCGATGGAACATACGTTGTAGATATGGTAAATGGAAGTCGCCTGAAACCTTACTATGATGGCTGCAACATTCCTGGGTAAGGTCATGTCACGCAAAAGAGAGAGAGAGAGAGAGAGAGAGAGAGAGAGAGAGAGAGAGAGAGAGAGAGAGAAGGAAATTGTTCTGTCGCACGTCTGCGACAGAAGCAGGATAAGCGCATAAAAAAGCGGAAATGACAGGTTGGATGACATTAAAGTATGAATATCTAGCAGATATTGAGGCGGTTATGACAGTGAAGCGTCATTAATTTAACGAGTCCAAGGAAAATGACGACGTGATTTTTGGTCCCATCAGTCGTTTCTACCATAACTACCATAACTGTCCTAAAAGGTACAACTCAGTAATCGAGAAGCTGAATTGATGAGAAACACGTCGAACGAGAATCCTACATGATTGAAAAGACCTCGATCCCCCATCAAATGATGACTGCAAGATGCACTGGCGCCTATAAATATGAGCTTCGTCGTCAATTTTTAGTTTACTTGCACCCAGTGAAGAAGAGATAACCATAGATGATAGTTAACAGAGCCAGAACCATGGTTGTAGAGATTTCCAGCACCAGTTATTTATCAAATGTAACTATCATTGCGTCCTGTCTGATCAAAGAAGAAATTGCATCACCAGAATTACAACAGCCAGAAGAAGAACCAGAGACAATGGTGTGAAGAAACCCACAGACCGCTCCTACAGCCGGCTCGGCCCGTGTTCCAGCTTCTGGATCGGGCCCCATTTCGAATCCAATTGTTAATCCACCAGTTGTAAGTCCACGACCATTCGTGCCATCGAGACAGGCTCCAAAACCATCCAGGCCAAAGATATCAAAGAAACACAAGGCTAATCCCATTGCGGATATGCCTGTTGAGGACATGTCTGAGGACGCACCAGACTCACCACCACGTAGAGACGCTAGTGCCAACGTGGAAGAACATAACCTATTACCACTTTATGTTCGACCAAGGATAGCCGATGTGCAGGTGGTGAGGCTTATGAAAAAATCAAGCTCCTCCTTAGTGACACCCTAGATCCCTAATGGGGTACCCCTATTGATGGATATATTGCCGAAGCTGGCCAAGCTACAGTTTGAGGATGTTGACACCCGCAAGCAGGTGGGATTGGAAAGGAAAAACTACATGGTTACACTTCCAGCCGTGCTGCTTGAGCCCCATCTCGTAGTACCAATGGAGTGGGCCAGCGGTGTTGATAGCGCGGGCTTGCTAAATCTGCTACCCATGCTGCACTTTGGCCACAACACACAGGTAACTACATATGTGAAACAACTCCTCATTTGTTTTCACAGAGGATGTTTATGGCTCGATCGACCCTACCCTATCGATGTCGAGATCGACCCTACCCTATCGATGTCGAGCTCATCTTGTCAATAACGGGTCTGCCGAAGGTAGGAGGAGACCCTACGCCGTATCTACTTCCAAACCGAGATACGACCAAGATGAAGTAGAAATATAAGCTCCAGCACGCAGGTAGGGGATTTCTCATTGCCCCTATAGAGGAAACCATGGCAAGGTTCACAACAAAAATATTATCTTGCAAGCTGTTGTGCAAGATGAGACCCACTAAGTGCACCTCTGGGGCGATAGAAATCACAGAGCAGTGTGCAGCGGGCGTAATCTTCAACTGGTCGTATTTCCTGTTGAATGAGCTCATAAAGGATGCAGAGCAGGCATAGGAGGACCCTAAGGCTAAGTTCCACTACTCTTGGTTGCTCATTCTGCTTTCCTTTATTCTTTGGGAGGACCCATTGGACTACCAGCCGCTGGATGTCCTAGTGATTTTCCTTGGCGCAAAGTACCAGAACCTATGGGAGGATAAGGACGACAAGATTCAGTAGTTAGACAATAACATTGATCTCTTTCTGCACGGAGAGGCACTGCACAATGTAATAAGGAAGTCACATAGAGTAAGGCTCGCGACAGTGCAAAAATACTTGGCATTCATAAACTTCCAAGTCAGTGTCCACAATGTTATCTTAGAGCCATGGAAGGACTCGACCAAGCAAGCGCACCAGGCGGGGTTTATGATCACTGACGCTGATGTGGACACAGTTGTCAAGGACTGGCCGATAGAATGGTGAGGCCTAGTCGAGGAGCAGATGGACCATGGAGGAAAACAGGGAGGAGATGGCCAAGAAAGTGGCCAAGGCAAGGGCCAAGGAAATGGCCAAAGGAATGGTTAGGGTCATGACCAAGATGATGGGAAATGAAATGATGGTGGCGATGAGAAAGACAATCAATCACCAAGCTTCGATGATGACGATAGTGAGCACAACAAAGATGATGATGATGATGACTTTGAAGGCACACCTACTGATGAGGATGTGCAGAAGGCTCGGGAAGAGGTGCACAAAAAAAGAAACATTAGCCGTAGCGTAAAAAGAGAAAAGCAGACAAATCAGCTAACCCAGTCAACTTAGCTGAGGAGGACATAAGCTTGTTGTCCAATGCCATCGCATAATTTGTCAAGTCCAGCTTGAAAGGTATAAGTAAGAAGTAGCTGCGACTGTCTGACAAACTGGTGGACCATATCCATGATCTGACTGAAGCTATCAATGAGATCAAAATCATAGTCGAGGCTGGGACTTACGGCGTGGACCGTAATGACACGCTAGTAACACAACTATTATTGCCACCGGTAAAAATAGACATCCAAGAGCGAGTAATGGAGATGGCGATGCATGAGTTTGATAATGTTGTCCATGGGTTTGTGACGCTATATGTGGACTTCTCTAAACTTACGCTAGATGAAGTCTATGTTGTGTAGCATGCAGCTACAATTGAGATATGGATCCAGGAGAATTCTCTTGTGTATCAGCAAACCAAGTGGAAAACAAAGGCGAAAGAGCGAAAGAATATCCTTTGAGAAAAGGAGCAAGAAATTGAGGCACGAGAACAAAGCCGGATTACACTAGCATAAGCCATTAAGGAAGCAGTCACAAAGTTTCCTTTAGAAGAAGACCAAGAAGATGCAAATACGACTGCAAAGGTAGTCCGTCTGTCCCGGATTTCTACAGACCCGAGGAGGCAGGTCAAGGAGTTAAAAGTGCGGTAGACACCAAGCACACCTCCTGAGGTGCTTGAAGAGCGAAACAAAGCAGCGTCTGAGGTTGTTAGTAGGATTAGCCAAGGCAAAAAACTTTGCACAGAGGTAGTTGAATCCATTTCCGCAAGGTGGGAAGCGCTTTTGGAGGATGAAACTTTGGAGAAGATAAAGGAAGATGCACGACAAGCTGATGAGAAAATCATCGCGGTAAAGGAAGAGATGAAAAAGCTGTCGCTTAAGGAGAAGGTTGCAAAGATTGCCGAAGTAAAGAAGCTCTAGCAGGAAGTCCAAGTTCTTCGCAACCAAGAGCAAACTAGGAAGGTTGAAGTAGTAACACACTAGTCAGAAGTGGCATGAGTTATAGGGCTTATTCATCCTGTAAAGCAGAAGATTCAACACATCACACAATAATTAGAAGAAGGACCGTCAGAACATATAAGTTCCGATCGAGTGGAACATTTGTCCAAGCAAACGGAGGAAGTAATAGAGAAAGTTTCCAGGGTGCAACAAATTTTGAAGGAATTTCAGGACAAGGTTGCTCCTGTGGCGCAACCAGCGCTGGAAGCTTGAATTTTTCAAACACTCAAATTTTGCTAAATTTTGCTTAGTGGCTCAAGACGAGCAACATGTGAGTGTTGGGGGCCTGTTGGGTCAGGAAAAGTGCACAAGGAAGAATCCGATGTGCAAGCGTAAGAGGAAAAATGGGCACACGACGGAGAAAAGCAGGTAAAGGAAGAAGCGCAAGCGCGGAGTAGAGGAAGTTACGACGAGGATCACTGCGAAAAGGAAAGATAGATCTGAGTCAGTGGAAGAGGCATGTAGAAGACTTAAAGAGGAACAAGTGAATTCAAGGAAGACTGCAGAAGGACAAACCGGCGGAATCCTAAAGGACAAGTTTTGCGACTAGTTATGACCAGTACAGATAGACTGAAAGGCGTTTCTGTGGAAAGTTAAGGCTGTGGTTAATGTAATGCAGGACTTTTGTGGCTAGGTATGGGCCAAAATTAATGTAATAGAAGATATTTTGTAGCTACTTGTGTCTATAATAACTGAGCTGTACTCAGTCGACCTTGCGCGGTCTTGTAAACACTATAAGTAGGAGGAACCCACTCTGTATAAGGGTTAGCTTCATTAAGAGTTGGTAAGAGTAGAAGTATTGTAAAAGATTAGAGAGGAGTCCGATAGTAGAAGGTTGTTGAGTTGCGGATCTGCAGCTGGGTGTGCAAACCATTTTGTAGGAGTAATATGCAGCTGAGTGCACAAACAATAGAGTAGAAGAGTTGATCCAGGCTGTGTGTGGATCAATAGGAGTAGATAGAAGTAATAAGCCAGAGAGCATGAGAGCAAAAAGAGTTGAGAAAAAGACATATCTTAAGAACAGTCTGTAAGTCGCAGACTGCAAGGTTCTAACTATATTTCTCATGCCAGATGAAGAGCACCTTGGTGGTTTTTCCTATATGGGTTTCCACGTTATTGTTGAGTGATTGAATGCTTATGTGAATGTTGAGTGTTTGCTTACTTTGCATTGTTACAATTATTGTTGAATGTATGTCGCAACATTACCAATTAGTAAATGAATGAATGAATGTTTAAATCATTGTCGACATGTATGTATGATTTCCCGGTTAATCTACTAAGTTACAATATAAGTCGCACTTTGTTCATTATAAGTAACGAATCAACTGTGCTACACAGTTGCGGCAGTTGTTAAGTAGTTAAGGGCAAGGTTGTGTCGTGCGTCAGTGGTGGCACCCAATCGCACTTCTGTCGCATAGTAGTAGACTCCATCCCTCCATCTCTGTCGAACGCCTTGGTCACGCACCAAGGGACTATAATACCTCGCCAATTGCGGAAACATGGTTCTGGCAGTTACACATTAAGATATCCCGGGTGAGACTGTGCCTGCCTCCCGGGTGTTGCCGACTGAGCTTGCTCTGTCAGGCCGATGTCTTTTGGTGTCTTATTAGTATTGTGTTGTTGTTCAACCTTGGGTCGAGACAGAAGGGAAGATTAGGCCAACACATCAACCAATACTCCATTTTCTGATCTATATCCCAAACTTGCGCGAGTTCTACTTGCCTTCATGCTTGCATTTACCATCTTTACCCTAGCATCATCCTCTATATGTGTCTCATCATGGACTTGGAAACTTGGCCCTTCTGTGCAACCACCTGGTATGTTGGATTTCATCATGAACAAATAGATAGAACGTCTTGTCGCCTGAGATTACCCTCATCCAGGGGTGTTTAATACATACTTCACAAGATACACTACAAACATTTTGTTTGAAAAATTTCCGTTCTAAATGTTTTATTGCAATAAAAAAATTTAAGTTAAAATGGACATTATCATCCTTCTCATGGCCAATATTAATGTTTTATATATTGAATTATATAGCTTATAGGTTAAAGTTGACATTGTCATCCTTTCCCTACATGTTTTTTTAGCATACACTTCACTTAATAAAAATGAAGTGTAAGAATCTTATACAACATCATATTGAATGCAAAATTTAACCATCAATAGGCTATAATCCATATTGTAATCATGGTATTAAAATTATTGTTTATATGCCCAACTACATGAAACTCATTGAAAGAGTTAGGTCTTAATTATTATGGTGATACATATATGTCTATGTCCTTTAAAACATATATTTTTAATTTTAAGAAAAAGATTAATTTTTTTTTTCTCTTCTTATACTCCTTAAATAGGCATACCGTTTTTTCTCCTTTTAAAAGGTTATTATTAATAATTAATGTTTGTAACCTTACGATTTTTTTAATCTTTTTACTTAATAACAAGTTTATTTAATTTTTAAAAATTTGAAAGTTATTATTGATAATTAATGTTTGTAACCTTTTAAAGATGTTTTTCTTAATCTTTTTACCTCAAAACCTGCAATCAACCTTATTAATAAATAACCCTTAGAGCGATAAACCTTATAGAGATATGAGATAATCAACAGAGGTGAAGGTGAGGTGAAGGTGATCCTGCGGAGCCCGAAACCCCTTTCCACCATAAGAGCAAGGTTAAGCTCATTCATAGAGGTTAAGGTTATTGGACAAATAAAATATGTTATTAAGATGAGTTTATTTAATTTTTAAAATTTTGATCATTAAAGTGATTTTTTATTTATTTATTTATTTTTAACAGAAACTGAGAATTTTTTTGATTGATTAAAAAAGGCTGTAGCCTAGCCAGGCGTACAAAGAGGAATTCTGAAAAAGAATACTGATGTCCTCTATTAGAACAGTCAGCCTTCTTAAAAGTGCTTCGAGAAATGAATCCTGAATTTTTTTGGTAATGTTTCGAGAAAAGGACTGCTTGCAAGAGTAGACTCTCACAAATTGAGAGCAGAGAAGAATACAGAAACAAAACATTAAACAGGCGGAGAGGAGTGCCCCTTAATGAAAGGATCCAATTTCTTTTGGGAGCCCGCGCTGATGTTTGAGGCTGCTCCTTTTCTCTACGTTCTTTATTTGTCTTTCGTCCTCTGGTGAGGGGAGGAGAAGGAGCTGAGACGTCTTCGGAGTCAGAGGTTCCTTCTGACGAAGGGATCAAGGATGTCGGTCCTGCCTGGGCTGGAGTCTCGCGGTTCAAAACGCTGGGATATTTCTTTGAACCTGGAGAAGCAGGTTTTGGAGAAACTTGTTCAGCTACCTCCACGGAGCCTATGGGGCCAGAGTTGCCCTGATCCTGGACAACTGCTACTTCAGGTTCTTGTGCTTCATCTTCTTGGAGTACTGCAAAACTATTTTTGTTTTCCGGCCGTGGAGCATCTGCAAGAGGAGAATGATCTACCTTTTGCTGGGGCGCTTGAGGCTCCTTTCGTCGGAGAGGACGACGTCGATTGGAAACCGTATGGAACTCTGTATCATTGGGAGTTGGGGGATTTCCTGATTTCTGTGGATCTGCAAGCTTGGGGCAGCTTTTAGCGAAGTGACCATATACATGACAGAAGTTGCATTTGAAGGGGATCTGCTCGTAATCCAGTTCTTGAATGTGGCTCCATTCTCCTAAAGTGAGATTTAGGGCCTCTGGAAGCCCTTTCTCTAGATTCACCTCTACGCAGATACAGGCACATATGTACTGACCCCCTTTTGGTTCTGCAGTATCTAGATAGCGACCTAGCTTATTACCAATATCAATCAGAGTACTTTTCCCCCAAAGATGAAGAGGGAGGTTAGGGAGTCTTACCCAGAATGGAGCGGCAGTGATCTCTGCTTCTGGGTTAAACCCCAGAGACCAAGGGGCTAAGAACAGACCTCTTGAGCCCGTGAAGAAAGGGCCCAAATGAAAGACAAGGTCTCTTTCTTCTTTATTTGAGAACAGGAATACAAAAAGCCCTCGTCCAGCTACAAAGAGAGAGACCTGCCCTTACAGAAGAGGATTCCAATGTTCTGCGATTAAGATCTCCACCGCCTTAGGGCTGGGCCACAACCCTGTGAACTTGCCAATGAGAGCTTGCTCAGAGAGGGTGAGATCTTTCTGGCATGGATCCGAAGGAGAGAGCTCTAGAGAAGGGATCTCGTCCATCTTTTTCACGAACTTGGAGGAAGAATGAGAAGCTACTTGAGGAGCAGCAGCTTGAACAAGGGACTTGAAGGCGGCGAGCTAGGCATGAGAGCCCATTTCCTGAGAGAACTCCACGCTAAGAAACCGACAGCAAAGCCCCACTCTCAAAATAAAAAGCAGCAGTAAAACCCCGCACTGAGGACGAGCCCGAGCTGAGGATGAGGAGCAAATCCTGCGATCCATCCAAGCTCGGCTCTGCGCAGGAGAGGAGGCGACGGTTAGGGAAACCCTAGCCACGGATCAGGCGCTCCGCCGTTCCGTTCTCCATCGTAAGCCCTATAGCTAATTGATTTTTTATTTAATTTATTAATATTAACTATTTGACACATTTATTTTAGTTGTGGATATACTTAATTACTGTGAATGAAATAAATACCTTATTTTTATGTCTTTGACGGGGAACATATATATTTGGTAAAGTCGGATTAGTTTTTTTTTTTTTAAATATACATTTGTGTTTACAATGTTTTTATATTTGTATTATTAAGCCGAAGGCTTTTATTAAGGGGATGACGGCTCTTGAGGCTTAGTCGTTTGTCGAGATCCTCTCACGAGCTGCCATATGTATATTCTATTTTTTTTTCATATTTTAAAATCTTTTTTATTAACTAATATCACAAGCCGCCATATGTCATATTTTTAATTTTTTTTTTATTGACTAAAACATTTGGAACGGGTATATGGTATATTTTTTATTATTATTTTATAGGATGGTTTTATTATAGTTTATAAAGTACTTTTATATGGTTAAAACAACAAAGTGTTTTTTTTTAAATTTTAATTAAAAAAGGGTTTTTTCTTTAAATGAGATTTATTTAAGTATGGTTTGAATAATTGGATCATAAGTTTTAAGACTATAAAATAAATTTAAATGAAGTTTAATTATAGTATTTATAATTTTATAATGAAAAAAAAAGTGTAAGTTTAATATTTCATAAAAGTATATTTAGTTTTAGTTTTTTTATATTATATTGTATTTAAAAAATGTGTCATTTAAGTAGTTTTTTTATATTTAATCGTAAATAATATTTATAAACTAAAAATATTGATTATATAATATATCTTAAACATTTAAGTTGAAGTTTAAGAAAATTGGATTATTGTTTTATGTGTAACTAGGAAACTTTAAGAAAATTGGATTATTGTTTTATGTGTAACTAGGAAACACTATGGTTATGGTTATTGTTTTACTTATTAAGTTTTTTTTTAATTTGTAATTACATTTTGGGCATAATAGTTTAAGTGGTTTAAGTTTTTATATTTTTTTGGAGTTATTTTTTAGGAAAACTAATTCTGTCATGAAATCGTAATTTTATGTAATTTAAATTTTTTTATTATATAAATGAATTCATCTCCTATATAATTTCATCAAAATTTCATTGACAAAAATAACCTAAAAAATGCCAAAATATTATATAACATTTATACTATTTTATAAATTAATTAAATCAACTTTAGAATAAAGTTAATGCTAACATCAATACTATGTCATTCAACCCACTCCAATTGATGTGTTGTAAATGTATATTTCATATTATAAAATCACATTATGGCCACCTGAAGCATAGATCAAAGCATTATGAATTCATATTTCTCTTTAACTTTACTGGAAATTATGTGTAGTAATTATTGTAGAGAGTCTCTTTTTTTAACCTATTTCCAAATCTATTTTCTCTTCTAGAAAAAAAAATAATAAATAATTTTAAATAATTACTAATTTAAACTTTAAACCAAATATAATAATATATATATAGTTTTCATTAAAATTTACCATTTTTCTCATAAAAATATAAAATTATAATAAAGGAACAGTTACAAAAATTGGATGTCATGTTTTAAAGGAATATTCACCTCAACTTGCTTTTCAGGGGTTGTGAGGGCTTATAGCATTCACACAACCCATCTCCATATATAAAATGTCTCAATTTCCATTAGTGGGGTTTTAGCCCGAGATAATCTAAATAAAGAAAAAAAACAATGTGATCTATATTTAAACATTCATTAAAAAAAGAAGAAGTTATAAGTATTGTTTTAGATCATCAACCATAATGTTAATGTTAATATTAATATTTTTTATTACAAAATAATAAAAACAAAATCAACTACTAATAGTGGATCGGATTCGATTGTCGTAAGCAATATTCATGAAGATATTTACTAAAACAGATTATAAAGATACTCAATAACATAACCATTGGATTCAAAGGTATTCTATAATTTAACTTTTAAGTAGAAGAATCTATGAACTCAACTCATTCCAAAGGGATCGTATAGTAATTTGAAGCAATAATTCTAACAATAATACATTACAGGGAATGTTTGGAAATATTTATGACTTGCTCTCTTTCCTTTTCTCCAGAAATCTTTGCAGCGATGCTTTCCTTGTTATCATCGGAGACAACAAATCATGTTCGGATGTCTAAATTTTGATCAAATTTGGGTCAATTTTATAGCATTGTTTCATTCTGCATTGGGATACAATGGATGATACCTTTATGTATTGGACTGCTCGTGACGGAAGAGTTGGGTACAACTACGAGAGGTGGCGATGTTCCATAAATGGACGGCATATTCAAAGGATTTGATGGATATGCCACACGTGCTGGGTTTTGGGTTTTGTTGTGTATTTCATGTGGACTGACACGTTGACAACGAAGGGTAATTCCTGCTTCTAGAAATCGAAATGTGAATCAAAATTGATACCTTTTTTGGAGGCACATCATCATATGGGCCCAATGGTTAAGAGCATGTGTTTCCTCTTAGGAGGTCATGGGTTCAAATCCAGAGGGGGGTAGTGTATGTACACCTCTGTAGACTTTAGCAGTTAAATCGCTGTGCAGAGGGGGGTCCCTTGTCCCACAAACAAGGGGGTCTCATACACCAATTTGGTGTCTAGCTTGGCGGTGACCTTAAAAATAGATTATTATTATTATTATTATTACATTAACATTTCCCGAATGAAAAATAGTGAGTTGAGCTCCATATTGCTTAACAAATGAAGAGCTTGAGAAAACATTCTGTTGAGCGATTGGTGGGGGTTGGCTTGCTAACAACGACAAGTCTGTCTTCCCCAACCACTCCAAATTAACAATGTCTAAGTCTTTCCTGTCAAAGACAACCTGAACATACATAACAACGAAGACAGAAATGTTTAACTTTAATATACCCAGCCAAATTAAGGGCAATTCCCTACTCTGCAGGTTTAAGCTCGATTAAATGACATTGTAAGGAAAAATAAGCCTATCGAATGACTTGCAAGTTGTAAACCATAAAGCAAAGAAATGGATGCAGAATCCTCTGAGTTTCAGTTTGGATTCGACTGATTTATTGACGTCGATATCTTTTCATTGTTTGGACCGGATTCAAGCAATTTCTTCAATGAGAGTACCTGCTGAATCGCCTGAGACTTGTTCCATGAAGGTCGTGGCATTCTTGTACAAAAATTTAGATTTTGTATTGCATAAATATTAAAACGATTTTTGAAAAAATGTGCAAAGCTGAACAAATAGCTCGTGATTAGAAAGTAAAATGGAGATGAGATGCATGGTTTTGCTAGAGCAGAGAAGATGCACATTTAAACTATTTTATAATTTAATTAAATCAACTTTAAAAAAAAGTTAATGCTGACATCAATACTATGTCAATCAGTCCACTCCAGTTGATATTTGTTGTGAATGTATATTTCATATTATAAAATCACATGTTGTATATATATACAACTATTTTATCTTGAAAAACATATTATAAAATATACATGGTTGGACTATTCGTGAATGGAAAAATAATACAACATTCTCGCGAGTTGAAGCCTAGATCAAAGCATTATGAATTCATATTTCTCTTTCACTTTACTGGAAATTATGTTGATCCGGATTTATGAAAGAACACAATAGAATACACAAATAACGATAGAAACAGATATGCAACGGAAATAACACTTATCGCTAGAGTGCTAGTAGCTTATCTCTGAGAAGAGATGTGGTGGCTACATGCCTCTGAACTCTCTGTTACAATGAGGCTCGAAGGCCTATATATTATTGAGAAGCAATGGAAACCCTACACATCCAAAAACCTAACCCTAGGAGGTGAAACGCCAGAACGTGGGCCCCGTTGGGTAACTTGGTACATCAATTTTTCGGGGTCGTAACTTTAGCATACTACCTCCGTTTGACGTGCATGATACATCGTTAGAAAGATCTGTTTAAGGACTACATCCATAGATAGCAAACATCAAGTTCAAAATGGACTCATATTTGCGCAACCATTCAATGCCGAAAAAACGTCGTTTAGGGCCTCAAAACGGCTCCGAAAGTTTAGGACTCGAAAACTGCCAAAAATAGTAAATTGTGTTACAATTAAGGAAACTGGAAAACTAAAAGAAACAATGGTGGGGATCCAAGTGGAATAGGTGGGTGGCCATCAATATCCTCTTGGATCATATGTGTAGCAATTATTGTAGAGAGTTTCTTTTTTTAATCTATTTCCAAATCTATTTTCTCTTCTAGAAAAGTAATATAATAAATAATTTTAAATAATTACTAATTTAGACTTTAAACTAAATCTAATAATATATATAGTTTTCATTAAAATTTACCATTTTTCTCATAAAAATATAAAATTATAATAAAGGAACAATTACAAAAATTGAATGTCATGTTTTAAAGGGCATATTCACCTCAAATTGCTTTGCACGGGTTGTGAGAGCTTATAGAATTCACACAACCCATCTCAATATATAAAATGTCTCAATTTCCATTAGTGGGGTTTTAGCCCGAGATGATCTAAATAAAGAAAAAAAAAATGTGATCATATTGTAACATTCATTAAAAAAAATCATTTTATTAGTATTTCTTTTGTAGTTAATTTTATTAGTAATTTTTTGGCAAGTTTAACTAAATATAACTTAGGCTATAAAAAAAACCAACTCAAATTGTACAATATGTTATAAAAATAATATGTATAATAAATTACCATGCATTCTAAATTAAAAAAAAAATTTCTAGAAAAAAAAGCATAATTTCATTTCATCTTTCGAGAACAAAATTACATTTTGTAGATACACATCGTTGTGTATTCAGTATAAACCATATAGGTCCAAACAAACAAAGAGGGTCCAAACAAACAAAGAGGGACGATTGTTTAGTCCCTGCCAAAACAAAGTTCCACAAAAAAGCCCTATAATGTTTACATGTAATTGCAAAAACATTTCTGACTAATATACCTCCAATGTAATCATAAAACAGTTCAAAGTATTTTTAGTTTAACAGAAAAAATAAAACCAACAGTTCCAAATTTCATCTGTAATATGTCCATAGTTGCAAACTGTAAGTATAAAGCATCCCACCAAAAAAGAACTGAGTCCAAAAAAGTGTCATAGCTGTGCAATCCCTTCAATAAAGGGTCTAATTCTAGATTCAAAATTAATATAAATAAGCTATTATTTTTATAAATTGTCATTTTTTTAAACCAACATAATTTTCTCTTTTAACATATTAGAATTATATATATATATATATATATATATAGAATATTTAAAATTATTTAACTATTAGTTGCCTATATAAGTGATGTATAATTAAAATTTATTATATTTCATCTGTAATATGTCCATAGTTGCAAACTGTAAGTATAAAGCATCCCACCAAAAAAGATCTGAGTCCAAAAAAGTGTCATAGCTGTGCAACCCCTTCAATAAAGGGTCTAATTCTGGATTCAAAATTAATATAAATAAGCTATTATTTTTATAAATTGTCATTTTTTTAAACCAACATAATTTTCTCTTTTAACATATTAGAATTATATATATTTAATATTTAAAATTATTTAACTATTAGTTACCTATATAAGTGATGTATAATTAAAATTTATTATATCATTATTAAACATGAATATATTATTTATAAGTATTTCTTTTTGAAAATTTAACTAAAAAACAATTTCAATTGAACATGTTATAAAAAATAATATATTAGAATAGACTACTAAAAAATTATTTTAGACTAACAATTTTATATTTATTTTATTTCTAATTTGTTATATTAAAATATATATATATTATCATAAAAACCAGCGTTAAAGTTATCATTAAGTTATCATCTATTTTATTATATGTTTTGTTGTTCAAATTGTTAAACTATTTTTTTCTAATATCTAAACTTATTTACAATAGTTTATTACATCATTTAAAAAAAAATAATATATTATTAAAATGAACATAAATCATAAAATAGTTAATGTATTTTAAATATATCTAAATTTACATTTACTTATATTGGATCATTATTTCATAATGAATTTAATAATGAGTATTAGATGAATGTCAATGCCAAAACATAAGTACAATTTAACATTCCCAAAATAAAACAATTTAGTTATTTAACTTTTTTATTANATTTAAATGGACATTTTTTAATTCATTTTTGTTTTAATTTCTTTCAAATTGTAATTATATTTGTTTTATCATATATTTGTATAGCAAAATTATCCTATTGCATATATTTTCAATCTCTTTTTAGGAGGCAGGTACTAAGCAACTTTGTTGCTTATTCCACTTGTTTAAACAAGAACTAAGTAGCCCTCAATGCACCTTTATTTATGACTTTGTAAAAGATGCATACCTTATATTTATACTCAATGCATAAATTACAAGGTAGCATTACAAAAGGAGGATATATAAAAGAAAAAAAGTAAGAAGTATAAAGTTAATATACATGTATAAACTACTTCATAGTATATGGACCAGTCATTATAATGTAATTAAGGGATATTCAAGAGACATGTCCATATAATGTGATTAAATGATATGCAAATATAATTATGTACATAAGGTTATTAGATTCGTAAAAAAAGAAAGATCCATTTTACCTTATGGTTGGCACATATGTAAGGAGGATTGGAGGTACACTTTACCTTATCAATGAAAGAGATATAATTAATAAAGAGATGGAAGAAGAAAAAACTTGTTTATTAAAAAAATATATGTGTGTGCCCCCACCCAAGAAGTTTAATAGAAGACTTAACTTTGTAAATTTAAATATTTACCAAAAAAATTAAACAAAAGTGTTTTATGAAGCATTTAATTTCTATCAAATAAGAATGTGTTATCATTTAGAGTAGAGTTTGAATTTTAAATTTTTAAATATAAATTTATATTAAAATATGAAATATTAAAATATGAAATATTAAGATATTAAATTTTATGTTTGAATAAATACATTATTATTATTATTATAGTGCTTATTAAATAATAATTTTTTTTTATCATGTGGAATACACAATATATCCTTAAATTTATATATGTAAATCTACATCATGAAATAGTGACATAAGGATCGTGGTATATTGAAACATCTCTTTATGTAAAAAGATAAATGTATTTTTTTTCTATGACACAAATATCTCTACCTCTTAAACTCAATTCCACATGGTAACACATTCTTATTTGATAAAAACTAAGTGTATCATTGAATACATACGTCATAAAATCAATTCTACCCATGCTATGAGCATTTTTTAGGAAAATATGTGAAAAGTTAGTGATAGTCATTTATTGAAAACAAGCATATTCACATTGCAACCAATACACCATGATGTAACTAGTAGGAAGAACCACTCTCTTGTTATTGCTTTCATTTGAATAAGGATCATGAGAACCACTCTCTTGTTATTGCTTTCATTTGAATAAGGATCATGATATATTTGGGCCTTATATGTTTTTATGGACTACTTCTATTTAATCAATATAAGATGTTAATTTTGTATAGTGATATTTTGATGTCATTAAAACAATTCGAAGACACATATGTTAAGAATATGAAAGGGGAACTCTGTCATATTGTAAATCAAAACATTTCCAACAATACTCAAGTATACATCTCACATTAAAATAGAAAATGTATATTTTTACAATCTCAACATTTTATTGTTTGTCATCATTGGAATCTAATCATGCAATGTTTAATAAAATTGCATTTCCAATTTGATGATTTTGATTTTGACATTTTCATGTTTTCCATCACTAGAATCCGATTTGCAACTCATGGGAAATCTTGCAAATAANCACAGCCAAATTATAATGCTGAACCAAATTCATTAGGAAAGCCAGCATTGCCACGGTTATAAAAGCAATGCAAGAGATCCTGACACTAGATCTAATCTCGTCCAGGTTTTTGAGGAACAGCGCAGATGTCATGTGTGCCATGGTGAAGGAAAATGCTATCTGAGTTGCCGCATATCCAAGGGCACCTACGCAGCCCAAGAGAGCTTGCTTCCATTCTGGAGCATTCAATGCAAGTAACTTGCGGAAGGAAGGAGATCTCCCAGGTTTGTTATGTGCACTAACTTCTTGTACCTCTTCCCNCATGCTCCAAGCAATGGCTATGCCTATTGCATGATCTGTCACAAATTTCACCAATGGTTCAAATGCACAGTAAGATGATGACCATCAACTAGAAAAACAAACATTCTTATGTGTAGGGAAGAGAGTAATGTTATCCTACAAATTATGGGCCTAATCAAGATTAGTAAATGGTGCATCCAGAGTGGTCATGTAAATTATATACACATGTGGATCAATCTCTCCTAAGTTACTACCCTTTGTTGTCCCCACAACTGATAATTACATTGGGCCTCCATGGGACCAATCTCAACCAAAGCACATTAATTCCATCGATAAATTGCAATAACAAGAAACCAATCCCCCTCAAGATCGCTTGGGGATTGACTATCCATAAAAACCATGGATTGACATTAACAAGGTCAACCATTGAAATTGGTAACAATGAATGCTAAGGATTGACCTTCATAGCACTATCGTTCTCCTTAGAATGCTATGCAAAGATGAAAGACGCTTCATATGTATGACTTCAAAAAAAGGAAGAGGCACACCTTCATTCTTTGTCCCTTTCACACTTAAAATTGCAATTGTCAATCCCTGCACTCCTCCTCCCAAACGAAAATATCAATGTTGATTTCCAATATAATTAGAGTCAAACTTGATCACTAAATACCCTTTAATTATTTTACTCACATATGTATACTTTCTCGTATGACAAATTAATGTGCATTTAATTTTACTTGCCATTGATTACATGGGTTTCTATTTATTGCTTATTGGTACTTGCAATAGACTCATTTCTTTTCAATTTCATGGACTACTATGCTTACCATCAATTAGTTAAACTTACTTTCAACATATACTATTATATTGTGTACATACACTCAACTTTCTCTCATTTTGCAACATATTGAAATTCTCTTCGGCTTTTCATTTCCCCTACTTTGGGGGTATGCTAGTTATTTTTTTTTGAATTGCCATTTTGTCATTTGGTTATTGGCCAGAAGCAACTGACCTCACCATCTTGGGAATCCGTTTCAGGTGTAGGCGACGGGCTGACGTCAGCCGCATTAACTTGGTTTTTTCGTTGATCGTGCTAGTTATTATTAGTCCCTGCCTTAAGGCTGGCAGGGAATATATGATTCGGCTTGCTGCCATTTTCATTTGTATACACAAAACCCAATGTAAATTCAACCAACTTATCCTAAGTTAAATCCATTAGCCGCTTCCCAATATAAATTCAAGCACAAAAACCAATATAAATCCAAGCACTTATCCTAAGTTTTCTTTGCCAAATTCTTACATAGTTTTCTTTCAACCAATAAAATATTTTGAGGCCTTATTTGGCCTCATTTCGAGGCCAATTTCATATTCAGAGGTTCAAACTTAAGGTTAAAACAACATTGAGAAATCATAGCTAATATTCATAGATTAATGCTATCTCCAATATGACATTACTTAGCTAACATAAAATGTTAGTGACACTAGCTTCTATGTTAATGCCTTATCCTGGCTTTGTTGTAGTTGCCACATGTGGATTCTTGGATGTTCTCCATCTGTTCATGACATCTCTATTCCTACATGTGTTCACCACCTCTGCTAGAGCTGTCTATTAGAGTGTACCTGTGTTCACCACCACCTCTGCTAGAGCTGTTTATTGCATCGAGGTATGGATTTGCTCATTTATCTCTCTTCTTTGCTGCACTACTTGTGCTTTTCCTTACTGCCTGTAGGCGTCAATATGTTGTGCTGTTGCGAAGAATGGTTTTGAATCCTCTAGTTCCATAATCTCTTCCATTGACAGGGAAACTTTTCCAGTTCCAACATCTCTTCCATTGACAGGGAAACTTTTATTTCGTTGGAATCCTTCCTGCAGTAAGATTCACGTTATATTTGTTAGTTAAGAAAACTAATAGCAAATCCATATAAATCCAATATCATTTTGAAATCACTTTTCTGTGCTGAATCAATTACATTTTTTTCATGGTGGTGTTATCGAATTTTGATTAAAAGGACTGTAGGGTTTAACTTGCAGCTTACCTTAACTGCAAATATGCATTGTTGTCTTCCTCACCTAGACAGTCTCCCTGGGCTGCGATGGGGTCTTCTCGGAGTTTCTTCAATATCACACCGTCATGACCAACATTGAAAGCTTTTTGCTCTGAAAGGTGGAAACCATCCCGGTGCCTCTCAGACTTGGGGGGAGGGTTTTGTCTGCTAATATTTTTACAAGCAGTCGACCCGCCATTGTTGTGCTTCAAACAAGATCTGTGGATATATGTGGTTTAAATTGCATCGGATGAACCACCATTCAGAGGTGTCTAGGAGACATGAATCGTGATGCTTTGAGAACTTTCGTGGAGTTACAGTGAAAGGCCTTGACACCCTTACTTCTCTTCTCAGATGCGCTCCTGGAGATTAAGGTGGATGAATTTGTGTTTACTGTATTGGGGCACACAGGAATAAGTTTCCACAGAGCCAAGTGGTTCATATAGACATGACTGTTTGGTTCAGTGTCTCCATCTTCAATAGGCCTCTTTTTAGTAAAAAATGCATCATCCCCTTCATCGTCATTCCTGGATCTCATTTTCTCATACTCTAGAGATAGAATACCAGAATCTTTATTGTTAAAGTGATAATCTAATTTAGAGTGTTGTTTTACTTGTTTTGACTCTCCACTTGTAACATGTTGTAAGAATTCCTTATCTGCACCATCTGCACTAGCATCTTCATTCTCACTTCTTTCGCTATCTTTAGGATCTTGTTCGTGCTCAGCACTTACAGTCTCCATCTTTTTCAGTTTGCTTCCACTCCTTTTTAAGACACATATCTGGGGAGCTGTAGTGAGACCTAAAGAGACAGAGAAGTCTTCTATTGGTAACTTTGATATGTCAAATATTTCCTTATCTAGATGTAAATGTATTGACCTCAAATATGTCACAAACGCCCGATGTGCCATATATTTCAGATCTGGATCTTTTGACAGAAGTGCTGCTAGTGGAGATGAGAGATACTGTAGCTTACTTGCATTTGCCTATGTGGTCACCTTAGAAATATTGAAAGACACATTCTTTTCAATATGATGGATTATAATTGAAGCTTAAAAAAAATACTAAAACCCAAAATATAACAAATGACCATCAATGCTATCAAAGAGGCTTTTCCACTATTACAATAAATAGCACACCTTAATCACTTTAATTGGAATCTTAGCCTCCTGTAGCTGCATCAGCATTTTCATTTCAGAAGGCATAAAAAACACAACAGAATGCCCCCCATCATTAAAGCGAGCTGTGCAACCAACACGATGAATGTAAGATGGCACATCTTCAAGGCAATCCACCTTTAGGTTCCAAAACAAAATAATAAGATTAGTGCAAGCACATACAGTGTACAAGAATAGGACTAGACTATTAAGCAATTCTTCCATTTAAGAATAGTTCAATGACTGAATATAACTGCCTTAATATTACAATTCACCTAAACCACCCAATCAATAGCTGGAAAATATAAGCCCCTTGAAGCTACATTAGTTGCAAAGAGAAGGGAATGTTTTTCCTCTGTATAATTAAAAAGTACCAGCATCCTTTGAGTTTGTTTCATGCGATCATGAAGACATCTCACAGGTACACCAGGGCGTAACTTCTTAAATGATTCGTAAACAAACTTTATCTGCATAGAGTGCCAAGATAACTTAAATTTTTGGATGAGTTTCAATATTAAAGCAATCACATCATTGTACCATTTATAGATGGAAACGTCACACCCTAGGACTCTATTTCAAATAAGAAAACTAGAAAGGAAACAAAAGACAGAAATGTACTGCTATTGAGTACAAAAGAAATTGTTCACTCTCACCTGCTTACAACTTGAAAGAAATACAAGTATCTTTGCATTGAGATGATTTTTTATAAAACTCCATAACATATCAAGTTTTTGTTCAAGAGGGATAATGATTGCACAAATAGGATCCCTGTAGAGAGACCCGGTTTCAATAACCCTAATTACACAAATGGGATTATATATCATAACCTATATGCTCTAACTGACTGGTTCCGGTCGTGGTTTCATTGCTATGGCTGGCCATTCCCTGTTAGATTTTTTAGTAACCATATTTTTCTCTCAAAAACTAAACTATTACATCCCCCGAGCAAAGAGGTAAATAGACCGCCTGTGTCTTGCTAAATAAGCCAGCTGATGATGTTCCTCGGTCCTAGTGTGCCTCTATGCTTGACGACTCTATGCCTAGTGTTGTGGTGTTGTTTTGCCACCTACGCGCACGTTCATGCTCATCACGTTATTCTATTTGATGCATGGATGCCACGTTTTCTCCGTTTAAGAGTGGCCATAAGATATTTGTTTCAATTCGAATGGTCAAATCACTACTTTTGCAATGTGCCAATAGATCTAATTTGATATGAAATGTTGGGAATCACTTTTTTGTCAATTACCATTGTGAGTCACTAATTCTTCAAAATGTCAATACAATATTTGAAATTGCCTGGAGTTTCAAGATATAATAGGCATGTGCCCTGACTAAATAATAATCTAACTTTTCTCTAAATAAAGTGTTGATGTAATTTACCTAACCATGAATTCATAACCTTAGGAGTACAATCATCTCCTTAAAATTAAAATGTTGCGAGTATAGCTCGCTATAATACTACGATATTGACAATTTCATATAGAGTTTGGAAGAATAAACTGGTTATGGATTGCTCTGTACATATATTAGAATAAATAGAGATCCAGAATATAAGTTGCTTATAAGATAACTTCATGTTACTGAGCCTCCCCTCCTTTAGTTATATCTCTTCTTTCCTGCCTTCTCTCTTTGTCTCATGTTAAGTGCAATTAAGCATCAATTCCTTGATTCATCATGTATTTGTCATTGTTTTATATAATTGCAGTTTGGCAAGCAAGCCAACTCAATACTTTTATGATTTCCATGCACATGCTCCTAAGGAGCATAATGTAGCACAATAATTAGAAGCCCATCTGGTAAAGAATTAATTGTTTAAATGCTAATATTTTGAGAATCTAGGTGTTCTACGATTGTGGTTTAAATACAAGTTCACTGCTCTGGCTGATTTCTGTGCCCCTCGATAAATAGGAACTTGTCAACTTTTGCAATATCCATCTGTTTATTTGCGGGAGCACATGAAGAGCGACTATCAGCAACAAGTATTATCAGCAATGAGACTTAGGGCTTATGTACTACGATCATTAGCTTTTTCTTTTTTACTTAGGCAGGGACTTGCTGCTTAGCAGCCCATCTTGTTAATGTTAGTTAGTATAGAATGTACACTTTTGTAAAAGCTGATATGGAATTATTATAAAGATTGAATTTATACGGATTGGTTGGTAGCTCTTAAATAACCGTATTGGTTTCGAGTTATATAATTCACTGTCTCAGAGTCACTTGTGTGCCCTAATTCATGTGTAATGTGTTCACATTCTCTGTCTACATGATTGTTCTTAAATATCACTTACAATGGCAGCTAGCACATCTGCAACGTGAAGTTAAGTCAATTAAGATCACAACTACTCGTGGTACAACGACAATGACAACTAAGGTCTCTTGGATTTTTATTAATGGCATTTATTGAACTGTCATTTAAATTCATGGTACCTTTAATAACTCACCGAACCATTCAACTGTTTCTACACTCTAATTCATCTTTGAATCACCACTCTCCAACGATTATTTTAAACAGGAAAACATAGAATAAAGAGATGCAAAATTCACCATCAATGGCAGCCGAACATCAAAATTCACCATCAATGGCGGCCTCCTGGAAGCTTGAATTCGTCGCGACTACTCTCATCTTAGTGTGTTTTTGTGTAATCTCAATTTCAGAGGTGGTTCAAGGTCAAGGCACACCACAATTTCCTGCATTAATTGTGTTAGGAGACTCTACTCTTGATGCTGGCAACAACAATAACATCAATACACCAACGAAGGGAAACTTCCTGTGGCAGAGATTTTCCTGGTGGGATACCTACTGAATGCTTCTCTAATGGAAAGCTTACTTCATATTTCTTGGGTATAACCTCCAAATACTCAACATTTATATTTCTATATACATTACAAGGATTGAATAATTTTTCTTAGTCTCATTTCTGTATATTTTGAACTGCAGCTTCGGCCTTGCGTATCAAAAAAACAATCCTTGCATACCTCGACCCACAACTGACGTCGGACGATTTAATCACCAGAGTCACATTTTCCTTGGCTGGCTCTGGCTACGACACCACTACTTCAGAGAGTGGAGTAAGTAAAAATCCATGGCCAGTTTAGGCGTTTATGGGCATTGTACTTACTTTGGTTGGTTTCCTGTATTGAAAGTGATGGAATTTTACATGTTTTTGCAGAATGTAATAAGTTTTGAGCAACAAATACAATATCTGAGGGAATACCAGTCACGATTATGAGGTATCGTAGGACTGCAAGAAGCTTCCAGAATTATTAGCGAGTCCTTGTATTACATTGGTACGAGAAATGCTGCATTTCGGCATCAATTATTTTAATTTCAACCCTAAAAACCTTTGATTTAGCTGTGCAGCTCAGTTTACTGTCTCCCAGTATGTAGATTATCTCATTAGTCTTGGTTATAAATATATATAGGTTACAACCTTACTTTAGTTATTCTTCTCTCATTTTGACATTCATATTCATGGGATTAAATAGTGGAAGTCTAGTGTTTTAGGAATTATCTAAATGTAGTTTTTACAGTTTACTATAATTATGAGGAAGTTTAGTTTTTGCAATTTACTATAATTTAGGGTTAGGGTTAGGATTGAAGAAATTATAAGGAAGTTTATATCTATGAAAAGGAAGTGCATAACATTGTAAGAACAATGTACAAGCATTTTATAGCCATGAATGGATGTTTGTAGTTGGGATTATTAATTTTGATAGGAGTTTGTGACAGGATGTATACAATACATGGGCTCGGAAAATGATGGTGGTGGGTATGTCTATATTGTGGTGTTCTCCTTCAGAGAGAACAAACCTAGCTTTTGTTGGAAGGCCATGTAAAGTATGCTGATTTGAATTACCTAATCTATAAATATACTAATTTGAATTCCTTCCGTAATCCGCACTTCGTCGATGTATTGATGGTATTGTTGTTGCCGTAATCCGCACTTCGTCGATGTATTGATGGTATTGTTGTTGCCGTAATCTGAGTTGAACTACAGTGCGTGAACTGTATAAAACATGACAGAGTAAAAAGGAACCCGTTGTTTACACATGCAGGTAAAGAAACAAGTTCCTGCTATATATATAAGGGACAATTGTAGACATTTGCAAAAAAAAGGCAAAAAAAAAGGTTAAATATTTAGAATAACCTCCAAAGTGGTCAAGACACTACAGAACAAGTGAAAGGATAGAGAGAATGCTGAGAATTTAGCCGAAGCTTGAAGAAAGATATAAAGAAGCAACCAAATCGAGCAAAAACATTTTAAAATGAGTTGAGATTGATGCAGGATTCAACAAAAACAAACACTCCATAGCCTAGACAAAAATGGCGTAATGCTGCAACAAATTTCAGAAATTTAACGCATCAAGAAGAAAACAGACATAGTGGAGCCAGAAACCTTACCGAATACACTACAACACCCTGTAAGGAAATTGATCACCAAGCTCAGCATTCTCTCCAACTGAAAATGCAAGAAAAAATCAGCTCGTCAACCAGGCCTCTCGATTAATATATACCAGTGACGGGTAAAGGCAGTGACCACGCCATACTCCAATTCCTATTGCTGGTAGTCCATGCAATCTGCCACCTATTGTGAAAATCCCTGATCAACGTTTTAGAACACATAAATTATTATGTAGATGATTTTTTCTATCACCGGTCGTCCATACAGTCTGCCACCTGTTGTGAAGATATTTGATCAACATTTTAGAAAAAATAAATTATTATGTAGATGATTTTTTCTATCGCTAGTGGTTATCATTGGTCGTCCATGCAATGTGCCACTAGTTGAACAAAGGGGTCGTTTCAACTAGTGGCAATGTGGGTAGCTTCTGTGGTTGCATTTATACTTATGTCTTTTTTTTCTTTTTTATTATTATTAAGTATTATTTTTATCAAATGGTCAATCAAAACCAACATAATGGATTAGCATCCAAGGAAGAGGAGGATTTCTGCTATAATCAAGATCACCTTGCAAAATTTACATTGACAGAGAAAGATTGTTATCATAATGAAAAAAATTCACTACAATAAAGCTTCTTTTCTTATTAGCACTAGTTGTTGCATTAGCAAGATTTGTAATGGGTTGTGTGTTCTGGGAACATGAATCTACATAGCATCCATTAAAACAAAAGTCCAGCTTAGCGAATCAAGGATTTTATGGTGGGGGATTGATCTCCAATACTTCAAAAAAGACTTAAGTTATAGGTAGCTTGTATCATAAATCCTTGATGTAATAATTTAGAAAACCAATGAAAAGCTTATTTTAGACTCTAATATATTATTACCTTATGTGATTACTTTCCATTTTACAATATTGTTTTAAAGTTTGACTTTATATTTGACCATTTCAGGGTTTAAGGTTTAGCGCTGGCTGTATTAAAGGTGTTGTCATAAATTTTGGAAATGATTGTTTTGTAGGTCATTCTTATGTCACAAATTTTGAGCAAATGTAGATGAATTGTAAAAGTATGAAACATGTTTTTTTTTTGGACCATGCCCATTTAGGTGACACATGTATAAGTTTCTAGGAATGAGTAACATTTTGTGCCACATGTGGTTATTTGACACTAATTTTTCCATATTTAGTGAATCACCAATCTAGGTTTGAGAGCGTTTGATTCTTGTAGTTCCATATCTTTTGCATCTATTGAAGATTTATTTTATTTTTAGTTCTACATCTTCTATATTTTCTAGAACATAGATGAAGAGAGGGGTTAGAGCATTGTGAGTTTGATTGTATACATTTTGTAAGGAAATCCTGTGGAATGGATTTTTGCCTATATGATATAAATATTTTTTATCATTTTTTCTTGAGTTTTGTTCTTTGTAATTCTATTTACTATTTCTACTTATGTAAATGAATGGAAGACTCTTGTAATAATGGAGTCGCTAACTAGTATATTCTAGAAATAGTGAAATGATCATTGTTTATAACGTATTACCAGTTTTCATTTACATACTGTGATTCATGTGTAGAATGTGTTTCTATTCAATGAATTTTCTGTCTATTTTTTAGTGGTGGTGAAGCAGTTTGTGAAACCATTTCATGTAAGTGTGTCTTCCTTCTTTCTTTCACCTACCATTATTAAATATTAAGTATTTGAAAGTGTAAAATTCTCATGCCTTTATCTCAGAAAAGCCATGCAATCTAACCAAATATTCTTTTACTGGTTTCTATTATTTACCTTAAGCAAATTGTCCCTTCTCTCTTAAGATAGCCAAATTTCCTTTTTGCCTCAAATAGTTATGAATAAGTTGTTTGGATTTAAGAAGCAAAACATTGCATTTGCAACCATGCCATGCCTCATGATCTAAGTGGAATTAAAGAAAGAAACGAATTCACACAATTGAATATTTGGTCAATATGCATAGCTATAGAATATCTTTCGATTCATTGAACAATTCATTTGTTTTGTTCCTTTTGCCCTGACAAAACACAAAATTAATTAATAGTTTTCAAATTAATTACTACTTTAAAAAAGGGAATGTAATGATTAAAAAATAATGTAATGATAGCCTCCTCTTGAAAAATCAATTTAAATGTTTGCAATGTTAGTGAAAATGAGTGTTAAAAAGGCATCGTGAATGTTAAGGGTGAAGAGATTTTGGGTATCCATTTATAAAGTTAATGAGAGTTATATGTAACATCCCTACTTTGTATTTAGGCTTGTCTTTATGTCTTTCATGGCCTATTTGAGATGTAGTAGTAGTTCTTGCAAANATAACAACATTTATTCTATTTTTATTGAGTTTTAAGTAGGCTATAACAAAATTTAATCTATTTTTATTGAGTTTTAATTTTTTGCATAGGAAATTGCAAACTGCTAGCTATTACGAATGCAATGTCGGGGACATTGCCACCTAGTGGCTTTTGTTTTTGTTGAAATAATATATTAGATAACTCAAGTCAATAAATTCATTCATTTTTATTAAAATAATATATTATATAATAGTTAACATTTTTTTGCAAGCTAGCTAAATATATTAAAAAAGAAAAATTACAGTCATTTCAGATGGTCGGTCACTTGGGAAACCCAACCAATAAAAAAACATAAGGTTTGTCATTATGGATCTTAAAATCTCTCTGGAAAGAGTTTATAGTGTCCACTACTTAGATTTCCTATGCCTATTCTGAATATTGTAACATTATCTTAAAAAAGTTCTAAAAACATAAATATGATAACAAGAATAAGCAAAATTGGCTAAAGTCTCTCTAATACTAAGGGGAGTGTTCTTCATCATTAGACATAGATATGAGAGGAACCTCTTAGGATGAGGTATAAGTGGGGTTTTCATACTGAACATATTTTCTAAGGAACATAAATCCAACGATGGATTTTGTTATCAAATTGATCTCCGAGGTCATCAGCCTCATCTGGTCCCATAATTCATTTTTCATCTGCCTCATATAATCTTATTGTTAGCACTTAGAATGTACCCAAGGTTGTAGAAGGTAACTCCCAAGGAAACATCAGAACCACTTTAATAAAGGGAGTTGGCTTCTTCCTTTCTAGAGAGGGATGTCTCACTGATTTTTTACAGGGCCAGATATAAAATGAAATAAAGTTTCAGATTGAATTGGTGGTTGAAACAATGCAAGCATACATTGGGCTATGGAGTCACAAATATTCATAAATCATAGAACAATTATCAGGTGAAATTCTACAAAGGAAAGGTAGTACTTGGTTACAGTCAAAAGGCAGTTTGTCTGGTAATAAAGAAGAAACAAGAATCGTCCATCAACAAAGAGCACCTAAAAGATGAATTCTACATCAACTTTGGATCGAAAGATTGGTGAATACCTGGAACAATAGCCAAAGCATAACAATATGAATTATGTACTATTACACACTCATTCCAGATATGAAGAACACATAATGGCAAGTTTAAGAGGAAATACATGCACAGGGGAAAGTAAATAACAGACCGTAACTACAAAATACACAAGAATATTTGCAGCAACAAGCCAACATTCGGCTCTACAATTTTATTAGCGATAGACCTCAAAATGCATAACACAAAATATCATGGGTTTTAACCTATTCTTCCTCTATTGAGGGTATATTTATAGTATCATGGGCTCCCGAGACCAACCTTGAAACAAAACCAAATTCAATTACAGCGTGGGAATCAAAATCCTAACAAACATTGATCTGGTAGATTCGCCATGATCATAAACAAACAAGAAATCATGTTGAAATGCATGTGGTGGATCGATTTGGGAATTTTGACAGCAGGGACTCAGGCTCACTTGTTGAAAATGACCGATCAGAGGCTTTTCACATGACCTGCAATAGTTTTTATCCTTCCTTGCATCTTTACCCATCAAAATAATTTCCAACCATAGATCTGCACCTGTTTAGATATTGACCATTCATTCTCGCCTCATCGTGCTCTATAAAATGACATTTGTGGCTCTGATTTCTGAGCGCGATTTCCAATAGGGGGAGTACATGTCATTTAAGCATGTTTCTCATCGCGTAGGAACTCCCCGACTTTGAGTGCGTAGGTTCACCTAGTGAAATCATCCTCTGCCATAGATCTAAGATCAAAAGGGATATGGGCCTTTGATTTTGTCAAGATTCATCCTGCATCGTTGATCTGGGATCGAAGTGGTGGGAAGTGAATCCCAGAAAATGGGATTCTAGATTTCTCGAGGCTCAATTCTATATCTTTCTGCTCCCTCCTTATCCTTTCCACCCTTTAGGTTTTCGCAACATTGATTTCCTTCGGATCCATCCTTAGTTGTTGATCTGAGGTATGCGAAAAGAGGAAAGCAGGCTTCTACTTTTCCTCGACCAAAATCCTATGTCTTCCACTTTCCTATGTTTTCCTTTCTGCCATTTTCTTTCTGCACCATTGATCTCCGTAGGATTCATCCTTAGCCATTGATATGAGATCAAGTTTGCGGGCTGCAGAAAATGAAAGTCAGGATCTCTTCTTTCACGATGCTATATTTTATGTTTCCGCCTTTCGCTTTCTCATTCCTTTCCACACCATTTATCTGTGTGGTATCCCCCTGAACCATAGATCTTGCAGATCACAAAAAGTGGGACTTCAACTTTTGATAACCAAATCCTTTGGTATTTTCACTTTCCGATTTCCGCCCCTTTGCTCTTCTCTGATCCGTTGATCTTTGGCGGAAGTTTTCTAGATCATCGATCCTGCTGATCGCGAAAGGCAGAAGTTATATCCTTACGACCACATTCTTATGTTTTTCTCTTTCCACTCTTTAGAAGAAAGCGAAAGGCAGAAATGCCAACTTCATGACCAAATTTTGGTCCTTTTCACTTCTTCCCTTATGTTTCTGCCTTTTAACTTCCCGGTTTTTTTGGGCCATATATTTTTGCGGAAACCTTTCTGAACCGTCGGATCTTGGACCGCAAAAAATGGAAGTCGGTTTTTCCAAGTTTTGCAACCCAAAAATTTACCTTTTTTGCTTTCACCTTTTGTTGCTTTCTGAGCCGTTGTTCTATGCGGAATTTCTCTGAACCGTTGGATTTCAGACTGCGAAAATTAGAATTCGGGATTCTAACCTTCAAAACCAAATTTCTTGCCTTTTTCGCTTCCGCCTTTTGCTGGACCAGTGATCTTTGGCGGAAACGTTCTGGGCTGTCAGATCTCAGACTGCGAAAAGCGCAAGTCAGGTTTATCACTTTTCACAACCGAAACTTGTTTTTTTCCCACCTTTTCGCTCCCTATGTTTCCTTGGTGGAAATGACTTATGACCTTTGATCTTCTCCATTCCCTACAGAGCCTTATTAACATCCGTTAAAGTCTTATGATATAAAAATTTCTAGGCCTTATCATTTCTTACACTGATCTGATTCCTCGCCAAACGCTTAGCCCAAAAATAGTGCTAATAACTGGCTCCAACTAAGAATGCTATCCTCCTTGCGAGGTAGAAAAGAACCCCATAGACCAAGTGCCAAATCCATTGGGTTTTTCCCAAAATTTTAGACCTCAAACTTCTTATTTTTCTTTCTTCAGTGAGTAAAAATAAAGAAAAATAGAAACATGGCTATCCTTCTAGATCTTAGGGCCTTCTCTTCGGGATTCAAATCCTTTGGCTCACCATTTGTCTATTTGAAAAGTAAAAAAATATATATAAATATGATACAAAAGTTACCTCCTCTCTTAGGACAAGTAATGCTTGAGAAACCTTCCATTTACTGGACCTTCTTTCAGCTAAGACCCATCTTGATGCTGTAGAATAAATGCATTTTCGCCTATGTATGATGCAATGATATAAGGACCTACCCACATGTGGTCAAACTTCCCATGTTTATCTTCCCTAGGAGCATCCCACTTCATAACTAAATCCTCAATCTGGAATTGTTCTTCCTTTACCTTCCTATCAAAAATGTTCTTCATCCTTTATTGATGTATTTTCACTTTACCATAGGCTTTGTCCCTCAAATCATTCAATTCTATGATCTTATTTATTCTTCTTTGGATATGATTTGGTTCATCTTGTTGTTCTTGCAATAAATTCATGACTGGCACTCCCAAAGATGTTGGAAAAACCACCTCATATCCATATACTAATTGGAATGGTGACATCCCAATTGCTCTTTTGTGCCGATTTTGTCATCCCAAAAAGCATATTTTATCTTTGTATTCCAAGACCTTTTTTAATCTTCCAACAATTTTTTGATTATCCTCACCAGACTTTTGTTAGAGGATTCTGCCAGCCCATTACCCCACGGGTAGTATGCAGTAGAATGATTGAGGCTATTATGATACTTGTGACAAAAACTTATCATTTTCTTAGATTTAAAAGAAGGTGCATTGTCTGTCACAATCCTTCTGGGACAACCAAATCTATCCAAAATATTCTCTTCCAGAAAATCCATAATTATTGCATCGGTGGCCCTTCTTGTAGGTATTGCTTCAATCCACTTAGTGAAGTAGTTAGTTTCTGTCAAGATCCATCTATGTTGTCCTAAATATTTTGGATTTATTTCCCCAATAAAATCCAATCCCCACTACTGAAAAGGTGCTTCTACTGATATTGGATTGAGAGGGAGTGGAACCAATTTCCTCTTACCATCAAAGATCTACCATTGGTGACATGTAGTAGTCTCCTTGTAAACATCTGAAAACATTGAAGGCCAGTAAAAACCAGCTCTCAAAATCTTGTTTGTTTTCACCTTCCATGAATGATGCCCACTGCAATCTCCCTTGTGAAATTCCTTCGTAGTCTGCTTAGCTTCATTCTCCAATAGGAAATTGAGTAAAATACCACCAGGATATTTCCAATAAAGGTATTGATTCAGAATACAAAACTTGGTAGATTTCAACTTCACTGACCTTGATCTTATTTTTCTTAACCCTACAGGAGCCTGTAAATTTTGCAACACATACACAATATTAGAATACCATGGAGACACGGAGAAATCAGGCATTACATGCACCCTTATATCAAGTTGATTTGAATGATTGGTCAAGAAATTTAGCTGCAAAGACTCATAGTTCGAATTTGTCATCATCTTTGCAAGTCCTTGTCCTTTAATCAGCTTTGTGGACTTAATTTCAATGTCATACTCCAGTAACACAACAATCCATTTTACTCTTTTTCCCTCTGGATCTGGTTGTGTGATTATGCTCTTCACCACATTACTAGGAAAATAAGCAATGATATGTGAATGGAGAACATAAACTATAAAATCTTTCAAAGATTTAATTAGATCATATGCTTGTTTTTCCATAATGTCATATTTCTACTCTCCATCTCTTAACACTTTACTAAAGAAGGCTATAGGTTGTTCATATTTTGATTGTTTCTTTGTAATAATACTCCAGCAATAGTGTGATTAGAAGCATAAGAAAAGATTAGAAAAGATTTGCTAAAATATGGACTTACTAGAACTGGGGCTTCTGTGATCACCTGTTTAATATCTCTGAAAGATCTTCTGGCATCTATTGTCCACTTTATCTCATGGTGCTTTTTCAGCATATTAGTGATACTCATTAATATCTCAACAAAACTGGGAATAAACCTTCTCAAAAAAATTATTTTTCCAATGAATGATTGCACTTCCTTTTTACTTCTTGGCTCCTCAACCTTTAGGATTGCACTGATTTTCTCTGGATCAATTTCTATACCATCCTTTGAAATAATGTGTCCTGGCAATTTTCCTTCCTCCAATGCAAATTTTGATTTTCTGGGGTTTAATGATATTCCATACTTTTTACATTTCAGAAAAAAATTCTCCAAATGTTTAATATGTTCCCTGTCAGACATTGAGTACACAGTGATATCATCCATGTAGACAACCAAAAATTTATCCATTTCCTCTGCAAAAGCAATGTCCATGCCGCGTTGAAAAGTGGCCCCTGCATTCATTAAACCAAAAGGAATTTTGGCATACATAAATGTACCCCATGGTGTAGTAAAGGCAACATTTTCTTGATCCTCAGGAAACACTTTGATCTGATTGTATCCTAAGAAACCATCCATAGTTGAAATCCTTTCAGATCCCACCACTTTCTGCAAAATATGTTCCATTTTCGGCAAAGGGTAATTATCCTTCAAAGAGACTTTGTTAAGATTTCTGAAATCTATGCAAAGCCTGATTTCACCATTCTTTTTCCTAACAGGCACCAAAATTTGCAACCCATTTGGCAAATATCAGGGTCACGATAATCTTGGCATTGAATAATTTTTTAATTTCTTTCTCAATAATAGGCAACAACATTGGATTAACTCTTCTCAACTTTTTTCTGAAAGGATTCTCACCAGGTTTTATTGGGATTGTATGTTGTATGACAAAAGTATCATACTCTCTAAGGTCTTCATAACTCTAGGAAAATACATCATTGTATCTTTTCATCAAATTGACATAGTCTTCTTTTTCTTTGACATGCAATTTTTTTGACAGTTTTATGATCCGTGGATTTTCTTCAGTTCCTATATTTTTGTCTTCAACAACATCATCAACAGGCTTAATTTTTTGATCTCTAGCAACATCATTTTGATAAAAAAATATTCTCTAAAGGGATTATGCCTCCAGGGATATGATTACTCTTCAACTGAACTATATCCTTTCCCCCCAGTGAGTTTTTGAACTTTCTGTTTTCAGCAATTCCTTCTTCACTCTCTTCATGATCTTGGTAGATTTCAAAATTATCATTTTCACCATCTATCTGAGTATTTACAAATTCACTAGACAACTCTAAAAATATTTTTATTTGCATATCATCTTCAAATACTTGCCAGTATTTGGAATTATCTGGTATGGAGGGTCTATTAACAATATCGACTTTATACTTTCTCTGGACAACAGTGGGAGTTTTAAATTTACCAGCAGCAACAGCCAAAGAACTAGATACTGTGTTTTCATATATGGGAATCACTCTAATTTTATGCTATGTAAAATAGTTACCAAACATATCCCATACCTCATTTCTATAAGCCCTCATTATGGGATGTTTGGTCTGATAACTTTCATTCACTTGTTTTATTACAAGCTCTTAATCTCCCATGACCTGTACCCTCTTTGCTTCCATATCCTTCAAAGAATTTAATCCTAGTAATAAAGCTTCATACTCTACCACGTTATTGGTACATTCAAAAGTTAACTTATATGTCATATCCTTAAAATTCCTGATAGGAGAGATAATATATACACCAGCACCAACTTTAGCCACAGATCCATCAAAATACATGGTCTAGAGACCCTCGTCTTTATATTTCTTTTCCTCTTGTCTCTTTGCAAACTCTTGCTCCTCCTTAACTTCAATGGATATAAGTATTTCAAGATCACAGGGAAGACCATCATTAAAGAAAATGGAAGATCCCAAGTCAATATCAACAGCATAGATATCATGATTATCTGGTTTTTCTTGGCTTCTAACTAGATAAGGTGATCTTTTCTCACTGTATAACCTCTTATTTCCACCAACCACAGGAATGGTAGCATAAGACATATCCATTTGCAAACTTCCTTTTAGTTTACAAGTACAAGATATTGATAACAACACACCAACCTTAGGAGGAATGTATGCTACAACAACATCCATTACCATAGATGGAATTTTTGTCAAAGTTACCACCATATCTTTAATTAGTCCAAGACACTTCACCTTCCTAGAATCAAAAGAATACAAATATTTATATGGTCTAGTAACTTCCAGTCTCAAACTTTCTACCACTCCCTTGGGAATCAAATTATGAGATGCACCAGAATCTAACATAGCATTGTGCACAATCATATCCTGTACATTTAAACTTAGGTAGAAAGGAGGAACTTCATCATCATCCACATTTTCAATTTTTGACCCAAAGACAATGGTAGGAGCATCATCTGCCACCTCTAGGATATCTGGTTTAAATTCTCTCTAACTCCTGACCATATTTGTTATTTTGTCTCTGTAGTCCCTGTTTCTCAACAATTCATTGAAAGGAATGGAAATTTTCAATTTTGAAAGCTCTATTTGCAACATTAAAGCTGAAACGGTTTTTTCTACATCTATATGTGCTGGTTGTTTCACTTATTTTGTTTTTTCTATTTTATTTTCTGATTCTTTATACACCATGGGTTCCTTTTGTTTTTCATTTCTCTTTTCAGTATTTTGTTGACTATGAGAAGGTTGAATTTGATTTAACCTTCCTTTATTTATAGTAAGATCTCTATTTCTCAATTTGATCTTTCTTTGGACATCATCTATAGCATGCAAATATCCTATTCTATAATGTTCTGATTCTTCCTCAAAATCATTATTGTCATCCTCTTGAGAAAACATACTATGCTCTTCCTCTATGAGGTATATTTTAGAATCAAAGTCACCAAAATGGTGAATATGATCCTCAATAGATTCAACCTCATCTTTATCTTCAACATAATTTTCAGGAAAAGGTGGTTGTATTTGTTGGCCATCTGGATTTCTGGGATTCCTCATATCTCTCAGTCTAATTTGTGGAGGTGGGGGAGGATTGGGCCTTCTGAAGTTTGGGTTTCTGATTTGAGGTTCATTTTTTTCTTTGTTCAATGTTCTATTAATCTACAGTAATCCTATCCATCGATTTATCCATTGTTTTCAACATCATTTCAAATTTTACATCATTAGAAGAAACAATAGCAGAAGCAAAAGGCACATTTTCTTCTCTAGCTTTCCTTTTGTCTGTTTCTACTTTCTGCTTTATTTTTCCACTTTCCATGATATTAGCTTCCACTTCTAAAGCATCTTGAAACATAACAGGAATAATTGTTGATTTTCTCTCTCTCAATAATAATGCAAAGTCATCGTCAAAGGCATTAGGATAATGGAGTTTTGCAGTGCCTACAAGGGGTTTAATCTCAGCAAGAATAGAGTTATAAACCCTCAAAAATTGACTAGAAAACTCATGGATGGATTCAAAACCTCCTTTCTTAATATTATTATATTGAGAAAGCACCTGCAAAGGACTTTTCTTATCATCCCATCTTTCTAAGAATGAATTTTGGAAAGCTTCAAATGTGGTAATGGACCTAGCAGGTAAATCTCTAAACCTTTTCTTTGCCTCTCCTGACAAACTTAGTACAAACAACCTCATCTTAACATCATCATCATCAACCAACTCCAATTTCGCAAAATCATCAAATTTATCAACACGCTATCTTACTATGAAATTTCCATCTCCATCATAGAAGGGAATTTTTTGGGCAAAATTTTGAGGAAGGTCATGCAATATAGTAGGTAAGGCCAATGGAGCATACCTAGCAGCCGTCAGTATAGGTGGATTTGGAACACAAGGAGGAGATTGAAAGGATGGAGGGATTTAAACAGTTGGTGGGGTATAAAGTTGAAAGCTTTGAACAACAAGGTTTCTTCAGTTTTCACAGAGTTTTGGAGATTGTACCAAAGAGAACCAAGCAAATATGATTCTAACCTAATGGGATTAATTTCAGTTTCCTTCAAATCAGATTCAGATTTTGATTTCAACAAGGACCTTTCAAAATTTGTTTCCCGCCCAAAATCCCGAATGTTATGAAATTCTCAAGAAAATGATGCACCAAATTGAGAAATATTTATTTGTTCTTTTCCCTTATTTCTAAGCAATCTTTATGGATTTTCCACACTTAGTAATGTTTCAGTGTTAAGGTGACATCCTAGGAGCTAGGAGGCCTTCTGAAATCTTGGTCGAAAACAATGCGGAGTCGCCAACGCGAATATACAACCTATTTCAAATGCAGAAGTCTCTGTTTTCCCACATAAACCTTTTATTCTTGGAATATTTGTCATCTCTCCGAGGGTTGATTTGCACTTTCGTCCCCGGTAATGGCGCCAATTATTTAGCACTCAGAATGTACATAAGGTTGTAGAAGGTAAATCCCAAGGTAACAGCAGAACCACTTTAAGAAAGGGAGTTGACTTCTTCCTTTCTAGAGAGGGATCTCTCACTAATTTTTAATAGGGCCAGATATAAAATGAAATAAAGTTTCAGATTTAATTGGTGGTTGAAACAAGGAAAGCATACATTGGGCTATGGAGTCACAAATATTCATGAATCACATAACAGTTTGCAGGTGAAATTCTACAAAGGAAAGCTAGCACTCGGTTACAGTAAAAAAGTAGTTTGTCTGGTGATAAAGAAGAAACAAGAACAGTCCATCAACACAAAGCACCTAAAAGATGAATTCTGCATCAACTTTGGATCAAAATATTGGTGAATACATGAAATAATAGCTAGAGCATAACAATATGAATTCTATACTATTACACACTCATTCTAGATATGAAGAACACATAATGGCAATTTTAACAAGAAAGACATGCACAAGGGAAAGGAAATAACAGACTGTAACTATGAAATACACAGGAATATTTGTAGTAACATGCAAACATTCGGCTCTGCGATTTTATTAGCAATAGATATCAAAATGCATAACGCAAAATCTCATGGGTTCCAACTTGTTCTTCCTCTATTGAGGGTCTATTTATATTATCATGGGCTCCTGATACCAACCTTGAAATAGATCCAAATTCAATTACAGCGTGGGGATCAAAATCCTAACAAAGGTTGATCTGGTAGATTCACCATGATCATAAACAAACAGGAAAACACGCTGGAACGTGCATGGTGGATAAATTTGGGAATTTTGACAGCAGGGACTCAGGATTTCTTGTTGAAAATGATCGATCAAAGGCTTTTCACATGACTTGCAACAATTTTTATCCATCCCCGCATCTTTAACCAACAAAATAATTTACAGTCGTAGAACAACACATGTTTAGATCTTGACCGTTCATTCTTGCCTCATCATGCTCTATACAATGACTTTTGTGGCTCCGATTTCTGAGCGCGATGTCCAATAGGGGGAAGACACATAATTTAGGCCGATTTCTAATCACACAGATGCTCCCTGACTTTGAGTGCATAGGTTCACCCAGCGAAATCAACCTCATCCATAGATTTGAGATCAAAATTGATCTGGGTCGTTGATTTCCTCAAGATTCATCCTGCATCGTTGATCTGGGATCAAAGTGGCGAGAAGCAGATCACGAAAAATGGGCTTCTAGCTTTCTCGAGGCTCAATTTTATATCTTTCTGCTCCCGCCTTATCCTTTCCACCCTTTAGCTTTCTGAGTGTTGATTTCCTTCAGATCCATCCTCAGTTGTTGATCTGAGGTATGCGGAAAGCAGAAAGAGGGCTTCTACTTTTCCTTGACCAAAATCCCGTGTCTTCCACTTTCTGATGTTTTCCTTTCTGTCTTTTTCTTTCCGCACCATTTATCTCTGCAGGACTCATCCTCAGTCGTTGATCTGAGATCAAGTTTGCGGCCTGCGAAAAACGAAAGTCGAGATATCTTCTTTCACGATGCTAAATTTTATGTTTCCTCCTTCCGCTTTCTGATTCCTTTTGGCACCGTTGATCTGTGTGAGATCCCCCTAAACTATAGATCTTATGAATTGTGAAAAGAGGGACTTCAACTTTCACGACAGAATCCTTTGGTATTTTGGCTTTCTGATTTTTTCCCCTTTGCTCTTCTTTGAGTCGTTGATCTTTGGCGGAAGTTTTTCGGATCGTCGATCCTGCGAATCGTGGAAGGTGAAAGTTCTATCCTTTATGACCAAACTCTTATGTTTTCCTCTTTCCACCTTTTCTCTCTTTAGCAGAAAGCGCAAGGAGAAAATACCAACTTTATGACCAAATTTTGGCCCTTTCAACTTCCACCCTTATGTTTCCGCCTTTTAACTTCCCTTTTTTTCTGGGCCATAGATTTTTGCAGAAACATTTCTGAACTGTTGGATCTTGTACCGCGGAAAACGGAAGTTAGGTTTTCCAAGTTTTGCAACCCAAAATTTTACCTTTTTTGCTTCCTCCTTTTGCTTCTTTCTGAGTCTTTGATCTGTGCGAAAGTTCTCTGAACCGTCGGATCTCATACTACGGAAATCAGGATTCAGGATTCCAACTTTCAAAACCAAGTTTCTTTCCTTTCCCGCTTTTTCCTTTTGCTGGACCATTGATATTTGGTGGAAACGCTATGGGCCGTCGGATCTCGGACTACGGAAAGCAGAAGTCGGGTTTATCACTTTTCACAACCGAAACTCATTGTTTTCCTGTCTTTTCTCTCCCAATATTGCCTTGGAGGAAATTAATTACGGACTTTGATCTTGTCCGATGTGCATCTAGGCCGTCCATTCCCAGCAAAGACTTATTAACATCCTTTAAAGTCTTATGATATGAAAATTTCTAGGCCTTATCCTTTCTTACATTGATCTGATTCCTCGCCAAACACTTAGCCCAAAAATAGTGCTAACACTTATATTTAATCAACCTACAAGAAAATTTCCTTCCTTTCCTCCTTATGATCTAGTATAACTTTACCCAACATATATTTCATGTTCCAGTGGAATAATACCATTTGAAATTATTAGTTATCCTTGGCGCAGAGTTTCCTCATGTCGGGAATCCAAGACTACATGTGTTTTTGAATTTCATCCTCATCCATCACTTCCTTTTCACTCTTAAGCTATTATTTGTCTTCCTTAGTTTATTTTGGATTCTCTTCGAGGTGTGCTTGTGATAATATGAGTTTGAGGCCTTATAGTCTTGCATAATGCATGGATGGTGCATGAAACCTACCCCCCTATGTACACCTTGACCCTTAGAGCCTTTGTTTTTTCTTAACATGATGAATCATGTTCACTATATGATAATATCCCTATGAGTATGAGTCCTACCATATTTCTTAGAATTCTCTATGATGCCCCTATATTTCTTCTTGGGAAATTCCACATCGAGAAGCCACCGACAGAGAGGATCTTCAAAGGAAAAACACTGCTTAAGAACAATGATTTATGAATTCACAAGCCTTTCCAAATACATTTATTTTTCATATCTCTAAATCCATTGTTGGCATCTATCTCATTAATCAAAGCTATTATGAGTTGGAGAATTAATGTAGTCCATTAACATTCCTCAATCCTTCAATGGTGATCCACACTAAAAAGACATGATTACCAAATCTACCCTATATCCTTAGGAAATCTCCCATTGTCTATTGCACATTGTAGGTGGTTTGATCGAAGAGCAGGTGTCCTACTCATGCACTGGTTGTCGCATTCTTATAAATATGGGGCCTAGGTTTGGTGGGAGTTGGCATGTATTCCGATGAGGGCTCTCTCATGCCATGGAAATCATTATTGGGCAATTGAATCGAAAGAGTGAGGTTCTCTCTACATAGTTTTTAACATTTGCCCAGGAAGGTAGAGTGAGCAAATTGTTTCCACTTAGTGCCTATGTCCTCCTACTTAATTGTGATCCCTTCATTTGCAAGTCTATTCATGAGTTTATTGGTTGAGAGGTGGATGTGGGATGTGACAATAGTGACTTATTGGTGGAATACTTCCTTCAGGTGTTCCATTTTCTCTTATAATATCCATCTAGAAATTTTTTTACTAATGGAGAATCCAATTTGAAGTTTTGAAAGAATTCTAATTATTATCTTAGAGTTTCCTTTCATCAATAGTTCAAGGTTTCTCTGATTGATGGAAACTTGTATACCTCTAAAAATATCATGTAGCTTAGATGTGTTATTTCTTTCCCATCCAAAGGATCTTGCATACACCCAAAGAATACCCCACTATTAATTTTTAAAGGTACCTATAAACCTTGTTGGACCAATATTTCCTTTGTATACTCCATCAAAATTGAGCTTTATGAATCCCTTTGAAGGGGGGATCCTGGGGGTTAGACAAGAGAGGGAAACCACTTTTCTATTGAGAGGAGGGGAGAATCATGGAGCATATAAACCCCATTCATGTAGAATATTTTTTTCATGATCAATATTCTCCCAATCCTTTGAAGACCAGTATGTTGACTTCAGAGTTTCATGATGTCCTTTTTAATTCTGCTCCACAATTGTTTGCTTTACTACAAAGTATTTTTAAAAATCCTTATATTAGGTTGTTTCCATGTACTATCCCAAAGAAGGAATCTTGGTGAAAATTTCCATATTCTATTTACAATGAGGTTATGGAAGTCAAGTTATGTCTAATGTTTGACAGTGGCTTGGGTGTTGTCCTTGTTTTAGTATGTCCTTCAATTTATTTCGCACCTTCATCCCATAGAGAGGTCATGAAGGGGAATTGATTGAGGAGGTTTTTCTATGTATCCTCTACCTATTGACATAAGTAACATTTGGATGGATCTTCAAATCCTCACTTTATTAATTTATCATAACTAAGGGTTTTTCCTCTGGCCACCAACCAAAGGAAAGTTAAGATATTTGGCCATAAATTTTGTCTCCATATTCTGACCCATATTTGTTCCTTGTCATTTTGGTTATGGGATGTTAAAATTGAGTAAGCTTGTTTTAATGAGAAACTCCCTCCTCCTTTTCTTCCCCATCTAATATTTCATTCCTTGATTTGATTGGAATCCTTTTTCTTTGGAGAGTTTCCCAAAATTCATCCTAGTTGAAGTTATCCAACAGGCCGGACCAGTGGTCTTTAGGTTTCCAAGATCTCAAATTTCTATATTTATATAGCTTAATACTCTATATATAGCTTCAATAAACAAATACATAACTACTTGTGGTCCCACTATTAATTAAGGTTAACCGCCCAGGGACCTTTTTGCATTAATTCACTACCCACTAACTATCTAATGGGCCTTATGGCCTTGTAAGTTGATAAAGTAGGGAAGTTAGGGTTGTTGGTTGTGGAGCCTGATTATCTTCTTGATACCAAGGTATTGTTTGAGTCGTGTTTGGATCCTAGTTCTTGACAAGGGGGTATGGGAGAAATTCCCCCCCCATGACCAGTGTCACTAGGGGGTCCAACGACAACCTTTTGGATTCCCCCCCCCGGCCAAAGATAATTTTTTTCGAAAAATTCCTTGTAAAATATTTCAATTTTATAGTTAATATGGATCATTGATAACGAGGTCACATATCAGATGGTATAAGTTATGTTGGTGCTTTATCCATTATAAGGATACCTTATTTTTAAGAGGGAATTGTATTATAGTTGTGTAGAGAGTGTGAAAGAAACTATAAGAGAGTGAAGAGGAGGTTGCACTGGATGTGATGTAGGTTTTATCCCTTCATTTTTCTAGATGGAATACAAGAAGGACTAACTATTTCTCCGTAGATGTATCCCATATTAGGTAAGCCGTGTATATTGGTGTGTCTCTCATATTGTGTTCTTATATGTTTTATTTCCACTTTCATTTTATTTGTTATTGCTATGCGATCCTACTTTTAGCAAGGGTAGGACCCTAACACGGACCCTAACATGGACCCTAACAAAATTAAATCTATGGTGGAATGACCGATTCCCAAAATTAAATTAACTCTATGATGGAATGAGTTATCTACAACAATAAGACACCATTTCCATACTCTTCCAAAGTACCAAAGAAAAACAAAAATATTATTATCTAGCTCCATAGCATAACAAAAATTTCTATCTTGACCAGTAAATGGCTTCTCTCCTTCATAAATAAAATATTAATTACAAAAGAAGAGCCAACAATGGTCTCTTCTTAGAGCTTGATAATAGTCTATATCTCCAAGGGGAAAAAACCCTTCTTCTTCTCATTCATTACATTTATAGCAGTTCTCTCAATAGCTACCTTTTCTTGATTCCCTTGTCATGTGGCTACTTAGAGTTTTAATCAAGAAACTATTTTACCTTTTTATTGATCTCTTAAAATTAATTAGGAATATTTCCAATTTTTTTTGTTGCAAAATCAAATGATATCATAGAGACAATAATACTCACACAAGTGAGATTTTAAAATATAAACAAGTGTGATTTCCTTCAAGCTATGTAGGGTCCATGTTCTTAATTATGTGCATCAGGTGTTCATATTATAATACGAATTCGAGGAATAATGAATAGGTACTCATCGTTACAATGTCAGATGAAACTATCATACCTTAATAAACATATGCTCCTTGGACAGTTACACTCTGGTTAGGTTCCATAAGTGAAAAACATTAATTATTTACATGTGAAGGTTCAAGTTATTTCATGTCATTACTTAGTAAGGCATGTAATCATTTAGCAATAAAAATATTTTAAATTCATTCTCATGACAAATGTGGACTGGGTTTATTGATCATCATGAGGAGAACATAAATTCCTTATAAAAATTTTGGTAAATAGTCTTCAAAAATTCATTCCACCAATTACAATTTCCTAAACATAACTGAAAATAAATTCATATGAGTAACTCTTAAATATGTACCAAAAACGACAATATAAATATCATCACCAAGTTTAAAATTAATGCTCAGTCATGGTCTTCTAAGATTTGAATTTGAATACACCATAGCAATATCAACTTGGAAAATAATTCTATTTCTCTCTAGCTGTAAAAAAATTCTTCACCACAAACATTTCTCGAATGTATTCAACTTATTAAAATAATTTCCTCATTTTTAAAATGGCCTAGGAAAATACAAAGTTTTTAAATGTCCCTAACTCAAGAAAAAATAGATAGTTTGAAAAACATCCCAATTACACAAGCAAAATCGAAAGTTATCAAATGATATGAAACAAAAGAAAATGCAAAGCTTTTGAATGATTTGAAACAAACCGAGAATGGAAAGATTTCAAATGACTCAAAAATGAGGAAAAAACTAAAGTTATTTTTGAAAAATAACTTGGGATAGGAAATTAAATATTATATCTCGGTAAAAAATGAAACTTTATTGTAATACAATAAAAATTATGACTACTTCGAAAGATGTGTAAATTGATACTTAAGGGAACTTGAAACTTAAAAATTAAATGTACCAAGTTCACTATTTTCATATTTAGAAATTAGAACCAAATGGAAATTTTCACCCAATAACTTGGTAAAACTTTATGGGTATGTGTTATATTCTTTGCATGTGGGTGTGGGGATAGTTATATTTTTGGGCTACTTTTGGGTTTTTTTCTTTCTTTCTAAAAAAATGTAATTTAATCTTGGTTTAGGTGTTGGGGTCTATATCTAATTTGGGTTAACAGATTAAGGTTCTAGATGTTGTGGAATACCTAAATATTGTGTTGTGAATGGTTAGAAATAAAATGAGAAAGATAGAGGTGCGTCTCTAAGTTATGTTGGTTTTTCCCTTTATGGGTTCCCATGGTGAATATTGGTGTATTGTGAGTTTACCATTGTGTAATATCTATTTTGCTTAAGAATCTGTATGCATTGATTCTCTTCATGGGTTTAAAACTCACGTGTGGTATTATAGCTTGATTATAGGCTTCAAGGGGATGCTTTTTTACTGAGGGTTCAAGGTAGTGGTAGATCTTGGGTCTTTGATAAACCTGGGTCTAGTGTGAGCTTTGAAATGGTGATTTGTGCATTGAAAGAGAATGAAAGTAGTTTGAAAATTGATATTAATAAATTTAACAACCAAACGTTTCACCATGGAAGCTCAAAATGGAATATCTTCTTGCAGATTGGGAATAGTTTGATTGTTGCGGATCCATGTACACAACCCACTGGATCGATGAAAGTATATTGGGAGAATCTAGAAAAAAAGGCGGGGAGTACAAACTGACTCTGCCTACCAGATTCTGTGTTGTTGAATGTGTCTAGAGAAGACAATGAATTGAAGAAACTGTATCCATCAAAATCCCTAGTAAACAAGTTGTTTTTGCAAAAGAAGTTCTATCACCTCAGGATAGATGATAAAATCACAATCACGAATCATCTCAATGTATACAATACTCTAGCAATTCAAATCACCTTTGTTTGTATTACAATGGTGGAAGAAGATAAATGAATTACATTATTATGTTCTTTTCCAGATTCCTAGGATAAATTTATTGTAGCAATAGGTGGTGTTAGTCAAGCCACCTTAAAGTTTAATGAAATAGTAGCATCCCTGATATTAGAATAATTGAGGCGTGAAACCATGGATAGTCATAGCATGAATTCCTTGTTTATGAGAGGTCATCCCAAGGAGAGAAATACAAATAAGGCTTCAAGGAGGAGATCTAAATCTAAGGGTGGACGTAAATCTCCATGAAAATATTTGAGGAAATGCTGGAAATTCGATAAAATTTGGCACTATAAGAAGGATTCTAGATCTAAAAATGTTGAAAAAGTGAAGGGATGTGATGATACCCCTTCCACATAGGTGAATACCTCCTCATAAGAAGGAGGGAATGTGTACCAATCCTCTATATGTAATCATTTAAATCGTGATGTATGGTTGATTGACCTAGACACATATTTTCATATGATTCCTCATAGGGAGTAGTTCCATGAATATGAAAAGTAAAATGGAGGATATGTGTTCTTAAGATATGATTCAAAAACCAATATCATCAGACATGGAAGAGTTAATTTTCAGCTCAAATATGGAAGGATTATAACTCTCTCTAGACTACTTCACATTCCAAATCTAGCGATAAACTTGATATCCATCAGAAAGATGGGTGATGTAGGAATACATAATGTGTTTGCAAAACATACATGAAAAATGGTTCAAGGATTAATGGTACTAACTATTTAGAATGTAACTCTATACAAATTATTGGGAAATACAATCACCAATGGTGTAACAATTTTCCTATTCCCAAGGGAGGAGATAAACAAAGACAAAAGCCTTGATGTCTTTGGAGAAAAGACAATGCTATGGCATAAAAGATTGAGACATATTGGATAGAAAGGGACTTCAAGATTTATATGGTAAAGGTATGGTTGAAGGTATGTTGGATTGCACACTAGATTTCAATTCCTATAAGCATTTCTGATATGGAAAACAAAATCAGGTAAGATTTGCATCTGGTGCTACAAGAGAAAAATGAATTTTAGAGTTAATACATAGTGATGTGTTTGGATCTATGCATGTTCCATCATTAGGTAGATCTGTGTAATATTTTTCTTTTATAGATGGTTTCTCAAGGAACACATGGATTTATTTTCTTCAAAAGAAATATGAAGTATCTGCTAAATTTAAAGAGTTTAAGTATTTTATAGAGAATCAAAATAAACCAAAATAAAAGTGTTGAGAATAGATCATGGTGGGGAGTTTTACATAAAATAATTTGAGGAATTATGTAAGAAATGTGGAATAGCAAGGAAAAATATTGCTTCGTACGACGTACACACCTCAACATAATGGAGTTGCAGAAAAAATGAATAGGCCCACTAATGGAAAAGGAAAGGAGCATGCTTAGTGGTGTTGAGATAGGAAAATAGTTTTGGGTAGAGTAAGTGTATATTGCATGTTATTTGGTAAATATATGATCCATATCAACATTAGTTGACAAAAATCCACATGAGGTATGGATTGGTTATAAATATATATTAAACATATGAAGGTTTTTGTGTGTGATGCTTATGTACACGTTCCAAAGAAAAAACATAGTAAGTTAGATAATAAAGCTCAAAAAATTATCTTTATTGGTTATAAAGATGACGTGATTTTGGAACCCTGTAACTAAGACGATTGTTTATAATCAAGATGTTGTTTTTAGAGAGGTTAAATATGTTTCTAAATAGGGAGTCACTCCAATGGAAAATGAACCAGATAAAATAGAGTTTGAGCTAGAGGATGAAGAGTTTGACTGAACAGAAGAAGATGAATAAGAAGAAGAAGAACATCATACCCCAGTTTTGAGGAGATCATCTTGAGAAAGAAGGCAACTAGAAATGTATTCCCCTCTTGATTTTTTATTTTGTTTTGGTTTATCTGTTATTACCGATGATCCTAGAAATGTGAAGGAATCTGTTGATTTAGAGGATAATGATCTCTATAATAAGGATATGGTTGATGAAATGGATGCCTTGGATAAAAATCAAACTTGGGATCTTGTTGAGTTACCAGCTGGAAGAAAAACAATTGGTGGAAAATGGTTGTTTAAGAAGAAGTTGAATGCAGAAGGTAAAGTGGGGAAGTACAAAGCATGCTAATTAGTAGAAAAGGGTTATTCCCAAGTAGAGGGAATTGATTTTAGTGAAACACTATTTAAACTTGGCAATAGAACATTCCCTCTACTTAGCAATAGAACATAGGTAAACTTGAATTTGTTAAAGAGCCAATGTGCGTCTACATTTCATGGTTTTTAGGACCATTATATTTGGTAGCTCATGGTATTGGCCCTTATTATTGTGTGTGAATAATCCTACTTAAATGTTTAGACAACTCCATTGTAAGGTACCTAAGGAGGTTGGTGTCAGACTGAGTGTGGTATGTGATGGACGGAGTGGCTCTCCTTGGAGGGATTGGTCCAATAGGAATATATCTATTATGGACGGCTTTATCGATTGGGTTTCTAGGATAATCCTTTGTCGTCATTATGTGAGTGCTTGTTTAACGATTATGTTTATTATTTGATTTTAATCATAATAGTGGTATCAGAGAAAAAGGTTAGACTTCCTGAGGAAAGGAAATGAAAATGAGGTTATTTCAATGTATTGTGTGTCTATAGATTTATCGTGATAGGGAGAAGTTTGAACCCTTGTCATGGGTGGAGCCCACTAAAGGTAGACAGAAGGTTGTGGGATTGTAGAACCCACATGAGGAAAATAAGAGGGTCTTGTTTTGTGTGTGCAATAACAATGTTTGAAGTAAGGATGTAGAGAGGAGGAGAAAAACCATTAGATTAATTTATAGAGCCATAGAAACAAGATGCCCTAAAGTTCTTGTAGTGGAATTTGAATAAGGTATGTGGTTGTAGACAAGGCCACATGTATAGGTGCATGAAAAGGAAGGCATTGCAAGAGCCATAGATCTAAAATATTGGTTATGGGAATGGATCCATTGGAGGGAATGAAGGCTGAAATTACAAGGAGAAACCCTTAGAAAGAAGAAGTAGAGAGTCCGAGTCCATGCAATGTGGAGATAGTAATTGATGAAGAACCAATGAGTCCATGGATCATGTGAAGAACCCATGAATCTATGCTTGCACTTGAGAAAATAGGAGCATGTCTACAATGGATATAGAGTTTGACCCACAATGAGAGAATCCACTACAATTGATCATATCAATGGTCAATTGATGTATAATATGTATTGAGTTTCATATTAGATCTCATATTGAAAAATGCGTGGTGAATTGCAAACAAGTAATGAAAATGAAAGTTAGTGCATATATCTAGTGGTGAGGACATGAGGGAGAGAGAAGATTAAGTGGGGTCGATTTCCAACAACTAGATAATGGCATGCATCCTAATGGAAGGTGAATTGGATTTATATATATCTACAACAATATAGGAATACCATGGTGATAAATTCTTTTTGGAAGACTCTCATCATCCACACAAGATAATTGACAATAGACGAGAAATGCAACATCAGTAGATGCAGATGGACGTGAAGAGAAGAGAGGCCACTATAAAGAAAGAAACCATAATGTGTGAATATTTCAAATGGATAGATCACGAGGATGCAACAATGCAATGTATTTATTTTAGATAATTTATTTCTTAAAAGGAAGGAGATCATGCCATTCAAAAAGTGAATTATGAAAATGCATTTTTAGAAAAGGGATAGGGTTTTATTAAATATGTGAAATTTGAGTTTTTTTAAATGAGATTATATTTTGCTGTAAGAATATTAGAACCCATGCCCATGACACAAAATTTTTGGGTTGGTAAAGAAACCCATGGAGGATCCCACCAATCCATGGTGCATGGATGGAGTCTTGACCTCCAATAAAACATAGAGTTGTGGATTTGGAATAGGTTGCACATGCAACTAGTTAATGTAGTAGAAAGACATGGTAAAAGTGAAATATGTGCACACTTGAATAAGCACATGGAAGTGGACAAAGAAGAAGTGATTGGAGCACTGTAATCTAGGCACTTATATGAGAGTTTGGTTTAACCACAATATATTTGGGCATATCGTTGTAAGACCTAGGTAGGCATGCTTACCCCTAATTGGTGATTCACCTATGTAGATTTAGGTATACAGAAGAAGGGGGCATGTTGTATTTCGATTCACTATTAAAAAATTGAGGGGGGTTGTAGAGAACCCCAAGTCAAATTTAAAGGGGGGATTGTTAGGTAAACTTGAATCAATTAAAGAGTCAAATGTACATCTATAGTTCATGTTTTTTGGGCCAAGTAGCCCATGGTATTTTCCCATGGTAGTGTATGTGAATAATCCTACTAAATGGCTAGTACAACTCCATTGTAAAGCGACTAAGGAGGCCGACGTTGTCTTGACTGTGGTCGGTGCTGGCCATGCCATGGACGGATTAGTCCAAGAATAATAGATCTATTATAGTTGGTTTTCCCGATTGGGTTTCCAAGATAATCCTTCATTGTCATTATGTGTGTGCTTGTTTAATAATTATGTTTATTATGTGCTTGTAATCATAACAATACCATCATTGCTTATTACTCCAAGATGTATGAGTTTATCTTCCTCTCTAAGGAAGGTATCAAAAAAATATTCAAGACTGAGCTTTGTATAATGAACTTCCAAATATTATTTTTCATGGAGTAGTATATACAAAAATAGAATAAGCAGGTCCAAGATGGGAAAGAATATGAAAAGTACATTCCTAGTCTTCCATTTTTATATTGCTTTCTTCAAATAAGAGTCTACGGTTTTGTACTTAGATAGATAGTATTGTATGCAAGAGAAATCATCCATATTAAGGTAATCAACTCATTTTTCAAGCTATTAACCTTGAATATCATTGTAATTACCAAACACAGCTTCCAAATTTTACCCACGAGCAGAATCTGGTTCACCATTGCTAGATACATGGAATTGTAAATTATCAAAAATAGACATTTCAATTAATACAAAAGCCTGATCACATTTATTTTCCCATTTTATTTTCTTATAATCATCAATGAGTTCAATTTCTTTCCCAAGGGTAATTCAGTAAAGTCCCGTACTTTGTCGCACATCCTCCATACGAGCTTTCCATGAGAAGTAGCCATAACTAGTAAGTAGAATATCACATGGAGTGACCATACTGCAATGAGAAAGCTATACAAGCAGAAATAGGTGATTTGGATGCAAAGATATACAAAAGTAGGAGGTTTAAGAAACTGACACTGAAAACGAACTTCGGATTCCAAATTCATGCCCTTTTGAAAAAAGATATAAAAATGAGCTAAGGCACCACGTCACACTTGGTAGGAAAAGGTTGATCCATGTGGTAGAGAGAAAAAAAAATGTAGTAAAGAACCCCCCTGTCCCCACTTACTAACTAAGTACACTTTTACAAATAAGTTGTTTCAAAATTAGTGATCCACTTCTATAAAACAAGTGGGAAGCACTTTTATAATATAGGTACTTTATATCTTAACTTAAATGAACTTTTAGAAAAATTAACAAATAGAAGGACTTGAGTCAAGACCTCTTATTTTTTAAAATAACTCTCAACCAAGTGAGCCAAGCAAAATATTTAGTAATATTATCGAGGAGAATGGTGGTGTTGTTGTTGGGAGAGTATTCCTACCCTAAAAACCATGTTTTTTTGTCCTGTAAGACATTTTAAACAACCACCCAAAAAAAAATGAAAGTAAAATGTCTCAAATTCGGGGTTAGTCCTTGGTTAGCCTTCCAGAAAATGAGGGTTTTCTCACTATTTGTAGTTTATCGAGTTAACATAAAGTGCATGATAAAGAGCATACACAATAAATAAAACCCTTTCCACTATGTTTATGAGTGGTTTCTGGTTTTTCGACTTCAAATAGAGTGCATGATAAAGAGAATGTGCAGATTGAAAATGCAGTAGACCATAAATAAAACAAAAAAATATTTAGAAATATGAAATAATATGAAAAACATAAGTTAAAATGTGTGACTATAAAAATATACCTCCAGATATGGGAAAATGTTTGTATCTTGGGAAAACATAAGCCTTTTTAGGGAAACAAAAAGTGCTTCCAACTGGAAACTACGCTCTAAATGCAATGGAACCAATATCATAGCCTAGAAATTTAATTAAATATTAGAACCATAAATCCTTTGACAGCCTCGACAATAACGATTCAAGATCCAAGAGAGAAAAAGACTTGAGAAACCACTCACATAGATAGATCACAAATCAACACACCAATATTTTTACATGGTTTAAACCCTCGAAGAGGGAAACAGTCCACGACCCCATCCAAGTAGCTACTTGAGGCAATATTATTATGCAAAAGAAAAGAATGTTACAAATGAGCTCCTAATAATCAATCAATTGGAAAATGACCCTCCATGCCCTTTAAATAGAGATCATGGACCAATCAAGTGTTAAGCCACATATCAATGTCCACTAAGATCGAGGAGAAGTTGAACCGTCACATCACTCCATGTCAAGAGCATATCGTGACCATAAGATTACATATGTACAAATTATGCATACTAAAGAAACACACTTTACATAATGGATATATTACAACAAGTTGATCTTAACTAACTCTTAAGAGTCTAAATATCCTAACATTATCTCTTCATTTTGTTTGAAAAGCACCTCCCCAACATACGTGCCAATACCTACAAAATAACAATAAACAATATTTAGACAATTTAAACACGTTACAATAAATTACATGTGCATTAAATAAGAAAAAAATGAAACTATATTAATTAAAACATATCAATAATATTATGTCTATCATATGTTGGACCCACATAGCTAAATAGATTATTTGCACATCCTTGCAAGACCATCCATTCAAATTGGCATTGCATGAGATCTAGGGTATGATCATCCTCACTAACTAGCATCTCTAATACCTTTGGATTTCCCTCCCTACATGGGAACTCTAGCTAGATCCTCTTGGGAAACATCTACCACCACATGTGCATACTCACATAGTCATCGATCTAGGGGGAGCTAGTCAAATATTAGTTGAGTTGTCATAAACCTATTAGAAAACAAAGCAAATGATTCATAAGCAAATGGAAAGACCATCTTCCCATCAAACTCAACACACTAGTAATCCAAAAAAAACATAACCGAAAAAAATAAAATAGCAGACCACCTAATCAATCTGGGTCTCTTAACTAAATAATCTACATAGTGCAATAGAGGGAAACTAATATGTTTCCCATTAGAGGTGTAGTGTGCCACTGTTGTGAATGTAAGAAAGAGGCACCCAGCCTCATCTTCATTGAATTCACCTAAACACAATTGACCACTAGAAATGGGAAATCATCGGGTTCAATGATGACCTCACTGACATGTCTCTAAATATATGTGATGTGACCCTCTCTTGTGGCATCGAGTGGGAGATCAAGAAACTAGGAAAAATCATCCATGCTCTTGAACAACTCAGTAATGAAGTATATACCCTTCTCTATATGTTAGTACCATAAATTGAAACCAACCTTGAATGCCTACCTAGCATGATCTTAATAACAAATCAACTACATTAACAAACATGTGTTCCCCTTAAAAAATATAGCCTCCTCACAAAACTTGACAAGGCAAACATTATTCAAACAAAGACGAGTATGTGTTGTAATAAGGTGATCATACAAATCCATCTCCCTCTCTCTAGCCTCCCACTTCGATACAAAGTTATATGTATCAACATGTTACAGTGCTTTTTATAATCATAATTATCTATGTAACGTTTTTATAATCATTGTTTTTTATCTATGATTCACATATAACTTTCATTAAACGTGCATGTACATACATATTTGAAAAAACCAGTAAAAATTAAATTATTGCATTTGAAACCAATAGTGTGCCTTTAAACACACAACACACTATTAATGGTGTTGAGTTGAATAATACGCAACGCATCATCAATAGTGCACTTTACAAAACCATACTTCGCTATATGAAAAAAAATGGATATGATTTTTATTAATATTAGTAATGCCCCGCCTCCCATGTGAACTGACACCTATGGGTACACCTTTCATAATAAAAAGCATCCTTTGGTACACCTTTCATGATACAAAGCATCCTTCGTAGATTTGACGTGCACCAATAAGTTGACTGTTGCATATTTTAATTTTTTACAAAACCTTAACAATGTGCTTCTTATGAAAATGTGCACCACTAACTGTGCGTATGTACATTTAAATAGTACAATGGTACGTTTGGGTTGTTTTTTTTAGGAAAAAATACCATCTTTTGATATTCAAATGAATCAAAAAGATAAAATATACAGAGATCAACATCATGTCAGATGGGAAAGACTACAGTCATAGCATCCATACAAGATACACCAACAAAAAAGAAGTGTAAAAGATGTCTACCAGCACATAATGATAGATAGACCAAGTATTATCTATGCAGACTTGTATCATCATCCCTGAGTGATCAGGTCAGCAAATATATCGAAAAGTATGACCATAAAACATACAATCTGAGCACACCGACTAGCTGATAATCTCCCAAAAAAGACAAAGAAAATGTTATAATAGACATGGAAAACCAACTGCTGTAATACAAGTATACAGCCATCAAAAAAGTAGGAAAAGACCATCTTTTATGACCTGACCATTCATAAATTCTGAGAAGTGCCCAGAACCATTCTCCAATGTCAAAGCTCTTTTTGATAGACTATCAGCAAGTGTATTATGCTCTTTGAAAGTATGATTAATGGTCATGGGTTGGGCAGATTGCAGCATGTGGATAATATCATCACACCAATGTTTCAATGCGGGTATTTCAAGGGCAGAATGTTTATTTGCCCATGAGATAATCACCATTGAATCACCAAAAATCTGTTGTAGGGGCACACCCATCATGTTGCACACTTTTAAAACAGACCAAAGAGCCAATAGTTCAGCTCTGGTATTGGTACCCGGACCACAGCCCACCGAAAAAGAGAGATAATGGGTTTCACTGATGTAGATCACAAACCCAGCTCCCCCCAGTCCCAATTGTGCAGCACCGTCGAAGTATCCAACTAGGTAGTGATGCCCAGGAGCAGATCCAATCAGCCTAGGTTTTTTAGCATGTACAGGCACAGGGTGGAGAGTGAGAAGAAACTTAATACGGGTAATGGTTAGGGAAACAGATGGTGTACCCGAATCGAATAAACATTTGTTCCGTAAAAGCCACACATGCCAAAAGATGAAGAAAGGGATGAATCTGTGAGGTGCTGAAGGAGATGTGCATTCAAACCAGTGGGCGAGGAAAGAGTGGACAGAACAGTGTATGGTCCAAGGGAAGCCCATCCGGTTCGAGAAATGCGTGAAGATGGAGGAGGTAAAGGGACAAGTATGGAACAGATGATGACAGTTCTCAGTGGCATGATTACACAATACACATCTGCTGGGTCCACGATGACCACGAGACTGGAGATTATCCCAAGTGAGGACCTTATCCACCGCCACCAACCAGCTGAAACAAACCATCTTTAACGGGATCTTTAAAGTCCACAGGAAGGATAAAACCCGAGAATTCACCAATAATGAAGTGCTGTGAGAGAGACAGTCATATCCAATGGCCGCGGTAATGGAACCCACATGTTTTAAATGGGACCAGAGAAGCGAGTCTTTAGCATCAGATAAACATATTCTATTAAAAGTCAAGCCCTTGATATATGATGTCCATTGATGGCTCCATTCCTCGCAAAGATCAAGTTCATCCGTGGAGAACCAGAGACCCGTAGCGTGGTTGAATGCATGATTTAGATTGACAATCCCATAGTCTTCCAGGTACAGGCGAAGTTCATCAGATAATATGTAAGAGCCACCCATACCAACGATGGGATCCGCACCAACCCGAATATCAATACCATTCCCAACATGCCAGAGGAGACCTCTCCCAATCCATGGCAATGTCTCAAGAAACCCTTTCCAAATTAAAGAAGCATTCCAGAATCTGAATCTTTTTTGTCTGAGCCAAGAATGAACCGATGAATTCTTCATGTATTTGACTTTTAGTAGGTGATGCCAGATACTAGTGTGGTTCAGTACAAACCAAAAATTCTTCATTCTCAATGAAAGGCTGAAGAGAGGAAGATGTTTTATCCCCCAGCCCCCCTGTGCAATGGGCCGAGCCAGTAAGTGCCAATCAGCCAAATGGTATCTCTTATGGGTGGTAGAAGACCACCAAAGGAAAGAGAAAATGAGAGAGCGAAGCTTATCCAGAATGGAGGCTGGAACCGGGAAAAGGGACAGCCAAAAGACAGGAAGGCTAGTGAGGACAGAACGGACAAGGACCAGTCGGCCCCCCAAGGATAAAAGACGATGAGTCCAGTGGTTTATACGTTTCTCAAAACGACTCAAGAGCCAGAACCAGTCTTTGACATAATACCCCGAGGGCTTCAGCTGGAAACCAAGATAGGAGAAACCCTGCGCAAAGTGTACAAATCTGTATGGTAGGATATCCTTAATCCTAACAAGTAAAGCAGGGTCTATGTCAGAATGTAGGAAGCTGGATTTGTCCAGATTGATCCGCATACCCGATGCCTCGCAGAATGTGTCCAAAATGACTTTAAAAGTGATCCAATCTTCCAAGGTGCCCATCCCAAATAAAATGACATCATCCACAAATAGTAAGTGTGTGATGGAGAGCTCATCCGAGATCTTAATGCCTTTGATAACCCCATTCCTCCTGGCATCCTGAATAAGAAGGCTAAGACCCTCAATAACCAAAATGAAGAGCGGCGGGGAAAGAGGGCACCCCTGTCGAATGCCCCGGGAAGCAGGGAAGAAAGAGGAGGGGGGACCGTTGACAAGGACAGCGAAGTTTGCTGAGGTGATGCACCCCAAGATCCAGTTCACCCCAATAAGAGGTACCCCAATCTGAATGAGTATCAATCTGATGTATGTCCAATTAACCCAGTTAAATGCTTTAGTCAAGTCCAGCTTGAGAAAGAGAGCTGAAAGTTTTTTGAGTTTGACAGTATGGAGGACTTCCTGAGTGATGGCAACCGGTTCATGTATAAGGCGGTCCTTGAGAAAGCCAAACTGCTGGGGTGAGATGGAGGAGTCAAGGAAAGGCTTGAGTCGCAAGGCAGCCACTTTGGCAATCAATTTGTAGTAGAGATTGCATAATGAAATGGGCCTAAAATCACCAAACTGGATAGGATGATCCACCTTAGGGATGAGAGCGATAAAAGTAGAGTTTATGTTCGAGTCCACCCTGCCCCGTAGACGGGAGGACTCAACCAGATGTAGCAGTGAGGGTCCCAAAAGATCAAAGAAGAATAAGTAAAACTCCACCGTCCATCCATCAGGGCCAGGAGCTTTGTCCTTTTTAAATGTCTTCAAAGCCCCCTCAATCTCAGAAAGTGTAACAGGGCTAGTAAAAGTAGCAAGGTCCACCTCCGAAACAAAGGAAGGGAAGAGGCGAAGAACCTTCAACTGAGCAGAAATATTGGTCAAAAGGTCATCAGTGAAGATATCTCTAAAATGTCTCACACTGAGAGCCTTTATGCTCTTATCATCTGATAACCAGTGGCCACGTTCATCCTGTAGACACCAAATAGCATTTTGATTTTTCCGGGCAGATGCCACAGCATGGAAGAATTTTGTATTTGCATCCCCCGCAGAGGCCCACGTGACACGGCTTTGTAATCTGGCAGAGTTTATTTCAAGTTCCCAAATCTTCTGAAGTTCAGACCTTAATGCAGATAATCTGTGTTGCTGTGCCTGGTCAAGGATAGAAGACTGGGAGGAGAGGAGGATGGAATTAATTTCACCTTCCAAACGAGTGGATGTAGCCTTTTGTTTGTGGGTCTCTTCCCTGGTCCAATCCTTTACCAGCAGTTTTAACCGGCGAAGCTTCGAAGACAGAGAATCCAACCCATGTAACGAAAAATCCGACAGTATGAGTGGCCAAGAATCCCGTATCATATCAACAAAAAGTTCATTCAAGAGCCAGGAGTGATTGAATTTAAAGGGGTATAGACATGGTGAATGTGTTTCACCCCACTCTAACAGAACAGGGAAGTGATCGGAAATACTGCAACGATGAGCCCAAACACGGTGTCTCGGCAGACAACTAATGAGTGAAGTTGATAGCATAAAACGATCAAGTCGCTTGGATATACGCTCAACACCCACCCTTCCATTCCACCAAGTAGGACCAGCACAGGGAGGGGCAATGTCCACCAGTTGATGATCAGAGAATAAGGTAGAGAGAAAAGGACCCAACGAATTAGGTAGAGCTCTGTGACCCCAAATCTCTGAAGTACTAAGGGTGAAATTGAGATCCCCAACGAGAATGAGATTAGGTAAGGATAAAAGACCACCCGTCGCCACAGCATTCCAAAACGTATCACGGTGAAGGTAGGGGCCATATACATTGAGAATGGAGAGCGAGAGGGAAGAACCCCGCAGCAAGGCCTGTAGTAAGATGCCTGCCAAAGTGTGGTAATCCTTACACCTGAGCACCCTAGGATTCCAACCAGAGAGTATGCCACCCGAAAGATCGGAGGATTTAATAGCACAGAATTCCCAACCATGGTAGAGTTTAGAGAAGGCATAGAGTGCCGGATATGAACTGGTCATGGTCTCTTGAAAGAGAACTAAGTCAGGAGAGAGAGTAAGGAACAGCTGACGGAGACTTTTTTGTTTGGGGAAGCCTCCCAACCCCCTGACATTCATCGATAGTATACGCATTAAGGATCCAGAGGAGGTGGGGTCGATGCTCTAAGAACCCCGGAGGTGGTAGGAACAGACATACGAGCAGCTTGCTTCAGACGGGAAGAGATAGGTGTGAAAGGGGCCGGTGCGAGGGATTCAGTATTGACCGAAGAGTTTTTTTTTTCCTTCCTGCGAATGGTAACATTTTCGAACCTAACAGAGTCGAGAGGTCGCACCGATGGAGAAAGGAGAGACTTATCAGAGAAGATATCCAAAGATTTCCAGAGGGAGGGGTCGCTGAAAGAGGGTAGGTTGACAGGGCTGTGGGGGGGAGATGTCGAAGCGGAAGGAGCCGGGGAAATAAGAGGAGGGTCACCACGAGGGTCACCACCAACGATGCTTATGATAAAAGATCTTAACGATGTGCTTATAATATAGAGGGTCACGACCAACGATGCTTATAAATATTACAAAACACAAAATGTGAGATTTTTCGTAAAAATATTTTATGATTTAGTGGTGTCCACGTCAATCTATGCACAACGAGTTTTTTTTAAAATATTCTTTAGGAATTGTGCAGGTGCATTATTAACACACATAAACAAATGCTGCATGTAACTAAGTAAAATACATTATTCAAATTTATTTAAAAATTAAAAAAACCAACAAACAAATAAATACATTATTCAAATTTATTTAAAAATAAAAATAAAATTTATATAAAATTTGATATAAATACAAAAATATTATATTAATATAAAGTGCTTTATATCCATGCTAATATATAGTGTTTTATATTTGTACATGCCTAATGGTTAAGAGCATGTGTTTCTTCTTAGAAAACAACAAGTACAAATTCAAAGGGGTAGTGTATGTACACCTTTGTAGCCTTTAGTAGTTAAAAATTGTAAAATTGCAAACTTCTAAAAAAATTATATAAAGTAAGTGAACCTAAATAAGTTCAATATATCTATTTTTGAAAAAAATATGAATAAAATAAATATGAGTTTGTTGAATTGTTTGTAATGTTTTGACATCAATATTTAATATGATTAATATATGAACAATTTTAAAAATATTAAATTATTTTAAAAATATCAAATTCAACTATGCAATTTTTCATATAAAAAATTCACATTTTAAATTTAAACTTTAACTATAAATAAATATCAATTAAATAATAATGACAAATACTAATAAAGTAATTTTTTTTTTACAAATCATAATACTAGACTCATACTATTTTCTAAAAAGTAAAGATACTTAAAATTAATTTTAAAATATTAAAATATAATTATGTTTATTAATATATTTATATGTTGAAAGTTAATTTTAAAAACTATATTAAACTAAAAAGAAAAAGAGGAAAATGAGATAATCTTTCACACTTTAAAATAACATAAAATATAAAAAATGCATATTTTGCTTTCGAAAATTAGTTTAAAGATCGCATAAGAGAAGATTAATAATATTAATGATACTATTTCAATATAAAGATACAGATTTAAGTTGTATAATTTTTTTGAATATATATATATATATATATATATATATATATATATATATATAACTAAAAAGAAAAAGAAGAAAATGAGATAATCTTTCACACTTTAAAATGACATAAAATATAAAAATTGCATATTTTGCTTTTGAAAATTAGTTTAAAGATCGCATAAGAGAAGATTAATAATATTAATGGTACTATTTCAATATAAAGATACAGATTTAAGTTGTATAATTTTTTTGAATAGGTATATATATATATATATATATATATATTGCGGGATTTTGGAAGAGGGGATTAGGAGGATGAATCTGCGTTTTTCTCGAACCCTGAGGGGTTGCATTTGTAGCCCCTGAAAACCACAGGCACTACGCACTACTGCTCTACGTTCTACGACACACAGATGACAGATGGCATATGGCGAGGATGAATTGGTGGATTATACGGAGAATCTGTGGCAGAGGGTAATTGTTTTCTCTTCACCATCGACAAGCGGTGAGTTTTTTAAAGTTTCTAACCGGTCTTACCCTACAACTATGACAGCTGGGACGCCAACCGAAACTATCGAGTCAATGGAAACCGGATTCAGCAGCCTGCAGTTGGACTACCTGCTAGAGAACACCATAGAAGCTCCACAGCCACCGCTGGCTGTTAGACTGCTCGATCTGCTTCTTGGTGGAAATCCCTATTCGTTGTTCCCTCCACAACTCGATGTTATAGCACTAATCCACCTTAGTACCATGATCATACACCTAGGATACATTTCATTAGCTTTTATGCTATGTCATATGGTCCAAAACTTAGGCTATGTTGATCATTTACTGCAGTTGAGGCACTCCACTTTGATCATTCTGACAGTCCAAACGCCCTCATTAATGGAAAATTAGTCTTGGTGCACTCCCCATCCCTTAAATCAGGGAATGTGTTTGACCATAGGCGCTAGCGCATGTATTTCATGGCTTTTGGCCTTCCTTGGGCATTTATTTCCTCCTAGAGCCACTCCCACTCACCCATGTGCTCACCCACGCGTAGCTTTCCTTCATATATGTTCCAACATGCTCCAACCATGTTCACACTTGCATTTGTGGTCTTTTGGATGGTTAGGGAGCTCATTGGTCCACCTAGGGGGGGTTTGAGGTCAAATCTTAGCCTGACACTTTTATGCCTTCACATGGCCTCTAAAGTCTAACAATTTCTCCCTAATGTAATATAAACCTTATCCACACATATTTACATGTTGGATAGTCATAATAATATCAGTTATTGACTACATTTGTGTATGATAATTTCACCCTTTCTGTTGTTTTTGTGCATAATTGTGTGTAATATCGAATTGTGAGAATCCCCTTGGCTCCTAGATCCTACTGTGAATCAATTCAAACATGGTATCAGATCTCCTTGGAGCTACAAATCAAAACTAGAGCGTTTGAGTTGTTGTTTAGGGCATTTTCCAGATAAATTCGAGTGTTTGCATTACAGGTACAATAAGTAGTTTTGTCACTCAGTGCACAAGCAGAAATGGAGCAGACTCATGTATTGCTGGGCCCATTAAACTATTTTGAATGGAAGGCCAAAATGGTTATTGAATTGAGGTCGAAAGGCCTGTTTAGAGTCACCACGGGGACTGAGACCGAACCCAACTCTGTTGTGGAGAAATCGAAGTACATCAACAGACTTGATGATGCATTTAAAATGCTTTATCTTAGCATTTTGAGAGACTTGCTCTTCCATGTAGACAATATGGCATATCCCAACAAATTATGGCTCAAGCTTGAGGAATTTTTCGGGAATACTGATGAGATGAGAGGCCACCAACTCGAAAATGAGTTGATCTCATTGAGCCCGGCTCACTTTAAGACAATCCAAGACTTCTTCACCAAGTTCAAATCATTGGTGCTTCAGCTGAAACAATGTGGCATAGAAAAGAAAGAGGAGCATCTTATCTTATCAATACTTTCGAAGCTAGGGCTAGAGTATTCAATGTTTGTGTCAACATTCCACTCTAGCAAGCTCATGACTCAAAATTCGAGGATGTCATCACTGGCAGACTTCATGGAGTCATTGACACAAGAGAAAGACAAGCTAGTACAAATGGGCACCATCAAATCGAGTAAGGATCAAGCCCTTGATGCATGAGTTTTGAATCCAGCCAAAGGAAAGAATAAAGCTAGATATTTGAAGTAGAAAGAGAAGAAGCAGCAGGAGAAACCCATATCTTCAGATGGGGGTTCGAATCCGAGCAAGGACGAGGACAAGAAGAATCAAGAGAAGAACAAATGCACTTATTATCACAAGGGGTAGCATCCAGAGAGTTCTTGCATGAAGAAGACCAGTGACATGATGGAGCAAGTGCTTGAGAAGAACAACATCCGCCTTCCAGAAGGCGCAAGGAAGAAAGATGGTAGTTCAAGCTTAGAAAATAAGAGAGGTGCCATGCTTTGGTTGTTTGTTCTTCAAGCTCTTCTTCCTTCATCATAGATTCAGGTGCCTCCAAGAACATGGCCTCCATGCATGATTCCTTCTCTTCCTTACATCCTTACAGCAGTCCATCCATTCTAATGGGTGATGATTCAAAAATCCAAGCCAAAGGGATTGGCGGGATTGATCAAGAAGATGGGTACTTCAACAATGTGTTGTTTGTGCCCAATCTAGTAGCGAATCTACTCTTTCTATCAAATGACACACACTGGTACAACCAAGAGTGTAAGATTTACTCAAAATGATGTGGATATCTCAAAGGTTTCTACAGGGCAAGTTGTGGTGCCCAGTGGGTTTTGCTGACCATGATTCGAGAATGTACAAATTCTCTCATTTCCTTCCATACTCACAAGGGAATGTGCTTATGTCACATCCCAATGAGACAAGAAAGTTGTGGCATGAGAGATATGGTAATCTCAACTACATGTATCTTCAGTCATTGATCAAAGAAAACATGGTGGAAGGGATACCTACCATCAAGTTTTCAAATGGCACATGCAAAGGATGTGTAGTGGGAAAGCATGCAGAGAACAGATATGAGAAAGGAAAGGCAAGGAGAGCTTCCCAAGTGTTGGAGTTGATCCATTCAGACCTCATAGCGCCTCTTCCCACACCTTATATGGGAATTAAAGGTATGTGTTTACCTTCATAGATGATTTCTCAAGGTACTGTTGGGTGTCTTTTCTCAAGCTTTAATATGAGTTTTTTTAGACTTTAAAAGTTTACAAAGCCTTAGTTGAGAATGCATGTGGGAAAAATATCAAGGTTCTTAGGACTGAAAATGGTAAGGAGTATGTCAATAAGCATTTTCAGCAGCTTTGTGAAGAATGCGGCATCCAAGTGCAAGATTATGTTCCCTACACACCATAACAGAATGGTGTAGCAGAGTGCAAGAATAGGGATCTCAAGGATATGGAAACATGTATGATGGAAGAAATGGATTTAAATCCTAAACTATGGGATGAAGCCATTAACTATGCTACATATGTTCAAAACAAATCTCCTCACAAATATTTGGATGGAAAAACTCCATATGAGGCTTGGAGTGGTCACAAGTCAAGTGTCTCTCATTTCAGGGTCTTTGGCTCAAAGGCTTGGGCTAGGATTCCATTAGAGAAGAGAAAGGAATTGCAACCTCAAAGAAAGAAGTCCATAATGGTTGTATATGATGAATATGCAAAGGGATACAAGATCTTTTATCCCTCATCGTAGAAAACATTCATTGAAAGGAGTGTACAGTTCGAAGAAGAGCCCATGCAGGAGATCGAACTAGCTGAGAGGGAATGCTCAAATCCTCCACTCCATGATGATGTAAGTGATGATGCTTCCTAAAAGAATTTTGATTCTAATATTTATGATGATGATGATGACATGCATTCAGATCATGACTCACCCATTCGTCCCAAGTGGGTTGAGAAAACCATTGAAGCAGCCGGAGATCTTGTTGGTGATCCACTAGATTTTAGGAAGACTGGATCTCAATTTCACAATGCTTACTCTACTTGTGAATTGAATATTGATGATAGATGCTTCATGATGGTTGGATTTGATCCTCAGATATATTAGGAAGAATCAATTTACCCAAGATGGAAACCATCCATGCAAGAAGATTTCAAGTCACTGCAAGACAATGAGACTTGGGAATTGGTTCCCTTGCCCTCCAAGAGGAAACTAGTGCAATGTAAGTGGGTCTATAGGACCAAAGTGGCTATTGATGGTTCTAATATCGAGTATAAGGCTAGGTTGGTTTCCAAATTCTTCTCTCAAGTCCAAGGAGTGGAATATATAGAGAGATTTGCACCGGTTGCAAAGATGGACTCTATCAGGCTAGTTTTAGCCATTGATGCATCTAAGCGCTGGGAGGTTCACCACATGGATGTGGAGAGTGAATTTATTCATGGTGAAATTCATGAGGATATATATATATATATATATATATATATATATATATATATATATATTCAGAAACCTAAAGGTTTAATTCATGATCCTTCACTTGTATGTAGGTTAAAGAAGTCTCTCTATGGCCTCAAGCAAGCCCCTAGGTCTTGGTATGTCAAGATGGACAATTTTTTTCTTTCACTTGGATTTGAAAGATGTAAATATGATCCTAATGTGTATTTGTAGCATGTTGGTGAATTATTGCAGGTCATAGTGCTATATTTTGATGATATTTTGATTAAATGTAGTTCCACTAAAGAGATTGGATCAATTAAGTCTTGTTTGCACAGTGATTTCTCCATGACTGATCTTGGTTTGTTGAGGCAATTTCTTGGATTAGGAACTGAGAAATATGAATAAGGGGTCAAGGTCATCCAACCAAAGTATGTTGTAGACCCGTTATTGAAGTTTAAAATGGTTGAATGTAAGGAATCCAAGTTTCCATTCCTTTCAAGCATAAAACTAGGTGAATTTGTTGCATCTCCATTGGTGGACAACTCGTTGTACAAACAACTAGTTGGGAGTTTGTTGTATCTTACACACTCTCGACCTAATTTTTCATATGTTGTTGGTGCTATTGCTAGATATATGCAGGAGCCTCATGAGATCCATTGGAATGCTGCAAAAAGAATCATGCATTATGTGCAAGGAACCAAACACTTCGGGGTACACTGTGTTGATGGTTCTCCACTAGAACTAGTTGGATTTACTGATTCTGATTGGGATGCAAATTTCGTTGAAAAAAAATTCCACTTCAGGTTATGTTTTCATGCTTTCACATGGTATCATATGTTGGTTAAGCAAGAAACATCACACCATATCCCTCTCTTCAGCTGAGTCCGAGTGCAGAGGATCAGTGAACACAACTACACAATGTGTGTGGTTGCAAGGTGTTGCCACCTTTCATACACCTGGGTTACATGGCAGAAATATTCAAGACACTCAATGTGTCATTGGGGGAAAGTATCGAGTCAATGATGTCACCTTGTTCTTGACTCCTCTGTTTAGGTTAACTCCTAACGAGGCCAAGGGGGGTAGACCCTATTAAGTTACTAAGGCAAAATTATTTAGTATGATGATGGTATTAAAGAGTAAGTTTTTTAGGAGTTTTGATTTAACAATTGTAAACAACAAATAACATGAAGAGA
>LPNX010876002.1:45577-64350 GCA_001517045.1 Pseudotsuga menziesii | reverse complement strand
TAAGCATGAAAATGACACCCAATCACATATAGATTGAAAGAAATAAACAGTTGACCAGTGCCTTGAAAATGGAGTCAAAAAACAATTAAGAGTGCTTGCAAATGCTGGAATAAATGTTGTGCAATTATATCTTGGTTAATTTTAAATTTATGTAAGAAGATGAGTAATTTAACTTAGGCGATGGGACTCTAGATATACCCAGTGGGTACTTGAAGTATGTCCAAAACTAAACCGTCACGGCTACCCACAAGGAATATGTGGGCTGGATGGAGTCTTTGAGGCTGTTGTTCATAATGCACCTGGAAGTGTAACAGAGATCGGTGCCCCAAGGTCACTTTTCAGGAGTTCCCGCTTCCTTTGGGTATTTTGTCACCGTAATGGTTTGATCGAGGCATTGGATCTTCCCCTGATGGTTTGTCAATTTGGGGAGAGTGAATCCTAATTATTCTAGTCACTCAAGTACTTTTGATGCAGCTTGACTGATCAGATGAACTGCAGCCAAGTACAGAGCATACACACTGGAGTCTTTGTTATTTTTAGTAAATTTTTAAAATAGGTGTTCTTGTTAAAAAGAAAACCCTCTAGGAACCTCTTTCGATCCAAGTGGACCTCAATCGGGGAATCAAGGAGGGGTTAAATTTATTATTACTAAAGAAACAATTGATGAAAAAGGAATCAAAGATACACAAAACCGATTTTCTAATTAGTCCTACCACGCATCTCTTTTCCCTTGCGGGTCAATCGGGAAGTCGTGGGGTAAGTAGTATGATTACTTTTGAAATTAAAATATGGAATAATGCAAAGTTATATCAAAGTATAAAATCCTACATGTCAGTACTAAACTAGAGCATAAAAAAGGGAAGAATGCAAAAGAAAAGTGAAACGGACGCAGATCCCCCTTGGGGGGATGGGGAGTGGCCTCGAAAGAGCCTACTCAAAATAGATTTTATTTTATTATTATTGGTTACAATATCAGAAAAATGAAATATCAAAAACCTCTTGGTCCTTATACGGGATGAAACCAAGATCTTACAACTTTCCAAAATTTTTAAATGTTAGTGAAAGGGGAGACCCCTGGGGGGATTTGAACGCTCTCGAGGCCACTTTTGAACATCAGCTTCTTTCATTTTCTGTTACACCTGCTAAAAACCATCAAGTATGTTAGAATAACATATGCCCAAAATCACTTTAAGAGTACCTTTGGATCAGCCTACCTCAACTCAAAAAAGACTAAGTTAAAACTAGCTAAACAGGTGAAAAAGGAACCAAGGAAAGCAAGCTTTCCTTGGGATATTGGCTTGCTGTTTGTGCATCCAATTAAATATGCATTGATTGTTGGATTTAATCTTTTTTAAAACATAAAGGAAATATAGAGCGTGCAACCTACTGATTTTTTTTAACTTGTCATGCACAATGGACGATTTCCTTATGCTAGATCTAGAATGCTTAATGATACTTTTCAGAAATGAGATCTAGACTATGAGTTTGAAATAATACATCTATGTAAATTTTACTTTAATATAATAGATCCAAATGATAACAAAGCTTTTGAACACAGTAACCAGGTAAGAAAATTGAGTTTTTGAAGGAGAAAGAGAGAGAAAGAGTGCTGGAAACCTAGGAATGTTGGGCTTTGGAGTCTGCTTTGGTGGAACACCGAGGGACTATGTCATTTAGAATATCTTGAAGATGAAGAATATGCAAACCAGCTCAACCTCTTCTACAAGCAAGATCACCTGCAACTTAGAAATCCTTGCATAAACAAATGGTTAAAACATAGGTGCTGCTGGAAGAGATAATTGGAAAGCATGCAATTAAACTTAAAATACATGCAACTCCAATAGAGCTGAAACAAGCAAACAGTAAGAGCATAAATCAAACTAGAATAAACTCTTACCCTAACAGGATGGAGCTCTCTCCTTCAAGGCTAACAATTAACCAACAAAAGCAATGATAAATAACACAGATTATACCTCATAAGCATTTGACAATCACCATCCACACATGAAGAGAATTACACCATAGATCTTGCCTCCAAAGCTTCTTAATTCCAGAATAATAAACAATAACACAATACAAGAGCAAAAACACCTCAATCCCAGTTCTAACTAGCTTGGAAGAGGCATCCCGAGCTTTATTTATACACAAAATTGAAACCCCAGCCTAGAGGGGGCGCAAATCCCAAGGAGATAGACCACTGTAGCTGAAGGAGAGTCCATCAATGCCTGATATGTGTCTAACTGAGCCTAATCTGAGTCTTACTGAGTGCAACTGTCAATTGGAGAGCTGATCTGATTGACACCTCAACCCGTTGACTGAAGCATCCACCAAAACTCATCCAGATGAGCGCACACATGTGGAGGAGAGAGGGAGGGCAAAATTCCCCATAAAGGACGCTGAAGTTTAACTCTGGATCTGTCCAGATCACCTCCTTCAGTCAAGGATTTGTCAGATCCAGTCAATCTGGTTTAGATTTGACTGATTTCAATCAAATCGGCTGAGAATCCATTGATCTAGGATTTTGGATTTGCTCCTTTATTCATCAATTTATTAATTAAAATAATCAATAATTTATTTTTTGGGGCTTTCTGACCTGAGTGATGGAAAATCACTCAAAACTATGAAAAAGTGGGTCTATAGGTTTACTGGGTGCTCTTAGCTTGAAAATGAGCACCTACATGATTGAATCTGACTTTCAAGCCCACTTTTATTACAAAACCAATTTTTCCAATTAAACTATTAAAAAATAGCCTAAGCTTTGGAAAGATTAAATTTTAATAAAAAAAGCTGAAAAAATTAAAAAATTAAAAAACCTAGGGGGACTTAGACATGTTCATATGAATCGACCGCGATGCCTAGCATGTTTATACATTGACACATAGACTGTAATAACCTCAATAGGCCTAAATGCCAAGCCGACCACCCCAACGTTGGAGGTATTGAGTGAAAAACTCAGAAATTATAAGTCGTTTATTCAACAACCAATAATAACCAAGGGAAAAAACACCATGGGCTGATCGGATTGACAAATAAAGTCTATGAGATCAAGTCTTTTACAGACACTATCATGATAGAACATTTATTACAACTCCCCCAAGGGGGTATGAACATGTGATATGGTACAAGAAAGTTCCTAGAAACAAGACTGAAGGTCTTCTGAAGTCCGAACAAGTTATCCTTGTCCGGTCACCAGGCTCACTTGATAAAAAACCACTAAGTACAACTTAGGTGGTAACATTCTGGCTCCAACTATGGGACGTGTGCTCGATATGGTCTTAGGGCAAGGAGAGGATATGAGAACACCAAAATATCTGGTTTATACACCCTGTAAAAACATCTCAACTTAACAAGAAAGCCTCAGTAGCACAAGCTTTACGTAAAAAACAAATGAACCATTAAATTGATTTATTTAAACAAAATAAATGTAACTAACTAATAAAAAAAATGTTTGATTATAGCTAAGTACAAAACGAAAAATACGGAAAGTAAATGCTCTTTTTCAAGGAGCTTATTTTCCTACTCTAAGCATGATATAAAAAGGGCTAAGTGTAATCAGAAATCCAATGTAACCACCTAAGCATTTTATTAACATAAAAAAATTTCCTTGTCTTTGGTTACCAGCCAAAGTAAGGATACTTTATTTAGAAAATGAAAACCTGCGTGATGATCCGGAAGGGGCGGGATGGATGGGAAATCATAGGCATGAATAATGTGGTCAAACTTCCTCCCAAACTGGTAAGTGCTTGCGTAGGCTGCTTCTATCCATGACTGGACAGGGTTGTTGTACAAATCGGAATGATGAGGTAGATTGACTACACCATCATACTGATCATCAAGGCTTACCAGATAATAATTCACTGTATAAGCCCCAAGCGGCTCCAAATCATGAGGAAACTCTATATGTGAAGATGATAGTTGAGACTGATATTCTACTAAGTGCATCACATCTGTCTTTTCACAACACTGCTTCTCCATGTCTTCATTATTGCTATCTTTGTGCGGCTCTACATGATATGTCTCTGAATGATCAGATAAGAGTTTTGAATGCTGCTTTTCCATACTAGGATTTTCCAAGGTCTCTAGATCCATGCTTTCCTCTATGGAAGTATAGTAGATTGGACTTCCACAAAATTCTAAATACACACTCCCCTTGTTGGATATAGCATAGATAGGATTCTTAATGAGATATCCACAAAAATCCCAATAGTTATCACCATCATCTATGTTAGATGTGATGGATTCCCCATTGCTGATATCCAATTTTGATATCAAGTTCTCTTTGTCTTCATTACTGATACTGATATATGGCTCAGACTGATCATGTGGATAAACTGCATGCTCCTTTTTCATATCAAAGTTTCCCAAGGACACATGTTCCATGCTCTCTCCTTTAGATATTCCATAGACAGAAAAATCAACAAAACCATCAAAAGTTTCTGGTTCATTATTTTCCTCTTTATTCATGTCATAGACTGGATTTTCCATGAATGTCTAGGACTCCTCATCAATATCTTTGTCAGGGATAAGGGAGTCTTCGTCACTTGTATCATGCTCCAATTTATACTTGTCCTCATTTTCATACTCATCTTCTTCAGAGAAAATGTCACAAGGCAGTAAACCTTCCAGACTATCATCATTATATGGAGAACACATAGGAGTCCCATCATGTACATTACAGTTTTCATCATAAGTTTCACTATAAGATTCTGCAATGGTTTCATCCTTAGGTTTGTATTGTTTAGCTGGTGACAAAGGGTAGGCCTAGACTACCATGTATATATGATCAGGCTCGCTTGAAGTTGTTTCCTGATTACTGACCTCGAGAAATCCATGTTCCATGACTTGATTTGCAACATAACAAGTGCTTTCTTGGTGGAATTGTTCACAGGGTCTACACCATGGAATTACTTCATCTACCATGTTAGCTGAGTCTAACTGGTTTGGAATCGTAGGCTCTTGCTAAGGAAACTTATTTTGATACATCTGATTCTGCCTAGGCTGAAAGTTCCTAGGCCCATTATTTATTTCCATTGTGATGATTCTATTGTGCATGTGATTCAGTTGTGCAGATTGATTTGCCATAAGTTGGTTTTGACTAGTAACCAAGTCTTTTATCATGTCTGTTACCTTTTCCATGGGATCTTTAGAGGCTCCCTTTTCTTTTGATTCAATGGCTTTTCCCTTTTCTTTGTTGTATGAAGTGTTTCCCCTAGTGTAACCTGGAACGTTGGATTTGCTTGAAGACTGCATATTCTTTTCTATTTTCTGAGCCAATTCCTGAGTGGTTTTTAGATTGGCCAGCTCTTTGTCTCTTAACTAGTACCTCAAATCACCACTGAAAGCTTCGATGTAAGATATGAGGATGGAGGCATCCTTTGGCTTGATTTCTTTAGGGAGGTCCGCAACCACACACCTGAACTTAGTGTTAAATTCATCCATGGTTTCATTCTCCATCTTTTTAATGTTATGAGGGGCAACATGTAGATGTCTTGGTTCTTTCTTTTCTCCCCATTTCTTCTTAAAACCCTCTAGGAATTCACTAAGAGTTTTATATGAATCATCATCTAGGTCGAGGTACCATTCTTCAACATCATCTTCTAAGGATAGAGCAAAGAGCTTCATTTTGACATCGTCATGGTCATGGGCAGCATCATTGCAATAACTGACCACCTTTTCAAACTTTCGAAGGTGATACTTGGCAGTGATGGCATTATTGCCCTGAAATATGGGGAGCTTCTTGCTAGCATCTTTTGGAATGGCATGGGGAGCACCTGCTATCTGAGAAAAGTCAAGGGGTTTGAATAATTCCGTCATTTCTTGAGATTGGTGAACATGACTCTCTACAAATATGTGATGGATATCTGAGAGGGATTGGTCTCCTAAATCTTCAAGGTTTCTACGAGAAGTCTGCTTATTCAATATTTCCCTAATAAACCTTTCAGGATTAGGGAGAGGATTGAATAATTGTCAACGGTTTCTTCGGGTAGAAACTCTTGAAGGCATGTTAGACAGTGGAGTCACCAGATGGATCGAGTTTTAATTTTTATGTTTTTTAAAGACAAGATCAATCAAAAAAATTTTACATTTTTTTAGTTGTTTAGAAAAAAGTTAAGCTAAGTCGTACCCGAGAATAAAAAGATTTATCCACGGCAACGGCGCCAAAAAGTGTTGCCACCTTTCACACACCTGGGTTACGTGGTAGAAATCTTCAAGCCACTCGGTGTGTCCTTGGGGGCAAGTCTTGAGTCAAGGCTGTCACCTTGTTCTTGACTCCTCCGTTCAAGCTAACTCCTAAGGAAGCCAAGGGGGGTAGACCCTATTAAGTTACTAAGGAAAAATTATTTAGTATGATGATGGTATTAAAGAGTAAATTTTTTAGGAGTTTCGATTTAACAATTGTAAACAACAAATAACATGATGAGATAATCACAAGTAAGCACGAAAATGACACCCAATCACACATAGATTGAAAGAAATAAACAGTTGACCAGTGCCTTGAAAATGGAGTCAAAAAACAATTAAGAGTGCTTGCAAGTGCTGGAATAAATGTTGTGCAATTGTATCTTGGTTAATTTTAAATTTATGTAAGAAGATGAGTAATTTAACTTAGGCGAGAGGACTCCAGATATACCTAGGGGGTACTTGAAGTATGTCCAAAACTAAACCGTCACGGCTACCTGCAAGGAATATGTGGGCTGAATGGAGTCTCTGAGGCTGTTGTTCATAATGAACCCAAAGGTGTAACAGAGATCGGTGTCCCGAGGTCACTTTTCAGTAGTTCCCGCTTCCTTTGGGTATTTTGCCACCGTAATGGTTTGATCGAGGCATTGGATATTCGCCTGATGGTTTGTCAATTTGGGGAGAGTGAATCCTAATTATTCTATTCACTCAAGTGCTTTTGATGCAGCTTGATTGATCGGATGAACCACATCCAAGTACAGAGCATACACACTGGAGTCTTTGTTATTTTTAGTAAATTTTTAAAATAGGTGTTCTTGTTAAAAGGAAAACCCTCCAGGAACCTCTTTCGATCCAAGTGGACCTCAATCGGGGAATCAAGGAGGGGTTAAATTTATTATGACTAAAGAAACAATTGATGAAAAAGGAATCAAAGATACACAACACTGGTTTTCTAATTAGTCCTACCACGCATCTCTTTCCCCTTGTAAGTCAATCGAGAAGTCATGGGGTAAGTAGTATGATTACTTTTGAAATTAAAATATGGAATAATGAAAAGTTATATCAAATTATACAATCCTGCATGTCAATACTAAACTAGAGCATAAAAAAGGGAAGAATGCAAAAAAAAGTGAAATGGACGTAGATCCCCCTTAGGGGGATGGGGAGCGGGCTCGAAAGAGCCTACTCAAAAAAGATTTTCTTCTATTATTATTGGTTAAAATATCAACAAACTAAAATATCAAAAACCTCTTGGTCCTTATATGGGATGAAACCAAGATCTTACAACTTTCCAAAATTTTTAAATTTTAGTGAAAGGGGAGACCCCTGGGGGGATTTGAATGCTCCCAACGCCACTTTCGAACAGCAGCTTCTTTTATTTTCTGTTACACCTACTAAAAACCAGCAAGCATGTTAGAGTAACATATGCCCAAAATCACTTTAAGAGTACCTTTGGATCAGCCTACCTCAATTCAAAAAAGACTAAGTTAAAACTAGCTAAACAGGTGAAAACAGAACCAAGGAAAGCAAGCTTTCCTTGGGATCTTGGCTTGCTATTTGTGCAGCCAATGAAATATGCACTGATTGCTGGATTTAATCTTTTTTAAAACATAAAGGAAATCTAGAGCATGCAACCTACTGATTTTCTTTAACTTGCCATGCACAACGAACGATTTCCTTATGCTATATCTAGAATGCTTAATGATACTTTTCAGAAATGAGATCTAGACTATGAGCTTTGAAATAGAAGATCCATATAAATTTTACTTTAATATAATAGATCCAAATGATAACAATGCTTTCGAACACAGTAACAAAGTAAGAAAATTGAGTTTTTGAAGGAGAAAGAGAGAGAAAGAGTGTTGGAAGCCTGGGAATGTTGGGCTTTGGAGTCTGCTTTGGTGGAACACCGAGGGACTATATCATTTAGAATATCTTGAAGATGAGGAATATGCAAACCAGCTCAACCTCTTCTACAAGCAATATCACCTGCAACTTAGAAATCCTTGCACAAACAGATGGTTAAAACATAGGTGCTGCTGGAAGAGATAATTGGAAAGCATGCAATTAAACTTAAAATACATGCAACTCCAATAGATCTGAAACAAGCAAATAGTAAGAGCATAAATCAAACTAGAATAAACTCTTACCCTAACAGGAGGGATCTCTCTCCTTCAAGGCCAACAATTAACCAACAAAAGCAATGATAAATAACACAGATTATACCTCATAAGCATTTGACAATCACCATCCACACATGAATAGCATTACACCATAGATCTTGCCTCCAAAGCTTCTTTATTCCAAAATAATAAACAATAACACAATACAAGAGCAACAACACCTCAATCCCAATTCTAACTAGCTTGGAAGAGGCAGCCCGAGCTTTATTTATACACAAAATTGAAACCCCAGCCCAGAGGGGGTGCAAATCCCAAGGAGATAGACCACTGTAGCTGAAGGAGAGTCCATCAATGCATGATCTGTGTCTAACTGAGCCTGATCTGAGTCTCACTGAGTGCAACTGTCAATCGGAGAGCTGATTTGATTGACACCTCAACCTGTTGACTGAAGCATCCACCAAAACTCATCCATATGAGCCCACACATGTGGAGGAGAGAGGGAGGGTGAAATTCCCCATAAAGGATGTTGAAGTTCAACTCTGGATCTGTCCAAATCACCTCCTTCAGTTAAGGATTTGTTAGATCCAGTCAATCTGGTTTAGATCTGACTAATTTCAATCAAATCGGCTGAGAATCCATTGATCTAGCATTTTGGATTTGCTCGTTTATTCATCAATTTATTAATTAAAATAATCAATAATTGATTTTTTGGGGCTTTCTGACCTGAGTGATGGAAAATCACTCAAAACCAGGAAAAAGTGGGTCTATAGGTTTACTGGGTGCTCTTATCTTGAAAATGAGCACCTACATGACTGAATCTGACTTCCGAGCCCACTTTTATTACAAAACCAATTTTTCCAATTAAACTATTAAAAAATAGCCTAAGGTTTGGAAAAATTAAATTTTAATAAAAAACACTGAAAAAATTAAAAAATAAAATAAAAATAAAAAAAACTAGGGGGACTTAGACATGTTCATATGACTCGACCATGATGCCTAGCATGTTTATACATTGACACATAGACTCTAATAACCTCAATAGGCCTAAATGCCAAGCTGACCACCCCAACGTTGGAGGTATTGAGTGAAAAACTCAGAAATTATAAGTCGTTTATTCAACAACCAATAATAACCAAGGGAAAAAACACCTTGGGCTGATGGGATTGACAAATAAAGTCTATGAGACTGAGTCTTTTACATACACTATCATGCTAGAACATTTATTACAACTCCCCCAAGGGGGTATGAACATGTGATATGGTACAACAAAGTTCCCAGAAACAAGACTGAAGGTCTTCTGAAGTCTGAACAAGTTATCCTTGTCCGGTTCACCAGGCTCACTTGATAAAAAACCACTAAGTACAACTTAGGTGGTAACATAAGGTATTCTTAGGGAACTTGGATTTTCATTTGGTTCACCTAGAGTAATTTGGCGTGACAATAAAACTGATATCAATATTTCCATTGATCCAGTGCAGAGACAGAGGACCAAACACATTGAAATACACATGCACTACGTGCAGAGCGTGGTGCATGAGGAGGTGATATCCTTGTAGTATTGCCCATATTCAGAGCAAAGTACTGACATATTCACCAAAAAATTCACAGAGAATACATTCACCTATATGCGATCCCTTATTTTAGTGGGTGACACATATTGATGGCTGATATACACTTTTATATATTTTCTCCATGTCCATTTTAGAGTGGGAGTTTTTGTTCTTGTTAGTGCTAGAAATTGTTCCTAAACTACCACAAGAACAAGCTAACACAATCTCAAAATGAAATAGAATAAAATTGGTTATTAGGGTTTTGGTTTATAGTTTTGGTTTAAAACTTCATCAACAAGGAGGAAATAAACATCCACAAGCTAATACAGAACTGAATCATGCAAGTTGGATAAAATGGGGATCAAACACATCCCAACAAGCCATAAACATTACACATGAAATACTAATTCTACCCACAGGCTACAAGCATTTACATGAATAAACCTTTAAACAGGAAATGAAATTGTAGACTGAGCAATCAACTGGATCAGAAATGAAAAAGCATGATAGATAAAATCTATTATCATTTTATATATAATCAATAACAGTCATCCACCTACATAAGAGTTATAAATTCTAGCTTGAGAAATCAAAGCTCCAAAAGCCTCTCCTTGAGTGAAAAATCCCACCACAAAACTGTATGTTTGTCTTCCTTTTATCATTACAAAGGTAAAGTAGTTCCATAACTACCTTCTAGGTCGAAATTTGAAACGGTTACATCGATTAGTTACATGATAACTCAAAATCTTTAGAGATAATTAACCCAAAAATAGCAAATCGTATTTGGGGAAATTTGGCAAATTTCTGAAAATTTGGGTCTCAAAGATGACTTGATATCTCTCGATCCAAGACACATGTCCAAAAACAGAGATAGGTTTTTTTAAATTATTCTGTTTTGAACAAAAACCTTTCTTGGGTTTTAAAAATTCCACTTCAATTGATCGAAATACATGCTGGAAATTTGTGACTAAAACAGGAAATTATTAAATAATTCAAACACTGAAAATATGCTACAAAGATGAATTTGAATATATCAAACTATAATAGATGTTGCAAAACTGAGAGAGGTTTTTGTGAATGATTCTGTTTTGGAAAAAAAACTCTTTTGGTTTTCCATAATTCATTTCCATCACCTCATCATATGTTCCCAATGATAAAGACAAAAACAGGAAAAACAACGCTGCTATAGGAATCTCCTCATGAAAATATTTGACAAAGGACTAAAAAATGAGGGTTAGATTATAAAGAAAACTTGGAATAAACTTTTATTATAAGTTTTTGAAAGCTTAAAGATATACATATTAACTAATAATCCCAAAATATAAACATTAAAACTAAATTAATGAAATAATTCAACCATTAAAAGCACTAAATCCAAGAAAAATTACTGATTGTCAAAAGTTCTTAAAATCAACATAAAATGTAAAATCATTTTAAACAACCGGTTGAAAATTAGGATAAAAAGAACAGATAAACTAAGAACAAGATCTAGCTATAACATCTGGCTCTTGCTGTGGGATGAATTCCTCCTTGTGAGGCTTCGAGAACCTGTAGACCTTGTGCCTTATTCATTGGGTGATGGAGTCATTTACCAAATCTCTGCAACTTTCTCAAACTCTGAACACATACCTCTGAAATGAAAAAATACTGCTACAAACCAGCATATTGAAAAGAATCTACATGCTCGTATAGCGAGCTTATTTTGCTATTTACTCCTACTTCTAATTGGAGGAAACAACCCAATCAAGTGTAATCATACTTCCAGTGAAGCCAAGAAACCATTTGACTGAGAATCATAATTCTATGCATGCTACTGTTTGAGAAAACCCACAAAAGATGTGATAAATGCAATAAAGAGTCTATAGGCAGCTTATACTTATGACTGGAAATAGGAAGTATGCCAAAAGCTAGATCATTAGAAACCTTTGAAAAATACAACTCCATCCAAGAAGCCACGGGATCATGAAATTTGCTCTCCATAAAGTGAAGCATTCTCTTCCTCTCCATTGCTATTCTTTTTAAACTTTGGCTCAAGAATGGAAACCAAGGGCTCTTCAAACAACTTCTCGACCTTTAAATAAAACCCTTGATCAAAACTTGAACAAATAAAATTCTGAAAGTGGCCATCAGTCAAGAATGGCAGCTTATTTATTATATCAATAGTAAGAGGTTGAAGAGCAACAACTTCTTCTTCGTAACATAATAATCATAGCAGGAACTGGGAAATTTCTACTATAATCCACTGAAAGTATATTATCATCGAAAAAGTTAGCAAACTGATATGAAGAATCAACACAAGCGTCATTTATATCCGTGTTCATATGAAAATCTGAAAATCATGAAGAAAACTGTCTTAAATTTGAATGATACTTGCGTTCTTCTTCCTGTTCATAAGCTTGTATATCTTCAACATGAGCCTGATCTCGAAGCATTTTGCAAGCTCGGATGTTCTCCTCCACTCCTTTTGCATCCTCAAACAATTCTCTTAAAGATGATGATTTCCTTTCTAACAAGAAAAAGACAAGATCTGAATGTTGAGCCATAACATAATATACCATAGCAAGTTTTTCCGAAGGTCTGATCTCCATAGGAATACTGATATAAAAACTTTGAAACCTCCAATTAAATTTAGTAATTGGCTCATCATTCTCCCTTTTCAAACTATAAAATTGGGAAAGAAATTGATCATAAGATTTATTCTTACCCCAATACTTCAAAAAGACATCATGTAACTCTTCCCACGATCCAATTGAATCAGCTTTTAAATTTCGGAACCAAAACCCAGCATTTCCAGCAAAGGATTTCAAAAATAACCTCATGACAACATCCTCATGCATGATTTCAAAATTATCAATGAAATTATGGAAAGATCCTAAATGCTTCTCTGTTGTAATATGGTCTTTTCCAGTAAAATGGGGAAGATATTCAACAAAGTAGGAAGGGTAAGGATGTAAGAGAGATGGCAGCCTGAAAGGTTTAAACATCTTCTGTCTGAGTCTAGACAAAAAATATGTGAGTTGAAAATGAGGTTCAACAAGATGTTCGCAAGTTTCAGTAGTGATGTTAGAAGGTAATAGATCAGCTTTATCCTCTACAAGATGACCAGAATAATCAGGTTCAAGAGATATGGGTATATGTATATCATGTTGCACATGTATTTCAAATGAAGGAATATGATCAACATCAATAAAACAAGAAGAATGCAGACTTTCGTCTTCCAAAGAGGGATATGTACATGAAGGTTTATGATCATCGGAATAGACAAAACAAAAAATAATTCTTTTGATATGTAATGGGAAAGACAGGAAAGAACTGATGAATAAGAATAAAACCTCATGGAGGAAAGTAACAAGATGATGCTCAGTCTTTCCATTTGGCTTCTTCATTTTTCTGTCAACAAAATTCTCCTTGCAGTGGAATCTTTAATTGTGGAGTCGTTCGTGAAAAATTGTAGTCTAAAAGATTTTCTAACTTTGTTCATCTCTCAAAATCAGATGAATAATGATATCCCAAGGAAGATATACTTCATCTTCGTCCCCGAAAATGGCGCCAAAGATGTTAGTGCTAGAAATTGTTCCAAGACTACCACAAGAACAAGCTAACACAATCTCAAAATGAAATAGAATAAAATTGGTTTTTAGGGTTTTTGTTTATAGTTTTGGTTTAAAACTTCATCATCAAGGAGGAAATAAACATCCACAAGCTAATACAGAACTGAATCATGCAATTTGGATAAACTGGGGTTCAAGCACATCCCAATAAGCCATAAACATTACACATGAAATACTAATTCTACCCACAAGCTACAAGCATTTACATGAATAAACCTTTAAACAGGAAATGAAATTGTAGACTAAGAAATCAACCAAATCAGAAATGAAAAAGCATGATAGGTAAAAGGGCTTATCAGTTTATATATAATCAATAACAGTCATCCACTTACATGAGAGTTATACATTCTAGCTTGAGAAATCAAAGCTCCAAAAGCCTCTCCTTGAGTGAAAAATCCCACCACAAAACTGTATGTTTGTCTTCCTTTTATCATTAAAAAGGTAAATTAGTTCCATAAATACCTTCTAGGTCAAAATTTGAAACATTTACATCAATTAGTTACATGATAACTCAAAATCTTTAAATACAATTAACTCAAAAATAGCAAATCGGATTTGGGGAAATTGGACAAATTTCTGAAAATTTGGGTCTCAAAGACGCCTTCATATCTCTCGACCAGGGACACCTGTGTAAACACTGAGAGAGGGTTTTTTAAATGAGTCTATTGCTAACAAAAACCTCTCTTTGTTATTCCTCTTCAATTGATCAAAATACGTGCTGGAAATTTGTGACTAAAACAAGAAATTATAAAATAATTCAAACCCTGAAAATATGCCACAAATATGAATTCAAATCTCTCAAACGATAATAGCTGTTACAAAAATGAGAGAGGTTTTTGTAAATGAGTCTGTTGTGGAAAAAAACCTCTTTTTGTTTTCCATAATTCATTTCCATCACCTCGTAATATTCTCCCAATGATAATGACAAAAACAGGAAAAACAGAGCTGCTATAGGAATCTCCTCATGAAAATATTTGACAAAAGACTCAAAAATGAGGGTTAGATTATAAAGAAAACTTGGAATAAAATTTTATTATAATTTTTTTTAAAGCTTAAAGATATACATATTAACTAATAAGCCCAAAATACTAACCTTAAAACTAAATTAATGAAATAATTCAACAATTAAAAGCATTAAATCCAAAAACAATTACTGACTATCAAAAGTTCTTAAAATCAACATAAAATGTAAAATCATTTTAAACCAATGGTTGAAAATTAGGACAAAAAGAATAGATAAACTACGAACAAGATCTAGTTATAATAGTTCCTATGAGGTTTTCCTCCCTACCTTGTTTTTCATGGACAAATAAATTTTTGTATGAGGTGACTTGAGCCTTAGGTTCAAAGGCCTCAATAATATGTTTAAGTTGTACTAATTTAGGCTTAAGGGGGGGGGTTTATAGCACTAATCCACCTTAGTACCATGATCATACACCTAGGATACATTTCATTAGCTTTTATGCTATGTCATATGGCCCAAAACATAGGCTATGTTGATCATTTACTGCAGTTGAGGCGCTCCACTTTGATCATTCTGATAATCCAGGAACCCTCATTAATGATAGATTAGTATTGGTGTGATCCCCCTCCCTTAAATTAGGGAATGTGTTTTCCCATAGGTGCTAGTGCATGTATTTGGTGGTTTTTGTCCTTCCTTGGGAATTTATTGCCTCCTATAGCCACTCCCACTCATCCATGTGCTCACCCACACCTATCCTACCTTCATTTATGTTCCAGCATGCTCTATAAATTTTCACACTTGCATTTGTGACCGTTTGGGGTGGTTAGGGAGATCATTGGTCCACCTAGGGGGGTTTTGAGGTCAAATCCTAGCTTGACACTTGTATGCCTTCACATGGCCTCCAAAGGCTAACGATTTCTCCATAATGTAATATAAACCTCATCCAAACATATTTACATGTTTGGACATTCATAATAATATCAGCTATTGACTACATTTGTGTATGATAATTTCACTCTTTTTGTTGTTTTTGTGCATAATTGTGTGTAATATCAAATTGTGAGAATCCCCTTGGCTCCTAGATCCTACTATGAATCAATTCTCATGTGGTATTAGAGCTACTTGGAGCTACAAATCAAAATCAGAGCATTTGAGTTGCTATTTAGGGAATTTTTCCAAAGAAATTTGAGTGTTTGCATTGCAGGTACAACTAGTAGTTTTGTCACTCAGTGCACAAGCAGTAATGGAGAAAAATCATGTATTGTTGACCCCATTCAACTATTTTGAATGTAAGGCCAAAATGGTGATCCAACTGAGGTCGAAAGGCCTGTTCAGAGTCACCATGGGGACTAAGACCGAACCCCACTATGCTGTGGAGAAATCAAAGTACTTCAACAGACTTGATGAGGCATTTGGAATGCTTTGTCTCAAAATTTAGAGAGACCTACTCTTCCATGTAGACAGTCTAACAACTCCCAAGGTTTGTTTTTACACCAAAACCCATAGATTTTTATGAACATTTGAAACTAAGCACAAGTCCCTATCATTAGAAGTGGGGGGCTAGGCAACATTTTTATATTCCCATAGTCGCAGAGGTTATACCATGCGGTTGTACCGATACTCCAACACCCCCCCTCTGACGTAGCTTGGGGGAATTGAACTTGATATCTCAGCTCTAATACCATGTAATGTTTGTCGTTACACCAAAACCTACATATGTTGATGAACATTTGAAACCAAGCACAAGTCCTTATCATTAGGAGTGGGGGGTTAGGAAATAATTTTATATTCCCAGAGGTGCAGTGGTTATACCATGCGGTTGTACCGATACTCCAACACTCGAAAAAAATATAGGGTTATGTAACCCCTCTAAATATACCATTCTATATACGAATGTTGATGCAAGCCCTACATCGAACCCGTCGCCGCCCTTGAATTTGACCCTTCTCAATGGATTCAAAATCTTATAAGCTTGATGGCTTGCCCCCCTCATAAAAACCCAAGATCCATCAATCCACAACACGATGAACAAAGAAGAATACCACAACCAAAAAGGGTTTATAGAATCCCTCCTTCGACCAGTGAACTAGCAAGGGCATCCAATTGATCCCGACTCTGATAATACCAAGAGAGAGGATAAGGAGGGCTCACAGGCCATCAAGGAATATCTGTAAAGGAACTATAGGAAAAATAAGAACATGTTCTTAATTTATACAAAAGGGCATAGAAATATCATTTGTGAGTTAAACATCGCAATAAGAGAGCTCAGGAATATGGCAAAGACCGCCTTGGTTGGAAAAATCAAAGGTCACCACCCTAGATCCGAGGGTTTAGAAGACTAGTTCATAAAGAACTGGTTTAATCTACTATACTATGAACCAAAAACCAGTTCCCTAACCAAGGGATGGTTTTGATTTAAGTTCAAAAGTGTTGAGGATGCCGACAAAGTTCTAGGAAAACAATGGAGTTTTGGATCCATACCTATTCTGCCAAAAAAATGGACTTCTCTCTTTGATGAAGACTACGAGAGAATGGACACACAACCCATCTAGGCCAGCCTTCCTAGAATCCCTTGGGAGTTCTAGAAATTGGATTCCTCCAGTATATTGGAAATGCGCTTGGGGTGTTTCTGCTACTAATCTCTCTTTTCAGACTACTCGAAGAAAATCGGGTGCTCGCATACTCATCTCCCTCAACATTAGAACATATATATAGGAGCATATAAACCTAATTTGGGGTAATGAAACCAAAATAAAAATTCTCGATTACGAAGGAATACCCTTCAGATGTTATAGATTCCATGTAATCGAACATCTTGCAAAAAATTGCCATTTGGGATTTACAAGGAACCAAGCCATTCCTAGGGTTGAAGCAACAAAGGAAGATGTCAGAATCAAATAGGGATGTAAGGTGGATAAACCCATCAGAATGGAGGAAGAACCCCCTTAACCTCTCAAATATATAGAACATATCTCATAGGAACGATGCAAATATTCAGAACAACCTTCACAGCAAGATTCATATCATCACTCGAGTAATCTTTCTGAAACACACCTGAATGATCAATTGCTAGAACTTTATTTGAATGATTTAAACCTCAAAGGTTTAGAATTTGGTGTCTCTCCCCTCACTTTCTCTACTCATTTCTTTCCATCTCTCCTCTCCCTCCCTCCCTCTTCCTTAACTCCCACCTCCCTTGACTCCTCTCCACCCTTGAGGACTACCCCCCCCTCCTCATCTTCAACAATATGTTTCCACCTTAGGTAGAGAGACATCCCTACTCTTCCTGAACTTTCCTTGACACAAGCTGGTCTAGGGAGAAACCCTAGTTTTCCCCTAAAAGGAAAAGGAAGAGGTAGGCCCTCGCTCATCTCTTATGCACAACATAAAGCACTGAAGGATCAAGCAGATGGAAGACATAAAACAATTTTTGGGGCACTTAGAGAAGTGTAAGCCCTGGAAGGGGTTCCCAAATGAAGATCCTCTCACAAAACTATGGGGTTTTGGAAAGTACCTGGAAATTTTTTTCCCTAAAGAGGATGATCATGGTCCAAAAATCAGATGTTATCCTCCTACGGGAAACAATGGGGTTTGAAACAGAGGTTACAAACCTGCTAAAATCCATAAGTAGAAATTATACTTTTCTTGCTCAAAGTGCAAAAGGATACCCGGGAGGACTGGCGGTAGGATGGAACCAGATCTCTATAAATTGTCTTAACTCTTGGGGATCCACCTCAAGTATGGGACTACAATTACACTGGGTTGAAGCAAACATTCAACTAAACATCCTCAATATCTATGGTCCTTATGATAATAGAGTTTATTTTTGGGACAAGCTGGACATTTCTCCCCTACTTAAGGAAGAAAATGTCAATATAGGAGGAGATTTAAAGTTCACCCTTAGAATACAAGAAATATGGGGAGAAAGAGCTAGCTTGGACCCATTAGAAATATATTTTGCACATTTTCTACAAGCCACTCAGCTGGTGGATCTTGATCCCATTAGGATAACATTAGAGAGAATTTGAGGTCAAAAATGGGCCTCCTAAGAGATGTACTACAAAAATATAAGATATATTAAAATATTATGAGTTAGAGGTTTTATGGGGTAGGTATATATGACAACTCACCTCCTACACTACTTTTTATGCACAATATAAATAACCATGGTTGAGTTACTTTTTTAAATTGACTATAAATAAAATTAATAAAATAACTCTAGAATGATGTGACTAAGATTCATTGTAAATTCCCAAAAATTTATTGTCCTTTAACATTTATTTGTCTTGAACTTGTAAAAAAAATTAAACAAAAATGAATTTAATTTATATGCATAACTAAAATA
>LPNX010876002.1:32544-45571 GCA_001517045.1 Pseudotsuga menziesii | reverse complement strand
GGGGGATGATGTCATCTACTAGAATGTAATTGGTTGATTTTTATAGTACATTTTGGTCCTTTTGAGGCCCATTTTTGACCTCAAATTCTCTCTAATGATCCCACCTGGAACAACAGAAGAATGGGAGAGAATAGAATTGCAAAAAGATTGGATATGTTATTATTGGTAGAAAGTCTCATGGGTAAGAATTTTATGTTCAGACAATGGGTTGATTCTAGTGGAGACTCTGATCACCTCCCTATCTATCTAAATATATTGAAGAACCCCAAAAAACTAACCAACCCCTTCAAATTCTATGGAGGATGGTTAAAAAAAGAGGAAGTGGTCAGTCCAATCTAAACAAATTGGATCCCTTACACACCTGGAGCTGGAAACCATGATGCAACACATTTTGCCCAAAATATTTCCTGTATAAAACCTCTTCTCAAAGAATGGGAAAAAATAAAGAAGGAGGTAGAGGATTAGGCTCTAAATTAGATCGAATTGTACATTGATGATATTCAAATTTCTAAGGGTGGTGGATTCCTCTTACAAGAAGACAAAGAAAATATGGTTTCCATGAATCCAATAGGAACAAACTTTTGAAAGAAAGGGAGGAAGTTTGGAGATTAAAAACTAGAGAAATCTGGATGGAAAGTGGTGATGATAACACAAAATTCTTCTAGTCCTATGCAAAAGGTAGAAAGATGCAGAATACTACTTCGGAATTAAAGAACTTCAATAATGAGGTGTACTCCTCCTTTGAATAACTATATGGAATTAGTAAATCACGTTTAGAAATGCTCTTCAAAGAAGAGAACCAGGAGATGATTGCATAAGTGATTTATATCTTTCAATTCTTTCTAGGACAAATATTAGAAGAGGATAACATGGAGCTCCTGGAAGAGATATCTGAGGATGAGCTGAAGGAAACTCTACATAGTTTCCATAAGGACAAAATATCTAGGCCAGATGGATGGACCATTGAATTTTTTCTAGATCTCTATGACATAATTGGTCTTGACCTCCTCCATTTGGTTGAAGAATCTCGGGTAAACGGGCATATGCATCCTGCCCTAAACTCCACTTTCATTGCTCTCATTCTGAAAAAGGAAAAAACTAGACTCTCTGGAATACTTTAGGCCTATCTCTTTGTGTAACATAACCTACAAAGTTGTTGCAAAAATTATTGCTCAAATATTTAAAAAGGATCTCTAAAAAATCATCTCCCTTGAACAGTTTGGTTTCCTTGAAAATAGATAGATTCATGAAGCCATAGGGGGTGCTCAAGAAGGGATTCACAACATAAAACCAAGAAGTTAAAAGGAGCAATTCTAAAGATTGATCTTTCTAATGCTTTTGACAGGGTAATTTGGCTCTATCTAAGACTCCTTCTAACCCATTTGGGTTTTATTTACAACTTCATAAAATGGATTTTCAACTGCATATCTATAGCTTCTTTTGATGTTCTCATAAATGGTTCAACCTCCCCTTTATTTAACTCAGAGAGAGGGATTCTAAAAGGTTTCCCTCTTTCCCCCCTGCTTTTTTTGTTGGTGGATGAAGGAATTAGTAGAGCACTAATTGATGCAAAGAGAAGAGGCCTATTCTAGGGGATCAGAATTTCCAACAACCTGAACATCACACATCTCCTCTTCGTGGATGATATCCTTATATTTTGTAACAGATCGATCAGAGATGCAGATAAACTTTCAGGGATCTTGCAACTTTTTAGCAAGGCCACAGGTATGAGTTTGAATGAGCATAAGTCTACACTCACTCCCATCAATATGGAAGAAGCAGAATTGTGAAGATACACAAAGCTTTTCCCTTTCAGTGTCACCCCCCTGGAGGATGGTTTAAAATACTTGGGATTCAGACTGAAACCAAATAGTTACAGAAAGGAGGTCTGGAACTGGTTGCTGGCTAAACTGGAGAAAGGGATCAACAATAGGTGTAATAGCTGGTTATCTAGAGCTGGTAGATTAGTTCTGTCCAAATCGGTGCTAGAAGCCATCCCATTCTATTGGATGTCTCTCGCTTGGATTCCAAAGGCCATTTTGGAAAATCCCAAAAAAATTGTTCCAGATTCCTCTAGTCAAGAAAGAATGAAAATTATGTACTTCCTTGGGTGAATTGGGATTAGATATCCAGACCCAAAACTTTGGGCGGTTGGGGCCTAAAAAACATCCAGATCTTTGAAAAATCCTTAGCGAAAAAAGAAGGCTGGAGACTTATTTCTACAAAAAGCCTTTGGACTGAGGTAGACTACAAAACATACATTTCCCCCGACTCTGTTCTAGACTGGGTAAGAAACTCTACTTTTCTAAATCCATGTCCATGTACAATTATTTGGAAATCCATCTGCAATGCTTTTCCTATCATAAAAAATGGGATAGCTTGAAAAGTAGGTAACAGATCTCAGCTGCGTTTCGGCATGGATCCTTGACCTAGAATTCAAAATCAACATCTCCTCCCACAACCAATCATTCACCACATAAATTAGAAAGGGTACTATCATCTCAATCATATAGCTGACCCTCGGACTACAAATATCTAGAAACAAGGGTGGAAAGGGGCTAGAAAGATGGAGCTTCCAGACCTCATGGTCGTAGATTTGATCAGATATACACACAATCTAAGATATTCTCGTATCAGGCTCACCAAATCCTTGGATGAGCTCATTTGGGACCATGCGACACATGGTCTATACTCCTACAAGACTGGGTATCAACATGTAATCTCCATAGCTCAACAAGGAGACCCCCCTTGGGGGCAGAAATGTATTTGGAAGCTAAATTGTCCTCTAAAATCAAAATTGTTTATATGGTGTGCCTTCGAAAACAAAATACCAATATGGGACATAATGTAAAAACAATCCCTGGAAGGAACGGGTTGGTTCATTTTATGCAAAACTGGGGATGAAAACATCACCCATCTTTTTATATCATGCCCATTCACAAAACAAATCTGGAATACTTCACAATATCTTTTAAATACAAATCTGGCATGGCAAGGTCAAAATTTGGAGGACACTTGGAAAACATGGACAACTTCAAATAGTTTTGTCTCTCTGAAAGCCTTGCCTCTTTTACACATTTGGGGTACTTGGCTGGCTAGAAACACAATCATTTCTAAGGACAAAGCATCTCCAGATGTCATCGCAAAACAGGTTCTAGATATTTTTTCATATTTTCCACAAACCAAGGACACCCAGCAATTCGTATCACCACCGAAGAACAAATAAACTTCACCCAGCCATGAGATTATTTTGACAGAGCCCCGCAGGATCTTATATGTGGGGGGGGGTGGGGCATCAGTCCTTTTCTTATCTCAGAATCACCACTACAAAATCTAAATGGGCCTCGGGAAGGGAACAAACTACTTTGCTGAAATTCTTGCGCTAAATCTCCTTCTCTGCTTTGCTTTAAGGAAAAATTGCAGAAATATTCAGACTTTTGGAGATTCTATGGTTGTAATCAATTGGGTGAATACAATTCAAAAGTGTGGTATTACAAACCTCAGTCCAATTTTTGAGGAGCTTTGCAAACTTATGGAAAAATTTGATACCATAACCTATCGTCATGTGTATAGGGAAATAAACTCTAAAGCAGATAAGCTCTCTAAGGAAGGTCTAAGGATGTAACATGGTACCTGGAAGGTAACAAAGTTTAATACAGGAGAAGTCTATAAATTTTATCATAGACCTTTCATAGAATCACAACAGGGGTAGTTCACATCAGAATTTTTACAGACAAACTCTTCTTTTTTTATTTATTTCTGGGCTACTACACAAAATATTTTTGGAAGATATATGAGTCATTTAAAAGGCTCGGTTTTTGTTTTTTATGTTATAGCACATAAAGGAAAAAAATACATGTATACAAGGGAACTTTTTCTTTTGGCAGATACATAAGTCTTTCAGAATGCTTTATTTTTTGTTTACTGTTATGAATCAAAGTACATAGAGGAAAATGGACATGAATACAGGGGCATATTTTTTGACAGAAACACTTATACATGAAGCTGCGGGTTTCACTTCTTATGTAAATGTATGCATACATACATTCTGCATATGCAATTTCATTACTATAATAAAATTACAATTTTTTTTCTACGGAAACACACACACACACACACATATATGAAGTGACACCAGTAATACACTTTACCATAAATATTTCATGAACTTTAACTTTTCGTAACATATAAGTTTTATTTTATTTTCCTATTTTAACTAATGTGGTCTATGATAAAAATAGTCTTTTCAAGGCCTGTAGGCCAATAATAATTCAACACATATGAAAATAAATAAAAATAGATTAATATCATTTTTCTCAAACTTTAGAGAAACTTTTGGTTTCTTTGCCAAACTAATAGAGTGAAGTGAAACCTATAGTCACCTACCTACGACAGGGACTAAAAATTCACCAACATGCCTCGTTCAACCATTAACATTACCCATTATAATCAATGACTTGGTAATATCAAGAAATACCACTAACAATGCTTCTAAATATTATAGAGAGCACATAAAATGTGGAATCATTTTCTTTAAATGTTTACGCCGTTATGATTTTTTTTCCTGGGTTGGGTTTAACAACCACTATTAATTTTTCGTTGTCCCTCTACTCAATAGGTTATTTTTTAAATAAAAAGTAATGACATGTCTGTATGTTTACCGTGTTGATGAATTTCTCTGCTCAATTCATGATGTTTTACATCTTTAAGCTTTGGATTTTTTTTTCAGGGTTTTACGACAAATACAAAGCGAAGAATTGTGGAAGTTGTATAAGGCGATGATTGCGATGCTTTGAACATTGGTATGGGCTGTTTAGAATTGAAGGATGTGATGCAAAGATTCAAGAATAATATGGAATTTACCAAATTGAGAAGAAACCATGAAGGGGTTGATCCTGACGATGTTTATTCTTCTGTCCATTATGAAAATGGTTTTTGGTTCCTTTGGCGTATTGAGTGTTAGATCTCACTCACTCTCTTATTTGTTTATTGTTGTTTTCTGTATTTGAATGTTTCTTGTTTTGATTCCACTCTGACCCCCCTATGGTTACAGCTAACTCGTGATGTTAATGCTGGGTGGGTAGGAAGCTCAATTTCATTCATCCTAACCGACTTCATAGGTCCTAGTGCAAATGATAAATATGCATGCCTATTTATTCCCATCCCCTCTTTGGAATCAAGTTCTCTCAAGCTCACATGGTTAGGACCTCTCTATCCGCAAGCTTCATCGATGCTTTAGGATGCTTCTAATTATCCTTCAATGGTGGGGTATATATTTCATGCCAAAGTTGCTTCTAGAATTTGAAATGTTCTAGGTACCATAATAGGTTAAACAATGTCTTTACGGATATGAATTCTTAGTGTGGACTGTAGTACACAGGTAAAATGCCTTGTTCTACCAATCAAACCCATTAATACCACATAGATAGTTGACCAAATTAGGTTTTTTACAAGATGCCTTTTATTTTCATTGGCCAGTGTGCATGTATTCTCAGCCAAATTTTCTCCTGGTCCCAATCACTTTAATTAATGATCTACTTGCACAAATAAGACAACACATGAGGGGTGAGACATGCCTAGGATATTTAAAATTTGGTGTGGAAGTGGAACACCCCTCTTTATGTATAACCAAATACACATATTTTACCAAGCTACTTATACTATTAATAGAATATATAGACACGGTGTTTGCCTATATATGGGCGTCAACCATGTAAAAAATCATGTGTGGAGACGATCTACACAACCCTCTAGGCTCTAGCTTATCAATACCAACAAGGTATCGGTAATGTGAATTTGATGACTAGTATGCACTCCCCAATTCTTAAAAGAACATGGGTGCCTAACAAGTGCAGTGGTGTGTTTGTGACATAAATATTATCAACTAAAAATCAAAATCAAATTCAAAATCACGCTACTCTTTTTTCTGTTTATTTTTCATTTTCCAAAGTGTTGTCTTATTGGTAATGTTTTTGAATGTATTTAATTAGACACAAAGTAGACTAGTTCCTTTTCTCTTTCCATTGATGTAACAATAAAAACTCAATCCATTGATACCTATACAGTTATGAGTTTAGGTTGGGCGCCCTGTGTTCAATGAGTTTCTGAATAAGTATATATGGTATTTCAAGTTCCAATCCATTGATATCGATACATTCCTAGCCTTTCCGAAGAGAATTATTCCAGACATTGAGAATAGAGTTGATTTGGATGTTTGGGTAGATGGTACTAGAATTCCACTAGATGTCATGGAGCCTATTTCAACAATCCACAACAAGGTTTTGTTTGCTTCACAAGACTTCATTGCCGGACGAATGCCCTCTAATGAGGAAGTTAGTATTAAGTGCCAGGGTTAAGAGTGGCAACTTTAATTGGAGAGTTTACCCAAGAAACTGAAGGCATCACAAGTGTGCAACTTTTCAAATTCCGTATGCTTTCCCTTTTATGATCAATTGTTTTTCCATTGAAAATTCTTTTACTGTGAAAAATATAGAAGGGAAAAGAAATTAGTACATGTACAATATAAAAAAAAATTGTTTGCTTGGAATTTTGTGCCCAAGTTTTATCAATCAATCAAAATATTAGTATAATTCAAGAGCACCAAAACCTTCTTCCATTTTTTTCTTCGTTTGCCTACACTTCGTAATCCTAATATGATAGTAGGTAGTGTATCCATGGCCTACTGAAGGATTTTTGCACTTGTTCCATTTTCTGATTGGAAATAGTTCTGCTACACAAGGTGGAATACAAATGTGCATTGCTAAAATGTTTGTTTTGTTTGGATGCCCCAGTGTGTCTAGCTTGTTGATGTGTCCACCTTATTCTTCCAAGTAAAAGAAAATATTGTAACTAGAGTATGCTACCCGAGGATCCTTCTCTTACATGGCCACCTTATTTTGATTTTATATACAAAAATGTTGTATTGAGTTATTGTTCAATTTGGACCCTGTTATATATCCAGATTCTTCCAAGTGAAATTCCAAAACAAATATCATAATTGAAACACAGTACCGAAGGATTCTTGCGTTTACATCTTGAGATTTGTTTATCAAAAACAACTATTCTATTTTAAAGGAAATTACAGATATGCACCAAATTGTTTATTATGTTTTTATGTCCTTGTGTGTTTTTCTTGTTTTCATTATTTGAAAGAAAGTACAGTGCTAATATTTAATGCTCATTTCCTTGTTTTGAGACATAAGAGGGCCAAAGTCCTAGAAAACCCAACTATTGTTGTTATGTGCCTATATAACTAGTTGATTGCATTACTTGAATGCACATATCATCTCTAGATGGGAAATTTCAATTTAGCATGAGCAACAATTGGGATGTCAAAGTGTCTTTCTTGACAATTGTTGCATATTCTTGTTGCAAATCTCTCTTTCAAGAGATTGAGAAATGTCTTAAAGAAGTAGGAAGAATGAAGTATCTCAAGCAACTCTATGTAGGTTTGTTGAAAAGTGACTTGGAAGAAGGGAATTTTGCTAGAAGAGTGTTCGAGGAATCCAGAGAGTTATATCATCCAATTACTCAGGGGGTGGTTGAATCCCTTTTGGACAAATTTACATAGAGACATACAATCAACATGTAAATGAAGGAAGATAACCTTTATCAACTGTTCGTCCATTGTGATGCCAATGGTATATGCATATAAGAAACACTTATTAAATATAATTAGTATTTACATCTGCACGACTTTTAAAGTGAGACAATGGTAATGACCCTAGTTATGGTACAGATTCAAGTTTACCAAAATTATTTCCATTATTTTCCTAATCATATCTTGAGACTAAAAGCCAAAGATTGAAGTTTATATCGTTTGGATACCAACCAAAAACATAAACATAGATTATGATTGGCTATTTTATCCATATCGTCTGTTAGATTTTTTTAGCATATTTTCACACTCACGTGAGATTATGCTTGGGCCTTTTGAATCAACTAATTCCACTAAAGGCCACTTAACTTTTGACATCTTAAGGGCTTTCCCTTTTGTTATGACATTTCCTTGATTTACCCTGTTAACCTAGTCTATTGTTTTTCTATGATAACCTTTTTCGACTATTTTAGCCCTCTGCATGCACCTTTGCATATTTGTTCTTAGCCTCCTAGTTACAATTCCCTCGAATACTCTCCACTTAGAATAGGGGGATTTCCTTTTTCCTATTCTTATCATTCCACGATTTGAAAACATTGCTCTTCGTCTGATTTCTCGGTCTTCAAAGGATTGTTTCCGAGCCAAGTTGGTCTTTTTCTTTCTTCCTTCCATCTCCCAAAACCCTTAAAGGTATACTCCTTGAATTTGAGATATAATTCTTTGGATTGAAATTTATTGGGACCCTTTTATTGGGATGATTAGTTATTTGGGTAGCCCATTTTGAAGATCTAGTTCCACATATACTCTACCATACATTTGCATTGTCCTTTAATAACAACTCTCTTGAAATTATATATCAATATTGGATGTCCTTGTTCATATGATTCTAAATTTTTTTTTTTCAATGAACAAAATTTTGTGTAGCAGAACTACTCAATCTATCCAAGAGCATGCATCTTGGTGTGGTTTTGAGGTAATCCTTGACTGTGGCATGAAAAAATAATGCATCATCAAAAATTGAGTCTAAACCCATGTTCTTCCCTATTTCAGGTACTGTGACTTCCCTTCAAATGCTTCCCATTTATTAGACAATATCAAGATGAGTTGAATGCCATTATTATCGGCCTTACTGATTACAAAATATAAATCCTGACAAACTAGAAATCTATTTATATGTTATATTGTGCTAGAGATTTAGGTGTCGATTTATAATAAATCAATTTTTTAATAATAGATTATCCATGCCAATAAACAATAAACAAGAAGCACCAGAGTATTAATATGGAATGTATATGTCCACAAATCCAATTATATGTAGGAGTATTATGCCACTAATAATCTGTAGGTGAATATGATATTACTGGTCATCCAAGCTAATTCATACATACAATATCACCTTGAAGACATCCTTGTTGTAAATGCCTATGTATATTTTAAGACCTCTCCATCCTCCATCATTCAAATCCAAGTTTTTTTCTGTGATCCATAGTGATCTTTATCTGGTACATAACCTTCATGTTTGAGATGGAGTAATGTTGTTTTACTTTGTGTATTCTCATTTTTATTAGAGAAGTCCCATATTCACAAATTCCTATTTTTCCAAATTGGAGGAAAAACCAAATGGGAAGAGAAATCCCTAATAGATAAAACAATAATGTGTCTATGAAGATGGCTAGATATATGTGTATCACTTTGTGTTTTACCTACTTGACTTGTATAGAGGATGTATTATCCTTGAATCAAGATATTGAGATATTGAGGATTTAACCAAAGAGTTCATGAAAATTTTGATTAAAAACTCCCAGCAATATTAGAGGAGTCTTAGAGGAGTGTACACTAGACACACCAAAGGTCAGGAAGGCAAGGGAATGTGACATAGTCCCCATTCATGACCACTAAATGGAAAGTTTCCTACACAAAACTTTGCAATATCTGAAGCAGGCGAGCCTCTAGAAGAACACCAACAAAACATTTATGATTGGTAATTCATTGTTCCCAAGCCTGAACCACCAACCAAAGGTCTTAACAATGACAAATATGACCCCCATGCATCTAGAAGGGTTCATGATGCTGCATGTTTTTAATGTTTTTATGATGCTTACTTATGGATTTCGGTTATAGTGGCCACCAACATGGTAAGACTGCAAGCTAATGTTCTTGTATTTTGATACCATTTTCTTGCCCATTTCAGGTTTAATTTATTATATCCAATGACTTGTATCATAGTTTCTAATGCTATTTAAGTTTATAAGATATGCTTTGCTAATTAAGTTTCTATGATTTTATTTTCTATTGGCTAATTTTTGTTGTTGTTGTGAATAAATTCTTATAATTTTTGTCACATTATTGTTAATAGAAGATGTAGAAAGCATTTATTTAAAAAGTGGAAATTTCAGTTCCCAATAAAGATTTGGATATGGAATCCACATTGCAGTGTCCATCTATATGTGGTTTCCCTTCCCACGATGAAAATATAATGCACCTTTCACATGCATTTGGAATTTGCAAACACATTAATTAGTAGTCCATGCATGTTGATATATGCCATATTGTTGGATAAACTTAGGTACAATGGAGCCATGCCAACTCATTTGACGAGGGTATTTGAAATTTCATAATCCATTTAAGATTTTCTTTTTGGGATTTACAAGAAACTTGAAATTTCATATTATCTCTTCTTACATGATGATAAACCCATTCTTATTGACAATCATCTCCACAACGTCTACATAGTGCTAACTGCTAACTATGTGGAAGACATATGTTATTATTAGCTATAATGGTTTCAATGTGCTCATACTAGCTAGAACCTCACAAAGTGGATGACTATATTCAGTTATAATCCAAAATTTATGAGGTCCAAACTTCCAATATAATGTTAAATTATGCCAAAAATCTTAGTATTGTTTCTTAAAGGATTATGTTACTGGGAACCTAAAATATGATAACTTTTTTCAAATGAGTTTTTTCATATAAAGTGATTGATATGTTTTGCAAGTGCCCATACAATAGGAAAAGCACGTTGTGCCACATTCAACTCTAGGTTCATGGAAGGCGGTTCATATTGATATCCCACTCTCTAAACAAAGTTTCTAACATCACTCTGAAAACTTTGCTCCCAAGGATTTGTTATTAATTACAACATTGTAAATGTTATATATCAGGGAACTCCCATGACTTTTGACAACCACTACTATGAGAATTTACCTTTTGGTCATAGTTCACTAGATTCAGACCAGTTTCTCTATTCCAATGGAGGAACCACAATGGATTTGGTGGAATTTTATATACAAAACCAAAAGGAATTCTTTGCGACCTTCAAAACATCCATGGTATGTAAATGCAGGGAGAAAAGACAGATTGTGGAAAGGATTATAATGTGTATCTTTGTCATGTTGGCAAGATCTTTTCAGTAATATTGAATGAATCGCCCTTGTTTTACAAGACTTTGTTGTCCATGCCTCAAACAAGACTGTGTTGTCAGTGTCCTTAAGATCACACTTTTTTGAAGGTAAGGTGTATTGAATTTTATTGTTGGATTGGTTTTGGAAAATTGCCCATAACAAGTCTAATATTAGGTCTATGATGGTGGAAAGGGAGTGGAAATATTAGCAAGTGTTCTTTTAACCATGGAATAAAGAGCAAGTGGAATTTGGGTTTTAAGGGAAGTGAATGGTTTCTTTCATTTCATGTAAAGTAACGTTTTAAAATTTGTTCTTCCTTAATCTAAAGTGAATAAAAAGGTTTATAACATATTTTTATTGTAGGCCAATATGAAATCCTTATAGTGAGTGTTATAATTGATCGGCATAGGCTTCAATGGTATATTTACTCTCATGTTAACAACTTTACAGAGATACAAACTATACACTTCAAGATTTGTTCTGGATTACTTCCGGAAAACATAAAAAGTTGAAAGTAGTTTTCTTCATGTTTTTTATTTGGTGTTGTTGCAAACCAAATAAAAACAAATGGATTAATGTTTAAATCACACTTACTTAATCAAGTTGTTTATAGAAATTTATTACCCTATTATAATTATCACAATACAAGTAAATAATTGAACACCACCACTTTATTTATAGCAAATTATCATTATTATAATTATCACAACTTAATTAAATTATAATTTTTAGTTATAAATAAGAATATGACCTTTTTTTTTTTCAGAGGAAAAAATACCAGTCTTTGTTATTCATTATGAATCAAAAGACATCATTTACAATATCAGTATGATGATTGCCAGATCCCTGGTCCATACATCTACCATAGTAGATAAACATACAGATCAGCAACTATATCATATACAAATCTGCGAGGATATTGCCAGATCCCAATACCAACTTCAACATATATAAGAGACATTAACCGCAGCAAATGCAAAAGTAAAAAGTCTGATCATAGCAGACTTTTCTCATCATTCCTGATAAACAGGTCAGAAAATACTGAGAAATATCGAAGATGAACTTCAGACATACAAAATCAGAGCAATACACGCTGGCAAATAGGACTCTACATGGAACAGCAAGAAATAATCAATCAATAACTGGAACCAAGCTGAAATAATAGAGATATTCAGCTACTCTAAAAGAGATATAAAATTCCTTGATTCACGATCAATCCATCCAGAGATTCTGAGAAAGTAGCAAGGCCCATATCCAACTTCATGCCTTGTTTGGAGAGTGCATCTGCCTGCATGTTATGCTCACGATATGTATGTCTAAAGGTCACCGGCGGGACCATTTGAAGCAAAAGTCTAATGTCGCGACACCAGTGCATCAGAGAAGGCACATCAATTGCAGAATTTATGTTTAGCCATGAGATAATAACCAACGAATCCCCATAAATCAGTTGTATAGGAATACCCATCAGAAAGATGACTCTAAGAATTGCCCAGCAAGCCAATAACTCTGCTCTAGTATTCGAGCTTCTACCACAGCCCATGGAAAAACTAAAGAAATGAGAATCATTAATATATATCACATAACCTGATCCTCCATTATAATCTGCTGCAGCAACATCAAAATATCCACATGGAAAACATTTAAATGGGTTTGGACCAATATTACGAATTTTGTGCAATTTCATAGGCACAGGAAAAGTATTTAGCAGATCTTCAATTCTAGCAATCAAAGCTGAGAGGGAAGGCTTTTTATTTTCAAAAAGGCTGAAGTTTCGAGTGAGCTAGATTCCCCAAAAAATAAACAGAGGCAAGTAGAAATAAAGGGCAGAACTCAAAATACTAGAGAACCAACAGTCCAAAAAGGAGTGAACAGAACTGAAGATGGGGAGAGAGCATCTGAATTTTTCCTCAAAATAAATGTATAAACGGGCAGAAAAGGGACAGCAGAAAAATAGATGTTGAATATCTTCCAGGTTATTCTCACAGAGCACACAACGACTGGGCCCATTGTATCCTCTACTCTGCAA
>LPNX010876002.1:804-32430 GCA_001517045.1 Pseudotsuga menziesii | reverse complement strand
TCCGAACAGCTATTTGAAATAATACAAGAATAACCTTCAGCAGCAGATAACGGCCCAATATACTTATGATGAGTCCAAATTAGGGAGTCAATTTGATCAGAGAGCCTAATACGACCAAATTCCAGACCTCTTATATAATTATCCCATATAGATTTCCACTCACCAATAAGATCAAGATCATCTGCGGAGAACCAGTAACCTTTGGCATTTGAAGTATGATTGCGAGCCTGAGCTAAGGAACAAATGCCATAATCCTCTAAATAATCTCTCAATCCTCTAGGTAGAATAAAAGAGGAACCCATTCCCACTATAGGATCAGCACCCAGGAAAATGGATTCTCCATTACCAACTTGCCAGGTAATTCCTTTGCCAATCCATTTTAGGGTAGCAATGAAGCCCTTCCAGATAATTGAGGCATTGTAATATTTGAAGTTCTTATCCTTGAGCCATAAATGAAAAGGCTTATTTTTCATGTATTTAGTGGAAATCAAAATATTCCAGATGCCTTTGCTGTTGACAGCCATCCAAAAATATTTCATTCTCAAAGAAAGACTGAAACTAGGGAGGTGCTTAATACCCTAGCCACCGTGGGAAGTGGGACGAGCCAAAAGATGCCAATCCATTAGGTGAAATTTTTTAGTCTTATCTGAAGATCCCCATAAAAATGAAAAAATCAACTTTCTAAGCTTATCTAGAATAGAAGATGGAATCAGGACCAAAGCCATCCAGTAGACTGGCATGCTAGATAGGACAGCACAGATAAGAATAAGCCTACCTCCCATAGAAAGAAACCTGTTTGTCCAATGAGAAATTTTCTTTTCAAATTTCGATACCATCAAGAGCCAGTCTTTAACCAGGTAGCAATTTGGTTTCAAGAAATATCCCAGATAAGTGAACCCATTCTGAAAATTTTCAGACCTATAAGGAAGGATACCTATAATTCTCTGGAGAATTGCCTCATCGATACCTTTTTGAAGAAAACAAGATTTGTTCACATTAATACTCATTCCTGAGGCCTCATAGAATATTTCCAGAATACCTTTGAAAGCCAGCCATTCTTCAACAGAACCCAATCCAAAAAGAATCACATCATCTACAAATAGTAGATGGGTGAGGGAGAGTTTTGATGAGATTTTAATGCCTTTAACCTTTCCATTCCGTCTAGCATCCTCAATCAAGAGACTAAGCCCTTCAATAACCAGAATGAATAAAAGCGGAGATAAAGGGAAGCCCTGCCTTAAACCCCGCGAAGCAGGGAACAAAGAGGAAGACGAGCCATTAATAAGTACAGCAAAATTGGCAGAAGTAATGCAACCCAGGATCCAATTAACTCCAATAAGGGGAACCCCAATTTGTATGAGTAATAGATGAATGAAGGTCCAATTAACTCTGCCAAAAGCTTTAGAGAGATCCAGTTTGAGGATGAGGGAACATTTATTTTTGGAATTGACTAAGTGCAAGACTTACTGAGTAATAGCAATGGGTTCCTGGATCAGCCGATTTTTAAGAAAGCCAAATTGTTGGGGAGAGATGGAAGCATCCAAAAAGGGTTTAAGCCTCATAGCTGCAACTTTGGAAATCAGTTTATAGCAAAGATTACAAAGGGAGATAGGTCGATAGTCAGCGAAAGAGACAGGCAGGTCTGTCTTGGGGATAAGAGCTAGAAAAGTAGAATTGAGAGCCGGAGCCACTCTACCTGAGGTTCTGGCTGATTCCACCACATTGACAAGGAGAGGGCCCAAAAGATCAAAAAAGAAAAAAAAGAACTCAACTGGCCAACCATCCGGCCCAGGAGCTTTGTCCTTTTTGAAAAGTTTTAGAGCCTTTTCTACTTCCTGAATAGAAACAGGTCTAGAGAAGGAATCTTTATCCTCCAAGCTGATATAAGTGGGAAAGAGACGAATTACCTTCAGCTGAGATTGCAAATTTGTCATCTTATCATCTTCAAACATCGTCTTGAAATGATTAATACCCAGGGCGTTTAGATTTTGATCATCAGAAACCCAAGTACCCATCTCATTTTTAAGACTCCAGATAGCATTTTGATTTTTCCAAGCTGTAGCCATTGCATGAAAATACTTGGTATTAGCATCCCCCTTAAGGGCCCATGTAATTCTGCTTTTAAGTCTTGCAGTAGAAATTTCATGATCAGACAATTTTTGAAGAGCTGCTTTTAGAGAGCACAGCTTAAGTTTTTGTTCATGGTTGAGAATAGCTGACACAGATGAATGGAGAAGAGAGATAATTTCCTCTTCCAAAGCAGCAGACTTGTCCTTCATTTTTAAAGTTTCAAATTTTATCCAAGATTTAACCTTATCTTTTAGGATGCGGAGTCTGCAGGAGAGATCATTCATGGCATCCTGTGAGGGGTCCGGTTGAATATGAGACCATTCAGAGCGAACCATTTGAACAAAATCTTCATTTTCTAACCAAGTATGATTAAATTTAAATGGATAAGCTCTAGGATTTTGTTGGCCTATCCATTCCAAGACAATAGGAAAGTGGTCAGAAATCCCACTTCTGTGAACCCAAGCTCTATACTTTGGCAGAGAGCTAATCAGATGTTTCAACAACAAAAAGCGATCTAGTCTTTTAGAAATACCTTCTTCCCCCATCCTCCCATTCCTCCATGTAGGACTGGCACAGGGAGGAGCAATATCCACTAAGTTGTGTTCAGAGAACAGATTCGAAAAAAAAGAACCCAATGGATTTGGAAGGGCTTTAGATCCCCAGATTTTTGAAGCATTCAAAGTGAGATTAAGATCCCCTGCTAGGATGAGATTTGGCAGAGAAAGAAGACCTCCTAAAGCTGCAGCTTCCCAGAAAGAAACACGATTAAGGTAGGGACCATAGCAGTTTAAAATAGAGAGGTTTAGGGAAGATCCCCGGACCGAAGCTTTTAGCAGAATACCAGCAATAGTATGGAAGGCTTTGCATTTAATGATTTTAGGATTCCATCCAGAGAGAATGCCTCCAGAGAGGCCATGAGAACTAAGAGCACAAAACTCCCAGCCAGGGCAAAGTTTAGAGAAGGCATATAAAGCAGGATAAGGACTAGTCATAGTTTCTTGAAAAAGGACAACATCAGGAGAGAGAGATGACAGCAGATAACGGAGGCTTTTTTGCTTGGCCAGACTCCCTAGGCCACGAACATTCAGAGAAAGGATACGCATTAGGAAACTGAAGAGTCAGGGGTCTAAGCTCTAAGGACCCGATGGGAAGGTGAAGAATGTGAACGCTCAGCAGCTTTTAATCTATCAGAAAGAGGAGTATAAGAAGCCTGGAGAGAATCAGTTGTTTCATGGGGAGGCTTAGATGACTTTTTATTTCTCCTAATAGTAACATTCTCAAAGAGGATTGAATCTAGAGGGATAACCGAGGGGAAGAGAGGTGTCTTATCAGAGAAAATACTTAAATATTTTTTCAGAGAAGGATCGGCAAAGGAAGGAGAAACTGCAAGGCTAATAGGGGGCGAACCAGAAGACTAGGGCCTAGTCTATCCAGATGTGGAAAGAGGGGGGAAGTCAGCCTCAGTAAACAGAGGAATGGGGGAGATGTCTGACGTAGGAGTAGTAGAAGGAACAGTAATGTGCGGGACATCAGAGGAAGTTCCAGAGTGTAATTGAGCTGAGGGGGGACAAGGAGCAATGACAGAAGGGGAAAGCTCCTGAATCAAAGAGTCAGACAAAGGAGGATCCATCCGGTTAGGCTCCTTAGGGGGAGAAAGGGAGGGAGTGAAGTTAGAGGGAAAAGGAGCTTTTTTGCTACTAATTACTGAGTCAATTATATCCAGATCGATATCTGATACTTCCCCAAATAGAGAAATGGCATTTTTTAAACGACTAGGAGAGGAGACATTTTGCACCGGAGTAGAAAGATCCTTTGAGGGAGATAATAAAGGTGGTTTAATAAAATATTCTATTAATGAGCACTTGACAACCCCTCTACGGAAGGAAGGACAATCATGACGTAAATGGCCAGTCTCCCTGCACACACTGCACCTAAAGGGAATACCTTGAAAATCCAAGCGTTGTATAAACAAACGTTCATGACAGAGAATCTCTACTTCAGCTGGGAGGCCTTTAGTGATATCAAGTTCAACAAGAACTTTTGCCTTCCTTTTATCAAAGGTTTTCATAAAGTCATCCTCTAGAGCCACGAACCGGCCTATAGTGTTTCCAATTCCTTCCAAAAGAGAACGATTCCAGAGCGGGAAAGGAAGTCCTGGGAGAATAGCCCACAGATGACATTTTTTAACTCTTTCTCTCACTGGGTCAAAGTTTACATGCCATCGATCAAGCACTAAAGAGCCATTACCAACCCTCCATAGACGGCTTAATACCTCAGAGGCATGTGAATCCTCTAAGAATACAAAAACTATCCATCCCCGAACCAACAGGATGATAGAAGGTACATAGGATAGAAAAGGTTTCCAAAATTCAGATCAAGCCCAAGAGACCCAGTCTTTTTTCTCCATGGAAGCATATTCCAGCCTACCAATTAATGCTCGTCGACTCAAAGCTTCCACCCTATCCATATAAATATCCCGACCAACCACATATCGTAGTTTCCCTTCCAAAATTTTGTAGGCCTTTTCCTTCCTTCGTCTTTGATATCGGGTAGGGCCATGGTCTAGACTAGGGTCAGGAGACCCATCAAGGGCCTCCATCATCAGTGACATGGGGTAAGCTACCCAGTAAACGATTCCCAAAACTGATCAAATAACTCAATCAAGATGCGGACCACTGGTAGCTATAAATTCAAATAGAGGCACAGCAAAGAGCAATCACAGTCCCCAGGCAAAATGCTATAAAATCAGAGTCATGCTGGTAAAACCTCTGATATTAATTCCGGCACAGCAAAAAGCAATCACAGTCCCCAGGAAAAGTGCAATATATTTAGAGTTATGCTAGTAAAACCAATGATATCAATGCCGGAACTGCAAAGAGCAAATATAATATATGGCAGACCAAGCCCAAATAAACCGAATACAGACCAGAAACCCAATCAGGCCACAACAGAACATACTCATCAAATGCAGTTCATACTTGGCGCAGAATTGAAACTTCTACTTAGAATAGAATGACAGACTAAGCCCATTTATACCGAAAATATTCAGAAGCCAAGTCGGGCCACAACAGAAACATAACCAAAATCTCTGTCAAAGATATACATTCCCTCAAGCCAATATAAGAAACAGGACTGCATAAATCAGATACCCATAAGGAGAACCTCGTATATCAGATACCAGCACAGAGACCCAGAATAAGAGTGGAGTCCGATATAATTCAAACACTGATATCCCATATAAAAACCAAATACAGAACATAATCCAAATTGGGCCACAACAGAACAAATACTCATCCAATGCAGTTCATATCTGGCTCAGAAATGTAACATCTACATATAATAGATTGACAGACTAACCCCAATAAACTGAAAACATCCAGAAACCATGTCAGGTCACAACAGAAACATAACCAATATCTCTGTCAAGAATATACATTCCCTCAAAACAAATAAGTAACAGAACTGCATAAGACAGATACCCATAAGGAGAACCGCATATATCAGATACCGGCACAGAGATCCAGAATATAATAGGAGTCCGATATTATTCAAACACAATCAAGATTCCAAGATAATCACCATCAATCATAGGACAGATATGATCAGAACTTTAAAGAAACCATCAGATATTAGGGCAAATCATAGGACAAACAATAGCAATGAAACCCTCAATCCAGAGGCGGAATCCCGAGCCCTTGGCTCTCAATCAGGTAGAGGCAGCAAGAACAAATCATAAGCAGTCACAGGATAAAAAATATATCAAGCGCTCAGTCACTAAACAGTCACAGGATAGCGCCAATGTCTTTACTCAAATATCATTACCAATCCAAAACAAGAGTCTGGACAAAGGCAGATAGAGCAATCATCTGAAGAATACCCTTGCAGACAAGAATAAGGGAGACTGGAAGAGATCAAAGCGGGCCCTAACAGCACCAATTAACCCTTTAAACTAAAGAAACCCTAACAGCAAAGCCGCTACGCAATCCAGAAGCAAAAGCCAAGGGATAATCTCCAGGTCGTGAAAACGCCATGAAAAGGATGGCAGGCCAGACGCGCAATCGTTAATAGATCAAGACCAAGCCGAAGACAGTTCTCAAGGATTACCGCCAACCCTTAACATTAGCCTGTTCTTTAGCAGTATAGAAATACATCCAGCCAAAAGAAAATCCCTTTCTTTAGAAAGAGAAGGGTTAAAAGACAGGAAGCATCCACAATAAGACGAGCTGGCCACAACCCCAAAGACAAAAACAAATCAAAACCCTAGTTTGAGAATCAAAACGAAAAAGGGTGGTTTAACCCTCAATTATACCCTAGGGTTTTCGGACAGGGCGACCAAGAAAGACAGAAACATCACTGTCGATCTCAAGAAAGGACAGTAACCACTAAGAAAGGACAGCCTAAGTCCTTCGAAACCGGAAAATACAGATCATGACCCGGTTGACAACAAAAAAGGTGGCAGAATGCAAAATCTAAGCAGTCAAGGGAAAAATAGTCGCAAACCGAAACCAATACCGACTAAAAGAAAAAATGATAGAACTTCCCACTTATTTTTAACTGGTTGGTACTAGTCCTCGATTATGAGGAGGGACTCCAGTCGTCGGTAGCGGCCAAAACAGCAGCCATGCAAACCATCAAACCCCAGACAAATTCGGCAACAACAAAGACCATGCACACCATCAGTCGCCAGACTAATACCAAAAGAGAGGTGACGTAAACTGGTTGGACAACAGAAACCCAAAAAAGACACCAACCGAAACCAAAACACAGATAAAAAATCTTAAAACAGAAAGGCAAAGCAGTTAGATACCGATTTATGGAACAGTCATAACCAAGAGGGTGAGCGAAGACCAGCACCATCTTCCCTTTTCCTGTTTAATCCTTTCTGCGGCCTGATACACGATGAACCCTCGTTCTTCCATCACCGCGCTCTCCACTCTCTCCTTTCCGCATCAATTCTCAATTTCCCAGCAGATCATGTTTTATATGCACTTTCTTCCAAATAAGAATATGACTTATAAATAGGAATATAAGTTATAATGTACAAATACTGAGAGTACTTACCAGCGTAGATCAAAATCCTAGGCTCTATCAAGCGCTAAGGGGATCAAATCTCTTCTTAGGTATCCATTGATTTGATTCAAACCAAAATACACATCTTTTTATTTAAGGTCCACATAAAATATTTGTATTATTAATATTTAATATTATTTATGGTCAACATATAATATTTATTATTATTTTTATTTTATTAGGAACGGACATTACAACATTTCCCCATACATGGTTTTAAAACCACATGCAAGGCCCTCCTACAACCATGGGTTGTTTAGGAGGCCTTGCACATGGTTCCATGAGTTGTTTAGGAGGCCTTGCACATGATTTTAAAACCATGTGCAAGGCACTCCTAAACCATGTACAATAAAACCATGGGTTGTTTAGAAGGTCTTGCACATGGTTTTAAAACCATGTAACCATGTGCACATAGGTTTAACATTTTTATTGAGGATAATTCAAATTTTTATTTTTTATTATTTTGTTAGGTAGGAACATTACAACATATCCCCCATATTGTGTTTTTTTCACGACCCACATTTTTTTACGGATAATTAAATTTTTATTGTTTTGTTAGGTAGGAAGATTACAATATCTCCCCCATATTAGGTTGTTTTTTTGGCCGACATTTATTTTGGCCTATAATTAAAAAAATATTTTTTATTAATAAAAATAACGTTACGTAGCGTTACAAGATCTCCCCCATACTGGGCTGTAGAGCACCTCTCAGCGCACTAAGAGTTCAATATTCCAAATTAATAAACATTTCTATGAAAATAGTCATAAAATTTGCTTTTTTCATTTAATTTTTAATCTCTAGTCATATCCATGAAAAAGGTGCCACTTGATTAGAGGCTAGGATATGAAGGAGATAACCGTCATATCAATGAAGAAGGTGCCACATTGATTATAGACAACACAAATGAACATGGTGGTGCTCCTAGATTCTCATCCACATAGGCGTGCTCCTATGTTTTGAACATAATGCTGATTTTTTAACAAATGAACATGGTGGTGCGGTGTGTACTTAGATGCCTCCGTGCATCTTTTCACAACTATTCTCACCGACTAGTTTTGGAATTAAAAAACTAAATAAAACCTATATTCTATTACCAAGTGTCTTAGCCTACTTCAGTGCTCCTTAAATTACAATTTATTAGTGCATTACAATTTCCTAACACACTGTATGAGTCGTAACAAAACGGAATATCAGTGGACCATTGATTTTGGAGCACCAATGCCTATTGTGCCAATTAAATGCAATTTTTAGTTTTATAATCTTTAAAAATAATAATATATATTTTATTACTAATTTTTTAAACATGAATTAATGTATTATGCATTCTAACGCCTTGGTGCATTTGTATATTTGAAATGCACATAAGAGGGCTTGTTTAAATTATTGTATATTTAAAATGCATATAAGAGGGTTTGTTTAAATTAAAATAAACCAATTTTTCATGGATTGGTTATAACAACATTTGATGCATGTTATTATTTGATGTATTATTGTGCCAAATTTGGGATCACATTGGTGTGTTTTTACAACTTAGCATCAACAATATAAACCTTTGGCCACCTATCTCTACTAGAAACTTTCACTATAAATAGAAAATGATGACATTTTTTAGGGAGGTTCTCCAAAAACTTTTGCTAGAAGATGTTTTCCTTGTAGTGTCACAGTTAGATGTAAACACTGTTTGAACTAAAAACCTCTCATAGGCTCCTAGACCTTAACTTCATGACTCATGGGGGACAAACTAAACTCATTTTGGATGCCTGAGTCATCCTAGGGAATCCAACCACCACTCATCACAAATCCTAATAACCAACTAAGTTTAACAAGACTATTTCCTCAATTTGAGGGCACAATCCTCAATCATAGAAGGCATGACTAATAGCTAGTATTAGTTGGTAACTGGGTGATCCGTAGAAAATTCACTCCTAACTGACCTTACATACCCTAATTCGACTTCATGGATATAATTAGGATTTTTTCACTCCTTCTTAGTCAATTAACTAAATATTCAATCAGTTAATTAAGCAATTAGTCACATAACCAGTTGTTGTGAAGTATAGAGTTAGTATAACTCAATTTAGGATAGTTAACATGGATAACTGAGACCATTCATGCCCCAATTATCCTTCATGGACCTAATTAGATATTTTTGGTCAATTAAATAAACATTCATTCAATTAACTGATCTTTCACTTAGTTAACTCACCACTCCATCAATTAACTAGTCACTACATCAGTTAACTAGTATAGACTCAGTCTAACTTAGTCTAGTAGAGTTAGCATGGATAACTAAGGGTTTTTTAGCTCTTGTTAAGCCTAACACAACTCATGAAATCATGAGAATTCAAATTCCTTTCAACCCTAATTCAAATTGCTTGCCTTTAAATAATGTACTCCACCTCTCTTTCAATTTAGTGAACTTGATCATTCTTATTCTCTTCTCTAATGAGTTTCTTGTGTAGTAATTTATGTTATCCATTTATTACATGATGTTTTGATGGCTGATTTGATTCTCATGCATATCTATTTAGTTTATGTACCTAGATCTATACATGTTCAAATATTATAAACACTTGTCGAGATTCAATTTTTTCATTATATATCCTAGAAGTTATGGTGCCTCCATGGGTAGTATTATTAGCATCCTTTCTCTTAAGAACATGGTAGGATTTTTATGTTATGAATGTTGTCCTTGTTGTATAAAACTAACCATGCATTAGGCTTAGATGAGGGTGATTGGTCTTCAATCTCATATGATTTATTTGAACATGAACTTGTTAAAGGAGTTCTTTGGGGAGCATCACAGACTTTTCCATGTGAAATGAATCTACAAAGTGAAGTGATAGATGCAATAAGTGTTAGATTTTGGGTTACTTTGAAAGGACTTACACCATGTTTAAGGGTTCTTTTTGAGATTTGGAATACATGATGTATGTTCAAACCTTGGATGATTCAATGTAGATTTACACATGAGATATGATCTGTGATGCATTGACACATTAGAGATGTCTTACTTAGTGGTTCCTTAACCTTAGTTGAGTGCTTACTTGGAATTCTTCCCTAGGGCGTTAAAGTTCCCTTGAGTGCTTAGTTGATGTCCTTCATGATTTCCCCATGGAGATGATTTCTTTCTTGGAGAACTACTTAGGAGGAGGATCATTATGTATATCCAAGGAGTACATCATTAGGCCCTATACAACATGAGGTAGCTTGGATTCTTGTCTGGAGGATTGGGTTATCTTGGGAATGCTTGAGTTGTGACAATGTTCATATAGGGGGGAGTGGACCCTATGGAGTGCATGGCTTAGGATGAGAGATGGATTACGTATGAGATTGTGATGGAGCAATGTATTGTGTATCTACATTACCTTGGAGTCCTTTTTGTGCATTATATTTCCTTGGATCTTCACATATGTACCCTTTGAGTGTAGTGATCCACTTGTGTGAGCATACATGTGGGTATTGTAGTTTTTTGTAATGGCATTGAACCACATATGTATTGTTGATCTCCCTTACCTATCATTTATACAGAGGAAGGATATAGTTCTTTCATCATCCTCAACATTGAATTCTTCGTTTTGTACTTGTCTTCTTAGAGTGATTCACCAAGTTTAATGAAGAAATACTAGTATACGCCATTAAAAATGAGGACGTATTTGTTGGGATATTTCTCTTTTGAGATAGTAGGGTTTACTCCTATGAATATGATGTTAGAGACGATGGTGTTTCATTCATTCATTTCATTCTTATTCATATTATGTTAAATATGTGACTTGAGGAGTGCACTAATAATCCTCTCTCTCTTATATCTTAGTTTGTACTTGGCCTCTCTCTCTCTCTCTCTCTCTTTCCGTTGCTAGGATTTATTGAGTTTATTGGAGTATCTTCAAGTCTAGGATTAGGGTTTCATCTCTTGAATATTTGTAGGTTAGGGTTTTGAGATGAAACCCTAGGTTTTACTTGGTGAATACAGAATAGAGGAGGAGACATTTTTCTTTGGAGGACTTTCTTGAGTGATTCATGCTTGTTGTAGCTCCTTGGTTTGGCAAGGGTTTTTCTTGGTTTTCCCTAGTTAGGATTTTGGAGAGATAGTAGACTCTACTAGCCTTGTTATAAGTCTATTGTATGTACATGAACTTGAACTTATGCATATTGATGAAATTTTAAACTGTCCAATACTCATATGAATTTCAAATTTAATTTTCATCCACACATGTTCTTCATGGTTTGTAACTTTTAGCTATATATTTCTTGTTGAATTGACATAAGTCAATGATGATAATGCTACATGATTTAAAATTGAAATTGAAGAATATACGAGATGATTTTTGGTGTAGGTATTGTTGTAAATACAATTTTTTAGATTTGGTTTATGAATTATTAGATTTCCCTAGTTGAAACTGATTGGAATACTTTGATGTCTTTTCTGTCAGACTACCAAGAAGTTTGGTGTTGTTAAGGATTGAAATATTGTTCGTCACCATTGTTGTTTTACTTGTATTTCATAGCAAAAGTAAGGCTAAAAATTATCAAGGTTAAGATCTAGGAAACTTCTAAGGTAGAGGTGAAATTTCTAAACTACAATAGAAATCTCACTTCAAAAAACTTCCACATTAAGTTGGTTAATGGGTTTACCTTCATTAAACCTAGTCGAGGTTTTGAGATTTGTTTCAATTTTGGTTTGGGATCACGTAGGGACACAAAAAGTCACATTTGTAATGGTGGTTTGAGGAAGGTTAACATGATTATTTACAATATTATTGGAAGGATATGATTAGTTTTCTTGATAATATTAGTTAGGAACAACATTTGGGTGATATGAAAATGAGGTGTTAGATGACCTCCACAATTAGCTAAGTTTATGTTCAAGTAAGAGAGAAAGTTTCCTTGACCAAGGTTCATTTTGGAAGTGGAAATATAGGTAATGAATCATGTAATATGTAAAATTTTGTAGGTGACATGAATGGATGTAAATATTTAATAGGGAGCATTTATTGAACAATGGTTGGTTTTACACTTGTATATCTATTTGGAGGAATTTTGAAGATTCTCATTTGAGTTACATTTTGGTAGCGTAAAGAATTCACTGTGTTTGTGTCAGTTTTAACTCTATGGAAGTGAAGAAATACAAACAAATTTTCTTAAGAAAAAATTAAAGAACAAAAAGGGAACACATCCAACACACATAGTTTTACCCTAGAAAACCTTAACCTAGAAAACCAACCTAACTTAGAGCCTCACTTCTATCTTCTTCATTGTATTAACTTGACCATTCAAAATAATATATATAGGTATTTCAAAAATCAAAAAGCCTAATCAATTAACTTGAATTATATTACAACCCTAATCCCTTGACTAAGATTATAATATAATGGGTAAAAACCCACTAGCTGAAAAACCACAAAATAACAAAAAACAAACAAAAAATGGACTAGTGAACAGTTGTGTTGATCACAATCCTCATGCAAAGAATATGACACATCTCCAATTCTCTCCCACTTGTTGTCTTATTTTCAAAACAAGGTACCATATATTTATAAGATCACATGTTCAAGGAAATAGTGCATATTGCTTATCTACACTAAGGCAACTTCGTAGTATTAACACACTTGATTAATGAGTTTCAAAAAATATTCAAGGTATCAACCTGATCCAACAAATCCTTATTGTCTTCAACCATGTTTCTCATAAATTCATTCTACACATCAATATGCTTCATCTTAGAATGACAAGTAGGGATTTTTTCCAGAAAGGTTGCACTCTTGCTGTCTACAGCTAACCTTACATCTTGTTGTTCAAACCCAATGCCTGAACACAATCTATGAAACCACACAACTTTATTAATTGCATTGGTGATTTCCATGTATTTAGATTATATAGTTGAAAGTGAAACTATATTTTGTCTCTCACTCTTCCAATTAATTTCTCCACGAAGTAGGTTGAACACATAACCACTTGTAGATCCTCTTCTATTAGGTCTCCAATTCACTTTGCATCATCACAAGCCTATACACCTATCACTTTGTTTGGTTTAGGTATTTTTTGGTAGAGGATTGCATATTCTATACTTCCATGCAAATACCTAAAGACTCGATGTAGGGTTTTTCTGGACAATCCGCAGTAGACATTTTTACAACTGTCTAATACTCGTTCTCTAGTTTTGACATATATTTGCTCAAAACTCCCTTTGCATGGGAAATGTCTAGTATAGTACATACCATATCATACATAAAACTACAAACAACACTAGAATAGGGAAAATGAGACATGTTAAATACCTCTTCATGTGCCATGGGACACTATATATAGATAACTTTGCATCTATACAAATAAGAAACTTGACTAGGTTACATGCAAAGAATATAATACATCTCCAAAAATTTGTGAAATAATTATTAAATTACTTGTAATGGTTGTAAATTAGATAACCTTGGTTAAGTTTTGATATATTTTGAGAGTATACTTGGTTATGGAAAAGGTAAAGGGATCTATGAAAAGGGTTTTCCATGGATGAGGAGGAAAGGGAATAAAGGGTGGTAAAGGAAATCCTTTGCTCAAGGAAGGGAGGGGTTGAAAGGAAATCCTAATTTGAGTCCAGATAATTTAGCATGATAATTAGAGTACATTACCACACTACCATGAAGTGGAAGACCCAATCCAAGGACAATTTGAAGGTTTTGGAGTCACCACTTGTTTTTTATGAAAAAAATGAGAAAACTATGAGAAGGGGAGATGGTAGGAGAGAAAGGGTAAGGGTGGGCCACTTAGTTAAACATGATTCTAATGAAATTCTTATGACCTACACATGATTAATTAAGGTTTTCATGTGAATTTGATTAGGTTGCTTTAAACTAATAATAAATGCACTAGCTACAAAATCTAGATGAGAAAGAATCAATGTTGGTTTATTCATCTATTTTCCCTTGTGTGAGATAATTAACCTATCAAACTAAGGTACATATATAATTAAAAGAATGTGCAACCTGAATAACCTTAACAAGCTAATAAAGACAATGAAAACAACAATAACTAAGCGAACTAACCTAATTTTATTAGTTATCAATCAAATTAGAAAGGAATCCTAAAGTTTATTGTCCTATTAGGTGGGTGAAACTACTCAAATAGGTATGGGCTAGACTAATCTAAAATAATATGATCCACATATAGCTAATTGAGTTTAGATAAACATAACAAACAATGTGCAAGAATTAGGAGTTACAATCTCAATCTATGTATCTATTATGCCATGCTTCCCCTCATGGAAGTAAGGAATGATATATTATGTCTAATATAGTAAAAGAGGTATACACAAGCCACACACAATGAAAGAAGAATAAATGAAGAGCAAGTTGTAGAAAGCCTATTTAATGCACATATTTAAAATCTAAATTAATTAAAGATTCTTGGAAACATTTCATAGGAAATACTAATCTATGAAGTGTAAATCCATCAAATGCAAATCAAATCAGATAATTAGTAGAAAATAAGAACTGCAATCCACAAAGAAGACTCTCTACTTACATGATTAATGGAAACTTCATTAATGTCCTCAACCATTCACTAGCTCAAATATCCACAATAACATTTGGGGGGGGGGACTCTCCACCCAACCAACACCTAGCCAAAGGATGAGACCCCAAGCCTTAAAAAATAAACCCTTTGCAATATCAGGTAAACCCATAAATCTTTTATGTATTTCTCTCTCCCTCTAACTTCTAACCTCTCCTCTTCCTTATAATCCCTTTTAAGAGACACGCATTCAAGCCAAAATTAACACAACAAGCATCAAACCCCATAATCAACCAACAAGACTTGAGCCCCCTCTTATTGGTCTCGCCCCTTTTTATTTCCTAATTTCCATATTTTATTCAATTTCTTACATTTTGCATGTGTGACACACTTGCCACTCATGCACATAACTTAAGTTATAATGCACATTTTCCTTTTTAATTACTTTATTTTTTTCTTTACATTTTTACCATTACCACGTACCATACACTCATATCTAATGTTGGGTTGTTATAGACCCCACCCCCCGCCCCACCCTCTTCAAAAAAGTTTTTGCCAAAGTTATAACCACATAAAAAAAAATACGAAGATGTACTCAATCAATCATGTAGATAATAGGTAAGGTAGATAGTTAGTACTATTATAAAGATGGGAGTTTTATACATGTGGCCATCACATAAAAATATCCTACCTGCATTAATACAATCATGGAACCCTAAGTTACAATATGCTCTGCATTAATTACCTAGGTGTCTAATATGAAATCCATCAAACAATTATGCATCATTATCATTACACACTCAGGCATCAAACAAGTCAATACAAAAAAAGTACACATTCATGAAACTTTTTCCTTCCTTACTCACCCTCCCCTAAAAATCATACCATAACCCACCTCCATAATCCTCCACTCCAACTCCAAATGGTCCCGCTTACAATGGAATGAGAACTCTACTATAACCTATTTCCAAATCATATAGAAATCATTGAAAGTTCCTTGGTAAGTTACCATGGCATAACCACCCTCCTAACTTTCGGTAAATGTGTGGCCTCATTGAAATTTAATTGGAATATGGGCCTCATCATTATTAATTGAAATTTGGTTATCGATACCCCAATCCCAATATCATGATCATTACACCCCATACATATCAAAAGGATAGCTTATGCTTCCTCCATATGCACTCTTAAGGAATCAACCTTAGGCATCAAAACTCCATCTCTAAATGCCTCCCTCCTAGCGAGGATACCTCTAGCCATGGAATTTTGGTAGAAGAGTTAAGATTCATTGACATAGAATTAATTATTGAGTTTGTCCCCCAACCCATAAGGTGTTTGTAGTATCCATTCTAATTCACGGGTATTGGCCCCCATGAAACCCTAGAATCATTAGCCTCACTAGGCTCTTTGAGTGGATTATCTAGAACTAACTTCGACTCACCACAATGAACTAGAACTAACTTCGACTCACCACAATGAACAATGATTAGTATCCATTTCCTCAGGATAATAAGATATCATGAAATCAATATGAGTCATATATGCTCATGAGGAATTCCTTGTTAAAGTTAATATTTGCAATAGAATGCACCATAAGCCATCATAATGGTAAAATATGCTTCATAACCAAGTTTTAATTAAACATTTTACTAAATCCCATATACTATGTGATACCATCATAAAATAACAAACCATGATACCATCATGAAACCATTAAGCATCTTACTGAACTAATTGTTGGTGAAAAATATTAAATGATTAATAACATATCCAACAATTTAAATTGTCAACCCGAGAAGAGCGTAAACTTGTGAGATACAAGCAAAATATATTCAAGGTCAGAGTAATACTAACTTAATCTCATATTCTAAAAGAAAACACATGCGACTGAAATGGAATTTAAATCCAGGAAAGCGTGAAATGAAACTAGTCTACTGCTTAGTAATGAAACACATAGCTGAAATTGGACCTAGTTTATGAAAGTAGGAAATGGCATGAAAAGAAATCTAATCTAGAAAAGCATGTAGTTACGTAAAAATAAAATTAACTAGGAAATCATGAAATTGCATAAATTAAACATGGTTAAGAAATCGTGAAATTAAACAAGGGAAAATCATCTACACCAAACACATGAAGCAAATGATAATGAACAAATGACAAATGATAAATAGATGTGAGCTCATATGAAATATATATTAACAACTCAAAATAACAAATCTATTAGGGAGAAATCAAAATATTTGCTCTAAAACATCAATCCTATTACAAAATTATCAAATCTGTGACTAACTCTCAAAAGACATAAACGATTTCTCTACTTCCACACCACTAAAGAGGCCTCTACCCTTTCAAATGAAGAGATACTCTCTCTTATTTATACATGAGTTGCTTTGAAACGAGGATAAATGTAGATCCACTTTTCTCTCAACCTATTTTCCACATTACAAAATATTTATCCCTTCAAATCCTCTCACAAATATTAGATGAGATATTCTATCCATATTTCTATGATCCTCTCCTTGGAATAAACTTGAATAAATATCTCCTTCAAATATTCAAATGGTGAAGGAAATATTTGAAAATCTTTTGAATAATCCTTTTGTTGCAAATCTTCAAATATTCGTACACATTACAAAGCTCACACAACTTTGAGATATAAATGAAAATATGTCAATTTTATAATATTTAATCACAAATTCTCTTAAAATATTTAAAAGTAAATAAATTGAAAAATAACAAGGTAAACCCATATTTATTCATGAAAATAGTATAAGGAATGGTGAATGGAGTTATGGATAGGGATGAATGTGAGGAATAGTGAAGGAAAATATGAAGAAAATGTGACATTTGGGTGACCCAACATCTCCCCCCAGCTGAACTTGTTGCATATCCTCATGCAACTATGTATAAAATTTTTGGGCTTCTTAACTTTGGCTTTGCATGATGATATTTTTAACAATGAATTATTCCATGATGTGAAATACATGAGTAGCAGTGGATTTTTCTTATGGTTGGTTCTTGTGTGACAACCATGAATATGAAAAAATGTTGGCTCTTAGGTTAACAACATTCATTCGTTTATTTGTTTTATGGCTGCAATACATAAGATTTGAAAGTATTCATATACTGGAAATGATAAGCCATCAATATACATTAGAAAGCATTTTCTTCATGTTATGAATCATATCAAATTGTAACAAAGTGTAGTTTGGAAGAGGCACTTGGTCAATGGTAAATGAGATGATGGCATGCATTAAATGGAATCAAAAGGTAATGAATATATTCCCCCACCCCCCAACTGAAGATGTGTTAAGTTTATGAAAATGAGAAAGGTAATGTAACATGGTGAGGGAATTTTCCAAATTCATTTATTTCTAGCTGTTAAGGAATTGCATGATTAAAGATTAGAAAACAACATACCTTCGCTTACCCAAAAAGCTGATGAATTGTGCAATAGGGATGTGGTTAATGCAGCTATTGGATCATGAATTGTGAAGTGAAAGAATATGAACTGTTTGGTTGTATGAATCAAAGATGAAGTTTGAAAGTGGAATTGTGGTACTCTCATATGGCTGGCAGTATGCTGCCACAAAACTGCAGATGGAGTCATGAAAAGTTTATAGTCTTCGCCTGCTACAAAACCCGATGGTACAATTCTAGTCATGTGAATAAATGTGTCAATGTCAAGCATGAAAACAAGTCATTGGATTACTGACCATTGATGAATGTCGTTAACCAATGTGAGGCAATATCACCATTGATGTCAATGAGTGCCAAGGTACCTAAGTACATCTTGCGAAGTGTGAATAAATGAGCTGACGTCGAGCCACTTGTAAGATCCAACGATCAAGGGACATTGATGTATTCCTATGATTGTTAGCGAGAGAAATTTCCATTAAGGCATGCAAGCCTCAAGTAATAAAAATGAACTCTAGTCTCTATCTCAGATAGTGTGTTGAGGTTGATGGGTCAAGACCTGTTGAAAGGTGGGTCTTAAGGAATCCCACATCATTCAACACGAGTTGTACAAAATGAGTGGTAGGACTATAGATGAAAGGTCTCACAGTCAAACAGTTTTTATGACAAGGATATCAAGGTAATTCTGGTCATGAAAAGGAAGCTTGGATGGTTTTATTCAAAAGGCAAAAGATGAACTGAAAATGGGGCAAAATGTATGTGACTCAGAAAGGGAGACACGTGTGAAATCATGATGTGTAAAGTAATGAAACAATGGACTCAAATATGGATGACTAGGAAGCTTAGAAGGAGGGAGGTATGGAAACATATCATGACACAATTTTGCTGAAATGTTTGTTATGGCAGCAAATGTCATGACCTATGCAATGGAAAACTTAACCCCTTCAAGTGTTCATGAAGCATGCTTTTTCTTAAATGATTTGTGATTCTTGCAAATCAATTTTACATGAACAAGTTTTCTGGATTATCTTCGAAGCTGTATAAGGTTAGCACTAATACTGAAGCAAAATTGTGAGAGCATCGAAAAATAAAAAAAACGCAGAAAAAATATGGGCTTAGCAAAAAACAGGAATGTGTTTTTACCTGCCGGTTGTCCAAAAGTACTGTACTGATTAAGTCTTCTTATCATGGCCGTAAATTCCTGGAGATGATATGATTTTTTTTTGCAAAGAAAAGCATGGAGAAGATTTGATTTTTTTTTACCAAAAAAACCTGGAAAAGTTATGATACTTACAGGGAGCCTCTAAGATTCTTTGCGCAACCCTTCTTAAACCATCGTTACTTCTTGAAGAAGCACGACTGGTGAATGTATGCCCTGGGTTAACCATTCCACTGAAACCACCATTACTTCTCGAAGAACACGACTGCACCCTACATTACGTTAATTACACCAATGCAATAACGATGATAATAGACATGAAAATTGATTTAGCTCTCTGCAAGCATAGAATTAAACTCGTGTGTATTCAAAGAAAACCTTAACCAGTCAAATGGCTTGGCTTCATTTTCAGACTTTTTTGCATTTTTGTGTTCAAGTTATGTACTGAAATAATATTTAAGCATTGGCGAGTTGAAGCCTCTGCAACTTCAGCATTGGAACATTTTTGAACCAACCTTCTTCTCTGTCTTATCCCTATAATTAAACCTCCGATGAAGGTGTCTTCCTTGAACCAAAACAACCTTATAAACCTGCTGAGATTCGGTCCATTATGAGAGCCGCAGATTGCAGATCTCCATGGGTTTACCACTTTATTAAATGACCGTTATCTTAAATTCTATAGTCATGTTAGAACCCGAAAAGCTGAGGCAAAGAAGAAATGTATATATTGTGGGCAATTAAAAGACATGAAGCTGTCAATTCAATAATTGAACGTTGTTACCGGATCGGGAGCAATACCTGGGGAAGATGCCCTCATCCAGAGAATACTTCTCTGTGTTTCTGCAATAGCTCTTTCAATTGACACTTTTATCTTTCATACATTGTCTTAAGGATGCGTTCACATCTACAGAATAAGTCTTGACTACGGCATGACAAGGTTGATAGTTTTAAGGTTATTAATAGACACTAGTTTAGTTTGGAACAGGAGAAACTTTAATTATATTTTATGATACAATATTATAAAAATGGTTTTATTAAAAATAAAAATAAAAAGTACCCATAAAAATTGGGACCACTAGAAACCGTTAAAAAGGTTAAAATTTATCCACCCCGATAAGCATCCAACTATGAAACCTGTTGATGAAACAGATTCAAGGAACATGGGTTGGCTCGGTCGGAGGCGGTGGGTATACCACGAACGGAGTTGCGTTTCAACCTTGGATTTTCCAGCTAAATATAACATCGATAGATATTGATGACAGTCATGTTACATGTACAGGCAAGAAGATTGCAAAGACTATAAAAGCTAAATTGGGGAGCATCCTAGTACATGTGCGGTGGGGATCGAATGCAAGGCGAAGGTCACTGTTGGTATACATTTTTTATTCTTCCATTTAAAAAAGTGATAACATAGTAGTGTAGCTTTCTTTGTGGTAGATAATTATTTGATTGAGTAATATCAATATAAAATATAGTTATCCATTCAAGGTGACATAAGAATTGACGACCACGAATTGGAAGATGATTTTCTTTCGTAAATGAAAAACTTGGACTATGTGCTATTTAATGTTTTTCCTTTGTCACAAATCACATTGGAAGACTGAACTTGTCTTTCCCACTTAAGACGGATGGACAATGACTTGAATAGGTAGTATGCCACGAATAAGGGGCATGAAACAGATGGCCTGAACACCATGGTAACACATAACAATGCAGGAAATTGCACAAAACATGTACAAAATATCATGTACAAGTGTTGTCGTGGTTGAGAAGCTTGGTCTAATAGATAACATAGACATGTACAACAAATAAAGACTCCAAACGATCAAGAAAACATTAGTTGTGATGTTGCATTTATCCTGGCGATCCTCTTCATATGCTACGGGAGTTTGCTTCTCAAGGATCTTGTCAATATCTAAGTGTTGTTGCAGGTGTCTAAACTGTCTACAAGTAATTTCCCATGAAACAACAGTGATCGATACACCTGGCAATTCTTTTGCATAACTTCAAGAAGGATCAGAATGGCTAAATCCTCTCTTCCAAACACATTGGAAGGAATGCCAATTCCTTCTTCATCTCGGTGAAGTGTACCCACTCCACCATTTTTCCCCTACTGCTTTGTTTTAATTTTGAATTAATAGATCTCAACAAAGCAAAGCACAAGTGTTTCCCTCAACCTTGATCAAATGTGGATGTTTATTTTCCATTGTGGGAGTTTAAAGAGATATGTCTTGGGAATCTCATGAAAGAAGGAATGCAACTGCTTTAGGAGGACACATGTAATATGGGTTGGATTCTGGTACATAAGAACAAAGATCGTTGATACCAGGACGAAAGGAATTGATGTATTATATTATAAAGGTTCTAAAATGTTTTTATAACTTACCGCAGCAAGCAAAAATAAACTTAAGTTGCAAAGGTTAGAATCATATGAAGTTTATGACATGAGTGCCCCAGACCAGACCGGGTAATTCCCCCACACGTTGCAATGATGTACCTTGCATGCATAGTAAGTATCATGTTCAAGTGCGTTCAACTGATCCCCACTTCCAATAGGTATGATTAATTTGATCCCAGGTATAATATAATGTATCTATTATTATGATTCAATTCACGCTGCAAAAATGTAAATAAAAAACTTGCAATAGTGGTTTTAAGGTGGAGGGCTATGTCGTGGAATAAAGAAGTATGGACTGTGACAATTGATTGAAAAGTGTTTTTCGGATATGAATGACTTAAGAGTCATGCCCAATTTACCAAAAAGTGGAGGGAAAGCAACTCAAGGTTTTCAGAAAATCTACAAGTTGCAATTAAGAAGATATTCTACTGTGGTTGCTTTAAAAAGGTATGCAACTCAAATTTTCTGTTCTTTGGGTATGTACAAGATGGTCTTTGCATTTGCATGTTAAGATTCTATGAATTGGTTTCTAATCAAAGTCTGTTCTTCTCTAGCCTTGTTAGACTTGTCCAAATCTTGCAAGAAATTTCCACTGCATGATATTGATATCTTCATGTAATACATTTTTTTCTTGAATTCATTCATTCTTTATTCAGACATTGGATTGCATATATACTAGAAGCATTAATTGTGTGTATAAGAAGTGGTATAAGAGCAAAAACTAATACAGAGTACAACCCAGCTTAACTTAACACACTTAGAGTAAATATGCAAAGAGAAAAGGGGCCTGCAAATAACCTGGTAAATTTATGTATCTGCATGTTAATATAGTCAATGTTTCAGTTCCACCAATAATGCTTCCTTCCATGTACAGGACACTCCTTTCTTCCAGGTACAGGTCCAGAACTTATTTGAAGAGGAAGCTTCACCTTTCTATGCAATAAGAAGATAAGAGATTGGCTTTCATATTTAGAGATCCTTCCTTTCAAGTTCCAGGTACAGGACATGTGCAAATGTCTTACACATACAATTAGAGTCTGTTGTTGTATGGCGGTGAGGCGATGGTTGTGTGGCGGTGGCCTCGGGTGGTGAACTTGGTGGTCATGGTTAATAGACGAGCAGTGACACTATATCAATACAATTATGATTGTATGGCGGTTAGGGGAGGGTTGCATGCCACACACCTGCTTGACAGAATTGTGGTGTAGTTAAATAAATCTAGTTGCAGGTTACATCTTGAGAAGTGAACCATTAATGACTGTTTCATTTATATCTTTTCTTATGTAAAAATTTTGCATTCTGTAAACTTTGAAAAACCAAACAAGAGACGGACAATAACGAGTCAAAGTTTCATCCAATTAGATCCGAGATAAATAATATATAATAAATTAATTAATAAATAAGATTGAATAGATATATCGAAAAGTTTATGATAGTTATAAAAATACAAAAAGTTATTGGCAAATTAATAGAAAGTCAAAGCAAAACCAAAACAATTGTACCTGGCCTATTAATAGTTGACTAATGGCCTATTAAAAATATGAAAAAATCATGAAAATAAAAACATTCTCAACCATAATTATGGTTTATATAAAAATATTTAGATTGTCAAGTACAAAGAAAAGCAAGCAAAAACCAACTGATAGGTTAAACCAACGTTATCACTTCCTATTGTATTTATTCTTCCATTCTTCCAAATGAAAAGTTTATGGTGAATTATTTACAATCATTTGATAGCATAATGACATGACCTCTTGCTAGTTTCTTTCACAAAATTGGTCGTCGTTAACAGCTGTGTATTTCCATGCAGCAAAAGTCCGAGAAATTATATCAACTGTTACTGCTGGAAATGGAACTCGCATCTCCACCAAAAAACACATGCCTATACCCATCAGAATTCGTCAATCCAGGTGATTATTGTGGTCTACTGGAAATCGTCCTCCAGATGCTGAAATCCTCATCTTCTTCATGGAGTTTTGTCACCAGCATGTGCACGACAACTGCCATCTTGATAGAACGTTGTTACTGTAACTTTGCATTTAAGAAATGGAGAGGTTTCCAAATGTGATACTGGGCTCCTCTAGACAACGGTTGTACAACAACAATTTAAAATTACACAGGCGGATGGAATTGGAAACGATCTGTTCATGCGGCACTGGTATGTCATGCAAAAATTTGTTATTTTCCAAGTTTCCATAGTGCCATGGGTTGAATTCTATAGCTTTTCAGTCTTCACTATAATTGAAAAAATAGAGTTATCAATTGAAGCATAAACTTAGAAATATTTACCATTACTTCTGTGGCCGTATAAAAGATTGGCTGTGGGAGGTTGCATGAGGAAAATTCTGATCAGTCAACAGAGAAGGATCTGCTCATCTGCTCATCGAGCCGTGAGATGGTAAGGCACTTGTAATACCAAGAATATAAATTCTATTCACCAAACGGAATCTATTCGATATTTTCTTTCCTTTCCAACTATTACTTTAGTTAAACAAACAGAGCATACAAAACAGCAGAACAGAGCATACAAAACAGCAGAAGAATAGATTGGAAAACCACTGCCTTACGGAGAGAATACTCGATCCGTTTTTATTGACTGAAGAACTCAGCAAAACGGTTACAACAACTGGAGCGAAAATAGGATCTAATTAGGCTAACAGAGCAATAAATTCTCCATTATTTCAAGTCTTCTCCTTAATGGAGAATGGATTAACAGCTACACCTAACATTTCTCTAAACAATTCAAATTTGATCTTTCCGAGAGGCTTTGTGAAAATGTCAGCAGTGTTTTCACAAGTATTACAGTATATGAGATCTATTTCATTGGATTGTAGCTTCTCTCTAACAAAATGATACTGAGCATCAGCATGCTTTGTCTTTGCATGATAGATTGGATTATTTGCCAACTTGATTGTACTTTGGTTATCACATTTGATTACTGTAGGTTCCTTTTGTTCTTTTCCGACATCTTGAAGAAGTCTTCTCAGCCAAACAGCTTCACAGGTAGCTGCACACAGGGCCTTGTATTCAGCTTCAGTAGAGGACAGAGATACAGTAGGCTGCTTTTTACTGCTCCATGAAACAACTCCAGATCCTATGCTAAATGCATATCCAGTGGTTGATCTTCGATCATCCGGATTCCCAGCCCAATCAGAATCTGAATAACCTGTCAACTCAACAACAGAAGCATCAGTATATTTAATACCAAAGTCAAGTGTTCCTCTTAGATACCTGAGTACCGTCTTTGCTGCATTCCAATGGCTTTCTTGAGGTTTTGCCATAAACTGACTTAGCATACTCACAGAATATGCAATGTCAGGTCTAGTTGTGGTGAGATAATTCAAACTACCCACCATCTGTCTGTACATTGTAGCATTCACCTCCTTTGAATTATCAGCACAAGAAAGTTTCACATTCTGCTGCATGGGAACAGTAGATGGTTTACACTGATCCATTTTAAATCTCTGAAGCACATCTCTGACATACTTACTTTGACAAACAAATGTTTGACCTGCATTCCTCCAAACTTCAAGACCTAGACAGTAATGAAGCTCACCCAGATATTTCATATAAAAAACTTGTGACAGCTGCTCCTTGATTTCATCAATCAGATTCTCTGCATTTCCTGTAATTATTAAGTCATCAACATATACAGAAATCAATACTATATACCCCTGCTCATCACATTTGATATATAGATTTGGATCACTCTTGCTCCTCATAAATCCCTGTTGAAGAAAGAAAGAGTCTATCTTCTCATACCATGACCTAGGTGCCTGTTTTAGTCCATACAATGCTTTCTTTAATTTACACACTAAGTGTTCTTGTCCTTTTTCCACAAACCCTTCAGGTTGAGTAAGGTACACCTCCTCTTTTAACTCACCATTCAAGAAGGCAGATTTAACATCTAATTGGTTTAGCTTCCAATTATACTTTGTAGCTAAGGCAATCAATAATCTGATAGTATTCAATTTAGCTACAGGTGCAAATGTTTCAGCATAATCAATACCTTCTGTTTGTGAATACCCCTTTGCCACCAATCTAGCCTTATATTTGTCTATGCTACCATCTGATTTAAACTTGGGTTTGTATATCCATTTGCATCCTATTGGCTTTTTATGTTTAGGCAATTCAGTCAATTCCCAGGTATTGTTTTGCATTATTGATTCATATTCCTCCTCCATTGCATTTCTCCATTCATCATGTGCAATAGCTTCATCAAAACTAATGGGTTCTATGACATTCGAAATGCTACTCATAAGGGCATAGTCTTTGTACCTTTCAGGAGCTCGAACCTGTCTTGAAGATCTTCTTAGCTGTTGATTACCTTCCTCTTCGCTGTGTGAACTTTTGTCTTCATCACTAGTTGAGCTTGGACTGTTTGTATCACTGAATCCCTCTTGCTGTTGCTGCTGTTCCTGTATGTTTGGCTGCTGTAATACAGTTTGTTGTTCTTGTGTAACCCCTTCATCAAGCACTGGTTCATCAAGAACTTTATGCCATTCCTCATGGCTTTGGTTGCTGTTCTCTGAAATTTCTGTTTCCTGTTCATGGAAGAGTACATCTCGACTTGCAAATACCTTGTGAGTAGAAGGATCAAACAATTTATATGCTTTGAATTGAGAACAGTAACCTATGAAGATACATTTAATGGCTTTAGCATCCAGTTTCTTCCTATTTTCCTTTGGAATATGTGCAAAAGCCGTACACCCAAAAACTTTCAAATTCTGAACTACTGGTTTGAAATCATACAAAGCTTCAAAAGGAGTAATATTATCAAGACTCCTAGTTGGACTTCTATTCTTTAGGTAAACAGCAGTATTTATGGCTTCACCCCAGAAGGTATTTGAGAGACTCTTACCTTTCATCATACTGTGTGCACACTCTACTAGGGTTCTGTTTTTCCTTTCAGCAACTCCATTTTGTTGTGGAGTGTTGGGTACTGTAAACTGCTGTACTATACCATTATCTTTGCAATATTTGTTGAAGTCCCCTGATTTATACTCTCCCCCTTGATCTGAACGGAGGATTTTAATGGATTTTTCTGTCTGTTTTTCAACCATGTTTCGGAACTCCTTAAAGTACTCAAAAACATCACTCTTTCTTCTAAGAAAGTAAACCCATGTGTATCTTGTGCAATCATCAATAAATAGCAGAAAATAAAATGCACCTCCTAAGGATCTAGTCTGCATAGGCCCGCAAACATCACTATGCACAAGATCTAACACATCTATTTTTTTCTTATCAGGATTAGCAGGAAATTCATTTCTATGCATCTTTCCTAATGCACATCCTTCACAAGGAATGTTCATATTTTTTAACATGGGAAGTCCTTCAACCATATTATGCTTCAATAATAACAATAAATCTGAATGATTGATGTGACCATACCTTTGATGCCAAAGACTCTCTGTTGGCATGATTGCAGAAGTTAATGCGTAATGCTCTTTACTAGTAACATCAAGCTTGTATAGGCCTCCTACTCTGACTCCCTTTGCAAGAGTTTTGTATTGGTCCAGTAAGTCCTTTACTATGTAGTAGTTTTTGAAGAATTCAACATTCAAATTCTGATCTGTAATAGTAGACACAGATATCAGATTTTTCTTTAACCCTGGCACATACACCACATTGCGGATGTGACGAACACTACCATTTGGCAATGTCACTAGAATATCTCCATATCCCTTGATCTAATAAGCACGGTCATCACCAAGATATATACTAGCACCATTCTATGTTTCTTTATAGTTAGTATACCACTTCTTATTACAAGTCATATGCACTGACGCTCCGGAGTCAACAAACCAAGCATCAATATCATCAATTTCAGCAGATAAAGCAGCATTAGACACAAACAGTCTAAGATCCCTTGAGTCAAAGTTTGGTGTTGCAGAAATTTCATCAGCAATTTCATGTCTAGCCATAAACAGTTTTAGATCATGTGGTGAAGAGTCTTCAGCAAAATGACCTGAATTTTTTCTAGGTTGTCTATTCCTAGCCTCATCATTCTTTTTCTTATAACAATCTTTAATAAGATGTCCAGGTCGACCACAATAAAAACAACTTTTTGACTCATTCCTGTTAGATGGCATACCTTGATTCGGTTTTTGAGGAGCTCTACTCTGTGATGACCTGCCTCCTCTGCCTCTTTCTCCTGATCTCCCTCTCGGAGATCTCTTGTTTGACCACAATGCCAAACCTGAATCTTGAGGCTTAAAGTTCCCACGCCTCTCTTCTTCTTGCAGCAAAATACCTGTCAGCTCTTCAAAAGTAGGAGGTTTCTCCCTTGCTGCGAGACCTGTTATAAACATATGGTAGTCCTCTAGCATACCATTCAATGTAATTGTTACGAGATCAGTGCTGGAGACCTTTTTTCCTATGTCTCCTAGCTTATCTTTCACTTCTTTGAGACGACCCAAGAATGAACTAACAGACTCATTTGCATCCATCTTCATGCCTAGCAATTTAGTTTTTAAAAAAAACAGACGGTTTGTATTGCTAGTTTCATACAGATCTTTAAGTGCTGTCCATGTTTCAGCAGAAGTTTTAGCTTCTCTGATATGTGGAATAATACTATCTTTAACAGATATTCGTAACAGTACCTTGGCTTTGTTCTCGCGCTTATCCCAGTCTTGAATTTGTGCTGCTATTCCACCCACAGCTGCTACAGGTTTCGCTTCATCTCAATTGGTGATTGACCAGACACCATAGCCTTCCATCAAGGTCTGCATTTTGAATTTTCAGTTTATGAAATTCGAGCCATCCAATTTGTTGGCCTCATTCAGATAGGTCTCTGCCAATGGATTTGACATCTCAGCAAGGCTTCTTCTTCTCAGCTTGGATGGGTCTCTTCAGATCTATCTCCACGCTGGTAGCTGGTTGCCAATGGTGCGCAGGAAATCTGCAAGGTTTTCTATTGAAAATGATACACAAAGCGCTTAACGGGATTTTTGTGCTCCAAACGGTAGGCGGGATGACAAGCTCCACTTTACACAAGCCTGTACACAAGCCTGTCTATCTTCTCCACAGTAACTGATTTATATACTCACGGCAGCGATTACCAGAACACATATGCCCAAGCAGCGATTTCGACCTACGCAGCAATCTACTTCAGCGATCTACTCTCTGGCTCCTGAGCAGCTCCACGCCCACACAGCCCAGCAGTCATGCAAATCGCTTGTGGCAAGCAGTCTCACGCTCCTCACGCAGATGTCTCTCGGTTAGGAAATCGCAGAGCAGTTTTCTCTCACCAAGAAGATCAATGGGGGATCGCTTCTCCTTCAATGCTCATGGCTGCAGATCTCCAGCTCCTCTTCTTCACACAGGAAACTCCTTCTCCCAGCAAGGCATGAAGGCTCTCACAACAGGCCGCAATGGCTCTGATACCAAGTTAAACAAACAGAGCATACAAAACAGCAGAACAGAGCATACAAAACAACAGAAGAATAGATTGGAAAACCACTGCCTTACGGAGAGAATACTCGATCCATTTTTATTGACTGAAGAACTCAGCAAAACGGTTACAACAACTGGAGCGAAAATAGGATCTAATTAAGCCAACTACAGTTCAACTAACAGAGCAATAAATTCTCCATTATTTCAAGTACTTTCCCACTTGAAGCTTCCATAGGACCATCGCCAAATCCTTGATCAAAATCGTCAGATGTATGACGAGTGGTTCTAAAACTGGAGAGATTTACTAATGCTCTCGCAAGAGGAAACCATTCTTGGGTTTGAAGAAGAATATCAGATCCCTTTATAGGTTGTAAAGCAAGTGTTAAACATGCCATAATGCAACTGACTCCTAAATAACAACTTCCTTCAAACTGGATATGTATGGTCTAAGATTGAACAAGTATGTTGTATCTATTGGGTATTCCTTGAAAAGAAACCATTCTCGGACTTGACTAAAGGAGCCAATTTGTGTTCTTGTTGCAAGTTGCTTCTTGGTATGGAACATTTTTAAAATCTTGCTCCCACTCTTAGACAAGCAACCTTGTTTTTGCACGAAGCCCATATGGGATCAAATATCATTCTTTATCGATCTAGTAGCCAAGAGGCCGATAGCTCGAAACTGTGACGATGGGTCAACATCCCACCATCGTTATGACCCTGGAATTTTGCAGTAATTATGCAATGTGATCTATAAGTAATTTGGAAAGCAATCAATCTAGAGAAATGAAGTCAATAAGGAAAAGGCCTTTCCGCAAGAGGAAAGTCCTGAACTGTGTTCAAGTCAAGGCATTTCTTACCTTGGAAGAATGAAAATGAAACCAACAAGTTAAGGAGGTGAGGCACTCTCGCTGTACATGCAAAGGCCGGTGCTTGTGGATTCCTAGCATTAATATCAGTGGCAACACTTACTGAGTGGAACACATATGGATATCCAATCATTTACGTGCAGATCTGGCATTTTTCACCCAAGTTAGGTTTGGGATCCGTGATTGTACATACCATAAAACGAAGCGCTTTTACGTTGTGGACGGCCAAAGTAGTGTGCGAGTAGAGAACAATGTCATGAGAGAAATCACCCCATGCACGACCAAGGAATGGATGGCCGAACCCATTAATTTGATACTTTACAAAAGCAAACCTTGTTGGCTCAAAATGACCCTGAGCTGTTATAGCTCCAAACCGAGACAGGGGTGGTAAGACATAACGCTCGTATATAGATTTTCCACTGCCAAAGATGAAATCCACAGAGCCCTTAATGGTGCAATTGTACAAAAATAGCGGCCTGCATTGGCGAAGAGAGTATCCTGGTGACCGAAAACCCCACAGCTTAAGAACATAGCCTTGCCTCCTGTTACTGTCTTTATCTAAAGAAAACGAATTGGGAGAAGCCATGTTGTTATGAAATGTGTGCAGCAACAAAATAAGGCAACCTTACAGCAACAGTTGAACTGAAGAAAATGCCCATGCCCAAGGGTCTCACCTAGCCAACCCAACGCGCAGAGAGAGGAATTCATGTGCTGATTTCAAGTGTTGATTTGGGGCGCTAGATCAGATCTTTGAAATTTGCCAGCGCTGTTTTTCTAACCAAGTTCTTACGTAAAATGTGGAATTTGATCCATGAGTACTCGTGGCTAACGGATTCCATTGAGATCGAGATCCCCATCAGCGGCGGAGGGAGTAGCTATAAGAGACAATGTGCAAATACATATCCTTAGCCACTAGGAGATCCCGACTTCGATGAACCAGTTAGAGTTTACCCAGTGGAATATAAAACCAGTTGTTGTCCCTCCCACCATTCTTAGTTAGAATATAAGCAGCGTCAGCAAGGTAGGTAACAAGAGCGAAAATAGATAGAATGGAAAATGAATCAATCTAACTGACTCTTTTTGTTTGTTATCTGTTGTATACAATGCATTGGTTCTCCCTGGTAGTAGAGCGCTGGATACATACCTTCCTCTACATAATGACATATATATTATGTGCAGAACAACTAGGAAAAGTGTTGCGGTATGGAATGATTCTTTCCCATCTTGTAGTTACTGATTTTTTCTTATTCTTTCTGTGATTCTTTCCTATCCTGTAGATGGTTGTTTCCTATCCTTTTAGGATCTGCAGCTTGACTGTAGGATTCACTGTAATAAACAGAATTATATTTCTCTTGAACTCTGTTTTGAACTTGGTATCAGAGCCAAGAAGCTTAAATCGTTAGTGGGCCTGTGCAAGAAGATGATGGACCTTTTTGGCGCGTTAGATGCAATAGAAACCTGAAAAATCAGGCATCCCTCAACTTACTTGGATTTTTTGAGATACTTATGCAAAATATATAACTTTTATGTATCGAAAATTTGCATAGCTATGTCAAATTTCATTTTTCATAACAGGCACTTTTTATTTTTCAGGGAAATTATAAGGTATATGTTTTTGTGGGTGCAGCCTTTGAGGGCCTAAATGATCGAATAAAGCTACAAAAATTGGCATCCATGTAGAGAACCCATAGCACTAGTGCGGCATTATTTTTCGAAAATTAAATTAGTAATTTTATAATAG
>LPNX010875970.1:25089-107320 GCA_001517045.1 Pseudotsuga menziesii | reverse complement strand
GGCAGAGATTAATGGAGAAGAATAGAAAGCCAAATACCTAGATCTAGTGGGCGAGATTAAAACCCTAGATCTAGATCTAATCTCAACCGTTTATCATTAAAGAGTTGGGGATTATCTCATCTATTTAATGAGGGTCTCACTCCCTCATTAACCACAATTATTCATGCTATTGTTATGCTGCCGGAAAATTCTTCTTCTTTCTCTCATATTCTTGCTACCATGTATTGAAGATTTGCCCAAGCTGGGCTATTTTAATAAAAATTCTTTGGAGGAATACTATGCTGCAATTTTTCATGATCTACATTCCTTGAGGTAACTTTGTATTTGTCTTGTTTGTATTTATTATATTTTTCTAGTTAGCTCTCCACAAAGTGTTTTGTGGAGAGATTAAAGAATAAAAGTGTTTTTATTCTTTTTTGTGAATGATTTAACATTTCTTTCAAAGTGTTTTGCAGGAAGTGTTAGGTGTTCATCTCTAGGATTATAATATTTTGCAGGCATAGATTATATTTACAGGTTATCCAAGCAAAGAAATCTCTCCAAAAACATCATTCCGGCAACATTTTTCAATTCGGCCATCTACTTTCAGCCTGTTTTAAACAGAGTTTTATTCACTGTTTAGTGAGTATAACCCTTGTTTTAGGGCCCTAACCTCTCATATATCAGTTTAACCTTTTATTTCTGCTAATTTCACATCATTTAGGTGGCTGGAAACTCATTTTCCAGCCCTCTAAATTCCATATTACTGTCACTTATTACATTCAGAATTTTTTTTGTAAATTTGTAATTGTATTAGTTTCAGCAAATATTTATCATAATACTTTGAGCTTAATCGTGGTATCCCTCATCTGAACTCAAAGGACCGAGATCAGAACGCGAAGCGCTCAATGATGTTAGAGATATTTGTCTGTCACTCAGATTCTTATGTAAAAAATTGTAAATTTGGTACTAATGTTTTAACAACATTTTAGTGTTTTTTCTGTGATTTTCAGCGAGAAATAGCTCGCTGGTTTTTGACAGGTTGTGCATAAATAAAGGAGAATTGCTGCCCTAAAGGACACAAAATTTCCTCAAGTTTCAACCGGCATAAAGGGGTTCCATTCCTCAACTTTCTCTCTCAAATTTCTTTGTTATTGTAAACCCCAAAGAGAGTCTCTTGGGGTATTCCTTAAAATCTTGTAATCATTTATAATTTATGAGTAAGTAGATTAGGAAGAGGTAAATAGTTAGTTTTATTTCCAGCTACCCACTTATCTTTGTGACAGACCATCATCTCTGTCATAAAGATTGTTGTGAGGTGAGTTTACTATAGTTTACTTGCTTTCAAGTTTTCTATTTAGGCAAATTTTATTTTTCTGTTAAAGTAATCACACAACCCATCCAACCTGTGTATCCTCTATCCACTTGTCATCTCCCTTTAGGGAATTCAAGCTGGATATGAAAAGCAGGTAAAGTGGGGGCTTAGGTAATTAGACTAATTTTCCTTTTCTTGTACTACAATCTACAATCAAACACTGTATTTCCCAAGTCATCTTGGTGATCATTTTAAAATCTACATTGCATCTTAATCACCCAAGACTTAAAATTAACCCATAAAATTAACCAACAAAGCTTCTCTATTTCCTGCTCCTCTACTCGGTTATCACCCTCCGGGGTACTCCGAGATACGACCAGGGGAAAGGGAAGTCCTAGTTTAATAGGCATCCATCTAGAGATTTTCAAGTTGATTAAAAACAGTGACTCGGAAGCTACAAGGGGTAGTAGACCGAGGGGGTCTCTAGGCACTTCGTCGTCCTCCTTGTGAGCACCGGGCCATTGGGGTTTGACCTGTGAGCTAGGAGTGGGCTTTGCTCCCACCTGTTGAGCGCAACAGCAATCCCTTTTCGGTTTGAGAAGAACTAGATCAGGGTAGTCACACCACCGGATCTACAACTTAATCCAAGAAGAACAACATTAATAAAATTAACTAAAATAAACCAAGAATCATTTCAAAATCGGTTCTACAACACATTTATTTCAAGCACTCTTTTACTACAATACAATACTACAATTTTTACTTCCAGCACTTTATTTCTCAGCACATTTATTTACTTTCGATTCTGTAAATGAGTATGTGGTGGATGTTAACTGCTTAAATCTTTTTCATACTTTAAATTTACTGTTGGTTTAGTAATCTGAATTCATATCGATTTTTTGCTATTTCGCAAGTTTGTTTCATTTTCCCATACATTTATTTTATTTCATTATTGTCTATAATCATTTGGTTTATTCATATATTTCATTGTTAAACACTTAAGCCATAAGTTCAATCATAGCTTAAATCTCTAAATTGTTTTTTTTTTGTAATCTTGTAAAGTGGTAATTTTTTTTGACTCCATTATCTAGGCACTGGTCTTGTTTTATATAAGGTCTTAGCCTCACTCTGTAAATGATCCCTTTAATTAATCCTTAATTAATTAATAAACCTGGAACATAGTCTTTCCATAGGGACTACCCCCCTTGGCTCTGTTGGGATCTTGCCTAAACGGAGGAGTTGCGGACTGAGGTGACAGTGGTCCCCAACTCTCACTTGCCCCCAAGGACACACATAGCAGGTTGTGACTTTCCTGCACCTTAAAGTGTGAATTAGGCGGCAACACAACCAACACTGAGTCTTCCAATATAGGGCGGTCTTTCCTTTTATATTCTCTTCTGGGCAATTCAGGGATAATCGGTAATCCTTCAATCTTCTTCACGTATGCCCTAGTGTGTCTTCTCAGATTATTAACAACTTCGTTGTCTACAGAATACAAATGTTCTCTACCCCCCTCTTCAGGAATTAGATTGGAAAACAAACTAACTTCTGAACTGTCACTGGTGGAATAATTTCGAGAAAACGGGTTTCCTCGGCCAGCAATGCACTGCCAGCCCTCCTCCTAGCGCCAGAACTGTTGAGGCCTGGAAATTCGCAAGCAACAACAACAAGGGATTCTCCCCAGTCAACGTTCCCAACTAGCTCGTGACTGTTTGGTGTAGGGAATCCGTCCGATTTGCGGTCCGGCTACCGTAGGTCAAGTAACAAAAATAAAAGGTTTTACCGGTTGCAGCCCAGTCCACCATGTATATCTTTGTGTTTCTAGTTTTAAGTATGACATGCAAGTGCCTATCTAAAATGCAAATTGATTAAGAATGTAAGGAGTAGTCACAATTTGATGCGCAGGTTCTTACCTCTCGTCTTAGACTCTCTTGCATCTAAATCACACAGCAAGAAATGAAAACTAACTACCTAACCTATCCCTCGGGAGCAAGATTATCATTTATTAATTAGTAATGTATTTTGTACATGCATTATGAAAAATCACAGATAGCTGATACTTATTTCAAAACACATGAACATTTACAGATATTTGAACAACCAGATAGCCAATTGTTTATGAACAACATTCATTACTCATAGTGGAAATTTTCATAAAATAAACTAGAGAACATTCATACAAGAACATAGGTTCAAAGAGTTAGAACGATCTCACAGTTAATGGACACAAAGCTGAAAACGAAATAGTTCCTCTTCAACAAATCCATAGCACAACATTTGAACATTCCACCAAGCTTTCTCCAACAGGAAAACTGTAATTATCTATTGCAAAAGGAAATAGTTCTTCTTACAATATGTCTTCACAAATCTAACTGGGAAAAAGTCCCTTATTCCCTCTAATTCTCCTATACTTATACTACAAGCAAACTCTTGGGATACCCCTAGATGACCTTTGGGCTTCTCAACCGTTTAATTTCACAATTTTGTCCTTTTGTGAGTGCTCATGATTTAGGCAATACGTTACATTTCATTAAAAATTAATAGCGCTTTTATAACGAGAGACCAGCTTGATCAGTGATAAACTTTTCCTAGGCCTCTATTGCTATTAACTCCGCTGGCCCTGTTTTTTTCTTGCTCAGTAATCCGTTAATCCCTTGCTAGAGCCTGTTGAGCTCAGACTTGACTCTACTCTTCTTGTCTCTATTTATGCTTCTCCATTCTTTAGCCAATTCCTTCCTTGCTACCTCCCTTCTACTTTGTCTTTCCTTTTAGACATATCCTCTTTACAGCAGCAAATCATCCTGTCATAAACACAAACTGTTCTTAGACCATTTATCATTGACAGAGTACACAAACTGTATCAAAACATACATCCAGTAAAATGAACTTTAATGCATGATAATGCAAAGAAAAATCCTGCGAGTTCATATCCTGAAATCACAAGCCCAAAAGATAGATTCTTTAACTCAAGCGAGGTCACATATGGACTAACTCGAAATCCACCAAAGAAAACCTGAATCACAGCAAAGTGACCGCCCATCTGAACCCTAAACCGTGCTTCATCTTGGAGAAACTTAGACTCGACCAAAAAACCCACGAAACAACTCCGGCATCATAAAATAAAGTAAAGTACACAAAAAGGCGAGAAAAAACCCTCTTGGCGAGCAGAATCACTATATACATCGGCAGGATAGTCCCATTCACAACCGCAACGGCGGGCCTTAGACAGACTAAAAATTCCGCGGTCAACATAAAACATCGGCGGCCGTCAAATCTAAAGCCAATGGTCGAGGCTCAAAATTACTAATCATCGGCGGTAAAGTTCATTACGCAACCGCAACAGTGGAAAATAGATTGACTACCGCTTCCGCGAAACAAGAAAAATCACCGGCGATCGGAAATTCTAATGATTGTGGAGGAATATTCCCAACGACGGACAGCGAACAAACTACGGGTCCCACGGCAAATAAAACATATCAGCGAAAACCATAACAAAACATCGGCGAGCGGAGCAATTATACGGCGGACATTTAGTTCGCTTGGGAGCCGCAATGGCGGAAAGCAATCAGACCAAAGCCTCCGACTTACTATTCAAAAGACTTCCGACAGCGAAAACAAAATATCGTTGCAAAGCAAAAAGGTTTGAGCCAATAAAACCACGCATCAGTGGACGTAATAACTGTCCATCAACTCGTTCTCTATTTGTCCTCCGAAACGGCGGCTGCATAGACAACTAAAGCTTCGATTCAAACATGAATAGGCTTCCAATAGCGAGTAGAAAAATCATCGAAATAGGAAAAATCACCGAAAACGTGAAGTGCTTGGAAAACTTTAAAGTTGTGCAGCGGTTAAATAGTTCGTTTCATCTCTGAAACAGCGGCGGCATAGAGAAGAAAAACCTCGACTCAAACTTCAACCAAACTCCGACAGCGATACAATCGAAACAGTGGGAAATTGCTAAGTTCCACAGTCAAAGCAAGGTCAATCAACTTCCGAGATGAAAGAAAAACAATCAACCTCAAAATCCAATTTTATAGCAGAGAAAATAGAGTTCAGGAATCCAAACACTCCCAGGCAAGATAAAATAAAAAGGAGGGTCCAAAATTTCAGAAATTTGGGAAAACAGTTGTAGCTGCAACGGGTGCCAGAGGGAATCTCGAGGTATGGCCAGACGATTGTACCATGCTGCTATTGTGCCAGACACATCCGTGTCGTCATTTGGCTTCATTTTTTGGCCTAGGTGAGATTCTGGTAGTTTTATGTTCCCAAGGCAACATTTTGATGATAAAAAAATGGCTAATAAGAAAATCAATTTGGGGTAATGAGGCAATGAAATGGCATGGAATTGGTCTGAAGCGTAGTGTTTGGGTCACTTCACATGGGGTCCAGACGTCCTTGATTTCTTCAGTTTGAGGGCATTTTGATGTATTTTGAGGGAGACATCCTAGTGATTTTTATCACTCCTTAGTATATTTGACCACCACACCTTTTGTTCTGCCATAGGAGCATGCTAGTGAAGGATGTTATAACTTCCTGGCCCCCACCATGTGCTACCTTGTGGTCATTTGTCATTTTTTATGTGGTGCACCCTCTCATTGGGCAATTTTAGTGGTGCACACCCTTCTATTATTGAGTTGATCCATGTATGATGTATCTGGCTAATCTTAGTCATAGATTAGGATGATATTATCTTTTGATCTTGACTCTTGATCTTTTTGGATCTAGGTTTTATGTACTTGAGAGATCTATATATTGAGAGGCTCTCTCATTTGTAAAGGGACTTTTGGCTCTTGAGCTCTTGGAATAATAAAATATTTTGCAAAACCCTTGGAAGCTTTGTCGAAAATCTTGTGTGGAGATTGGAAAGTCTTATTCTCTCTAGCGTTCTTGCGGATCTATGTATTTCAAATATTTTTTTGCAGGTTTCCATCCACTTGGTGAAGGAAACGATTTGGGTAGGGGTGCTATTGTGAGGGAGCTCCATAGCATTATCTCAAAACACCATTAGTTCAAGGAGTATCTTTATTGTGTCTTACAACCATCTTGATTTTCTTTGATTCATCTATCTTCGTCATTTCATCTATCTTTTTGCAAATCGATTCTCATTGAAGATCTCTTTTGTAGGAGGGAGCGCTTGGCATCTTGGAGGGATTAGAGATTTCACTTGGAGAGGCATAGAAAATGCTCATGATTGATCAAAGAGGCAAGATTATCATCATACAAGGTTAGTAGCACGTATTTCCAAGTACGTTTGCATTTGTTTTATTTTTCTTGGGATTAATCCAATTGTCACCATAGAATCCTCTTTCTTCAGAACCTAGTTTTGTAGATCTGATAGATACGGTGAATTTTTTATGACGGCCATCAAAACCCACTTGGAGATTGTTGAATAAACCTTATATCTTAAATTTTACGTAAATCGAACTCTATTTTCCCCGGGATCTAGCACTAGCCTCTCTAGGTGGGGGTGCCCCCTTCGGCTGGGTGGCCAAATCTTCAGATCTATCAGTTGGGTATGCTTGAACCCACTTGATTTTCATAGATCTATCCTTCAAGTTTCCCGATCTAGTCACCCATTACCCCGATCTACTCTTTTGGGTCGACCACGTCCTCTTTTGCATAAACCCTTGGTGGGTCCCATTAGGATTTATGTTTGTGTGGCTAGATCTATCAGTTGGGTATGCTTGAACCCGCCTAATTTTAATAGATTTATCCTCCAAGTGTCCTGATCTAGTCATTCCATGCCTTGATCTACCTTTTTTGGTCCGCTTTGTCCACTTTTGCATAAATTCCTAAGTGGGTCCTTTAGGTTTCTCTTGTATGTGGCTAGATCTTTCTAGATCTACTTTGCTTAACTCATTGTGGTATTTTCCTTACCAAGTTGGGTCATTTTCCCTATTCTCTAAACCTCCCCAACTTGACCTTAACTCCTATACCACATCCATTTCCTAGATCTAGACTACATCACTCATTATCTCTCCTCTTTCACCCATTGCCTACCCCTAGGAGTGTCCTGAGTAGGTGTGCTAGCCCTCTTGGGCTAGTAGGGTCTCCCCCTTGATCATTTTTCAAAGGGATATAAAGCGACGAGAGCCCGTCCAATGTGACAACTACCCTTCTTCCGTAGTGGACGAGGCCCTTGTGATGTCATCGGTTAGATACCTCATCTATACCGTCTCGGATGGAATACCTTTAGTGGGTAGCTACACATTTGTGTGATAACAAGTCCAATGGTCTTACAAAATAAAAACCATAACATAAAAGTTGTCTTAGGATGGGGTATCAATGGTCCAATGGTCTTACAAAATAAAAACCATAAAATAAAAGTTGACTTAGGATAGGGTACCAATGCTCCAATGGCCTTACAAAATAAAAACTATAAAAAAAAGTTGACTTGGGATAGGGTACCAATGGCCCAAAAATAAAAACCATAAAGTACCAATGGTCCAAAAATAAAAACCATAAAATAAAAGTCATCATACTAAAGCTACACACAATAAGAGTGCTAGGACCAAGTAGAAGAGAAAGTACCATAAGTCAACCAAAGGGGGTCAAGTAAGAAGATAAGGCAACCCTCATACCCATAAGACCAAGGTGTGCCATAAAGGTGGATAAAAAAACCCTTTTACCCATAGGACCAACAAGTCCAATGACTTTAATCTTTTCTCTCTCTCAAGGTACATTGTTACATATATTTTATCATCACTGTATAAGGAGAGGATCCAAACTGGATGATGTGATCCTCTGGTCCTCAATATTGCTCCTAAGGATTAGGTGCAGGTGACGTCATCAAGGGGTGGCTAGTCCCTTGAAAAACAACCTGGCAATAACTAATTAGGAGAGAGGACATCACACATCATCATCTTGGTCAACTTGACCAAGATCCACCTGGTTAACTAACTAGGAATGTACCTGCAGGAACTGCTTGGTCCCAGACCAAGAATCTGTCTAGTCCCAAAACAGGAAGTCTCTGTCTCAACCTGCAGGATCTACTTGGACATTGTTCCCAAGAAATTGTCTGGTCCCAGACCAAAATACCCTTGAGACATACAGGGGCCCTAACCATATGTTAGGGACTTTGCCATGGCATCAACTTACTTGATTCCAGACCAAGAACCCCAGGAGACTACTGGGGGCCCTAGGGTAGCTTCTAGGGTCTTACTTTGCCCTAGTTAACAGACTAGGGTACCATCCTCCCTGAGAATGGGTCTCGCAGCCGCACTATCTTTAACATGTAGCTCCCTAAGAGAACTAAATGACCACTGAAAAGCATTTTATTTTAATTTACTGAGGAAAAACTATTGCAGAATGATGAACGAATCCATAAATCATGTACAAGTGCCTGAAACTGAAAATTGAGTGCACCAATGAACTCAGAATGTCCAAATCCACTAGGAATGAGTAGTTATACACCATATGTCCTCCAAAAATATACATGAGAGGACCCATCCATGTCAGAATAATAATAACAATAAAGCCTGTAAATGTTGATAATCATGAAAATAACACAAGCCACCATGATAAATCATCATTTGAAACATGAATATGTCTAATGGACACTGATAGACCACAAAAAATCATCATCCACCACGATAGGCCAAAACTCATCCCAGACCTTATTGTTGACTTGGTCAAACTAGGTTGACCAGGTCAATAATGATCAAAATGATGACCCAAATGAAAATATCTGATGCTGCAAGGTACAATATGAATATAGCATGCTCAACTAACTATATTAGTAATAAGACTTCAAGTACAAATGGCTTATGCTGGCACAATACATATAACTAATATATCCAAATCAAAATAATCAGTTGCTATAACAAGAACCTCAAGTGTATACTCATTCATAGATTTGGCCATTTTGCTAATCAAGGGTGAAGGTGAAGAAAACAAGGCAAGGCCATGGGAATGACTTAGCAGTCAACAATGTAAACATCTAGGCTGAAGGAAAAGGGGATCCACACAACACATAAGCTGGAATAAGTGAACAATAGGGAATGGCGGTGTTTCACAGATAGGTGGAATAATGAGAATGCTTAACTAGACTCTAGTAAAGCAACCTTTTAAAACAATTTACTTGCTCAGCATAAGATATTAGTCAACCTCCAAAGGCAGGTGCCCTAAAGGCCTTCTGGGCTTCCAAAAAATGACAAAGGCATTACCTTGACAGGTTAGCCTCACCCTATTTCCTTGTAGGGGCAAATGACCCATACATTATACAATGAATGAGTGCTCATCCTTTGTCCATTGACTATTTTTAGCATTTAAACTTTATTAATCTTTAATTAACTAGCCATCCTCCAAGAGCAGGTGCCCTGAATAGCCTTGTGGGCCTCAGATAATGACTCAGTATGACCTCCATTACCTGCCACCGTCCATAGGTGCGATGGAGTGACCACCTTGTTTCCCTTTGGGGGAAAACGACCTTACATCATACAAAGGATGAGTGCTCATCTCTTGGCAATTGGCTGAATTTTAGACTTTATTTGTAGGAGTGTTTAAAAACATTGTTATTTTGTTGGCTAGGCATCCATTTGGATAAAGCATTTAAGTTTTGATGCCTAAGTGTCTAAAGAAACTTTTGGTTCAAACTACTTGTGTTCAAGACCTAAAGGAAGACAATCTATCTAATGAAAATGACACAAACCAACACCGAGACACATTTTAAACATGGAGGTCCCTATTCCAACATAGAGGTGAAGGTGGGAGAAATCCTAGATGTCACCGGTCAAGATACAAGTTAGGGTTAAACAAAATATGGAAGACAACGGATGGATGAAGATAATGAAAATGGTGCCAAGGCTAGAAAACTGTGTCCCTAAAGGGAAACAACCAAATCCATACTAAAAATAGGGCATGACCAATGAGTATACAAAAGAATCTCTTGAACATAGCCACTAGATCACTAATACTTTAGATTTCAATGAAAAACAATATGATATTGCCAACATATTACCACTATCAACCAAGTCTAACTACTAAAATAGACAACAAAGCAAAACCAAAATCCACATTTACATATCCATATATCACCTGGGCCATATACTTGCATCTTATGTGAACAATCTGAAAGGTACTGAAAAACTGCTGTTGATGTACATTATGGGCACTACCACTGCATCTTTGCTCTAAGTCAATGAAAAATGGCTAACTCAGTCATCAAATCTAGGGTCATGAGGCTGAGTCATGCCATGAAACTGATCATCGGAAAGCTCTGGATCCACTGAACAAGAGTGATCATCAAATATAAGCTCATCATTTGTTGATATCAAAGTAAAGGACTAGCTCAAGAATGTGCTCTGGACTGCTCAGGAACAATGGTAGCCCAACTACTATGTATGTGACAACAAGTTTCTCTCTTGTAAATGTGTGGCATTTATTTTGCTTTTGTACTTATATGTTGGAGATCATATTTGCTAGCATTGTCCATGTTACTTCTCTTGAACCATTTTAGGGGCAATATTGTCGAAATGGATTGGATCTTGGATAAGTTTTATGTTGGATTCAATTGAAGTTCTTGCATAGAGGGAGGTTTTTTCTTTGTACTAATCCTCATTGAGGTTTTGTAATTCTAACCCCTTCTAATGTAAGGTTTCACTCAAGAAAAGAAGTAACGAAGGGACTTTTCCTTCCCTTTGTGATTGCAAGTTGACCCCTCCAATACATCTATGAAGAACTAGAGGCCTATAGCACTTACTCTTTCTAGGTGATCTTTGAAGCAAAGCCTTCTAAGTTAGCAACCTATTGACTCAATTTTCCCCAGGTTGGATTGGCACTAGTCCTTATAAGTGGGTTCCCTTATCCTCCCATCACCCACAGTATATTTCTATACTACAAACCTTTATTAGGGAAAACCTTTTGGAATCAAACTACTCCTCATTGTCCTTTTCCCTAGTGAACACTCTGCATCTTTGGGATAATCACACATGCTAGTTTGGGAGGCAACCCATCATTGTTTCCCTTTACTTAGTGCACCCACTTGTTTCCAACTTTCCAACAACCTTTATTCTTAGTAGGAGATTCACAAGTTCTCATGTTTCATTCTTGTGTAGTGCTTTCATTTCTTTAGTCATGGATTTCCTCCATTTATCTGCATTCTCAGATTCTCTAACTTCCTGAACTGAAGTGGGTTCACCATCATCAGTTAACAAAGCAAAAGAAGATAGAAAATCGAGAGAATACCTTTGTAGACATCTCTTGGGACATGCAGATCTTCTGTGTTGTGCCTGTTGAACTTGATGTTCTTTATGCTAGTCAAAAGCTTCATTTTCATTTTCATTTTCACTCATTTCTACTTCAACGGGTACAATCTCAGGTGCTTTTTGTACCTTCTTCTGTTGCATGGATTTTTCATTAAAAGTAACACCTCGACTAACATATACCTTGTGGTCAATAGGATCCCTTAGTCTATACCCCTTTATTATATTATCATAACCAAGAAAAACGCATTTCCTTGGCTTTGGGTCAAGCTTGGAACTCTTTTCTTTAGACACATGGGAAAATGCATCACAACCAAACATACACAAATGAGAATGATCAACTAGACTGCCATACCAAACCTACTATGGAATTTGTCCATCCAACGCAGTTGTAGGTGATCTATTTATAAGATAAACAATTGTATTAACATCCTCTGCCCAAAATCCATTATCCAACCCAAATGTGCTAAGCATGCTTCTTCCACATTCCATGATCATGTGATTCATTTGAAAGCTACACCATTTTGTTGTGGAATATATGGAGTAGTATTCTGGTGCTCAATTCCTTCCTAAGTTCCTACATATAAAATTTATCAGATTCCTTGGAGCAATACTCTCCTCCATTATCCGATCTAAGACATAAAACAAACTTTCCCAAATGTTTCTCTACTCGTGCCTTGATCTCCTTAAATTTCTCAAAGGCTTCCGACTTATTTTTAGAAAATACAGTCACTCTTCTAGAATAATCATTTATAAAAGTTAGAAAATATCTAGCACCATTTATAGACAAAGTGGGGACTAGTCCAAATATATTAGAACGAATAAGTTACAAAAGATCTGAACTCTTACTAGAGCTTGCAGTAAGGGTCAAACTGTCTTCTATATACCAAAAATACAGTGCTCACGCAAGTCTAATTTACAAGACTTAATCCCAAAAAGCATACCTTGATCATGTAGAATTTTCAAACCTTTTTCACTCATATGCCCAAGTCGTTGATGCCAAAGCATCACTGATTCACTGCATCTAGAGCATTCCCCAAGTTTGTTGTTGTTGCATGATTTGTCATTGTATCACCGCACAAACGATACAAGGTCCCATAAGATTCCTTTTTTTCTACCACTAGGGCTCCTTTAGTAATCTTGCAATGGTTATCACCAAAGGTTGTAGAATACCCCAGATTATCCATCATCTTGATTGAGAGCGAATTCTTTCATATATCCGGTACATGCCATACATCATGTTACCCTCCAAATTCGCTGTAGTGCACCCTACTAGATATGCCAAAGAGGGGAGTATATTTCCCATTGTTAAAGGCCAAGTTGGAGCTTGTTTATGTAAAAGTGTTGGTCTAGCGAGGCTCATGACCCTTGGTGTGGTCATGGTAGGTCCTCTCGGTAGTCATTTCAAGCAGTGTTGGCTTTGTGGCTTTGTTGACTACCCCTTGATGGGTGGAATCCCCTCCTCATGTTGGGCATTTATGCCCTGAGTGGGTGTTCCAGTGCATCTAGGGAAGAATCCAATAGGACACATTTCATGGACCTCCTATCCACACTTATGGTTTTATGCTTTGTAGAGGTGATTGCGCTTGTAAGGGTTGTCGTACCCACTGTTACCCACTAAGTTGCAGTTAGGTGGATTTCTAGTGAACCCCCGAAGTGATGAACAAGTCCCTTGTTCATTATCAGTGCTCAAAAGTTTAGAAGTCCTTTTAGGGCCAATTTTGGCCCCTTTTTAAAATTTTACATGTTCATACCCTTTGGGGAAATTGTAATAAAGTCTGCTAGCATGATGACTTTTTGTAAAAGACTTGGCTTTCCTAGGACCTAGACATCAAGTCGACTATTCCAAGGTGTTTTTGCCCTTGTTAATTATGCATTGTTGAACAAGTTGTATATAATTTTTGACTTTTTCACCTGCTCCTCCAAAGTTGGAATAGTCGCCTAGGTGTCTGGGCCTTAGGAGGTTATTAAGGTCTAGGTGTCAATCCATATTACCATGCTAGGCACTATTTTGAGTCATTATGAACATGTACTAGGTCCCCCTTAGGTTGTTTTTAATTTTTGAGAATAATTTTTTTCCCGTTAAAATGGGTTAAATTTTTTATAAGTTAAATGTAAAAAGTCAAAGTGTCATAAAAGTGTGGCTAGGGGGGGAATTTTGCCATGACGGTGCTCGTTTTCAAACTCAGAGCACCCACTTTACCCAAAAAAACCCCACTTTTCGTAAGTTTTAAGTGATTATTTATCACTTAAGTGAAATTCTCTCCAAGAAAGGCAAAAAGTGAATAAAAAATTAGAAAAAGGGAAATATGAAGAAAAAAACACATCCCTAAATCATTGGGAACTTGTCCCAGACATGTTTCAGTTCAACTAAGGATCATGTTGGAGCAATTTGAGGACCAAATCGAGTCGATTCTAATTAAATCCATGAAGGAGTGATTTCTCCTTAAGGGGGCACATTTATCCATGAGAGAGCTCACCTCTTGTTGTATACGTGTCACAGAAAGAGGGGGGGTGACCTACCTCGTGAGGGGTGGCGCCTACCACCTCTAGTTCACTCCATTTCACTCCCAATCATCTCAAAACGCTCCAACACTTGGAAAATTCGCCCCCCTAGGGTTTGCTCTCATTTTTCCTAGTTCTCAGTTTTTAGTACATCTAGATTGTTTAAGTACTTAGGGTTATTGTTTATCATTCAAGTACTTAGCTTTTTTAGGGTTATTGTTGGCACATTTGGTGCATTTCAGGTGGTTGGTCTTACACTTTTCTCACTAGGACAAGAGGAAGTGCTGCCGAAAAATTAAAGATCTAAGCCATCCAAGGCCTCCCAGAGCAACCTTCTTCTTTCCTCTTTCATTTCTAAAACTTGTAAATTCTTTGAATCCATATCTACAAGGACCAAAGACATCCACCTCAAAATATTCTAAAAAATAAAGTAATAAAGGAAAAGCAAGTGGGATTTCCATGTGCCCGCACCACATCCCCCCTGGGGGATTTGTGTCGCCTCCTTGATGGTTTGATTTTTTTTGTTTTGTATCATTAGTTTTCTTGTTGCTAACCTTAGAATAGTTTTTCTTTAGTTAGATTGATTTTATTTTAGCTTTTATTTGCAAAGGTAACGAATACTAACCTAGCCTTGCTTTTCCAAATTACCGAAAGGAAAAAGTGACTCTTGGCTATAGTAATTAGTTTCACACTTGTTTTTTCTTATTTGTTTTACAATCTCAATTGAATTAACAAATCCGCTCCTTCTGTGTATGCTCTTGCCCATCGCAGGTTCGCCCTGAGCTTTGGGATAACCAAAAGTGAAAGTGTGCACATTATAATTTTCCACATCTAATTAAGCAACTCACCTTAATAAAAGCAAATCTCCCCCAAAAATACAGAGCTTCGGTGTAAATGAAGTTTTTTTTTGTGGGAAAAGTTTGTAAAGAAAGAAGGAACGACTAGAAAGTGACTGCGGAACCCCGTCAGGCTACACCCTCGTTTGGTGTAGTGTTGGGCACACCCTCATGACTCTATCTAGCCCACATTTTCTTGTGTAGAACAACATTGGGAAAAATCCGGACATATTCCCAGTACCTCACAGTGTATCAGGAATTCCCTTTTCCCGCCAATTCACTCATCATCTCAATAGATTAAAACTGACCCAGTACACTACAAAACATTTACATTTTTCAGCAGCATTTACTTTGACTCCATTTTGGCATTGGTTTAATTTGCATCATTATTTTTTCTTTCAGTCATATCATGTTATGAATGTCATATTCTATCTTTATGTTGTTGAACTTAATCTTATATTGCAGTAGCTTGTTTCATTCAATCACTTAAAAACTCCTAAAAAACAATCCCATCCACAACTAATAACTAATAAGAGCCTTAGATACTCTTTTCTTAGGGACTAGCCCCCTTGGATTTGTTAGGAGTTTTCCTAAACAGAGGAGTCAAGATCAGGTGACAACACCTGACTTAAGACTTTCCCCCAAGGACACACCAAGCACCTTGAAGATTTGTGTTGCGTTAACCCCCAAGTGCGTAAGAGGCGGCAACACCCACCTTAGCACACCTCATTGATATGCCCTTAGGCCTATTTGTGTGGTTTCATCTCTCCCTCTTTGTCATCTTGGTCTTGAAGAGTGAATTGTCCACCTTCCAAGTGTTATGCTTCTGCAGTTTACAGCATTACAACAGATCGTTTGGTAGAGAAGGGCTAAAATGTTTCAAAAGGCCAAGTGTAATGCCCCATTTAGGGATATGAAAAGTAATTGAATGAAATCATTATGTATAAATAGAAATGACAACTCGATACTAAAGGTATAATGGTTAGTGTCTCTGTGTAAACTAGCATTGCGTGATTCATGTATGAGGATATAATATCAGCGATAGATATTGTCCTAGTACCGCGACCGAGGAGGACGCATTGGAAATGCATAAATAGTCTCCATACTTATTCTAGAACTTCGGGATGAAGTTTCCTGAAGTGGGGTGTATGTAACACCCTGTTTTTATTCAGACTGTTGAGATTATGATAATTGTTCCTCGAGGGAATTCAATGACGAATGACCTAGTTATATGTGGTTTGAGCACTAAAAATATGTATGGACTTATTTTCGAAGGCATCTGGTTTTGGATAACCTAGACATTTGTGAGAGAATTATTTGCTTATGAAAAATTACTAAAAGGAAAATCACCTGATATATTGTCAAATGATAAGTAATTGTGATTATGGAAAACGATGTCGACATTGGTCAAAATGTGAGTACAATTATATTATGATTTCCATTTATGAATGAAAAATCATGTAATGTATCGACAAAGATTGAATGTTGTGCAAATGAAAGATGACGTTTATAGTAAATGAATGTTGACAAAGTTTATGTGATATCTAGCATGCACTCTAATAGTCTGTCAAGTGTGACAAGAAGGGCAGGTACATGAGATGCGGGAAGGGATCGCTCTTCAAAGACTCTAGTTGGGTTAAAAACTATGGCAGGTTATATCCATTTGGTTTTATGTTATGTTTTAATTATGCTATAAGATTTGATGCACATAAGGTATGATGTGCATGGACTCTGGATGAGTCAGGAACCTTTGGTAGTTGATGTCAATTTGATGTTCATATTATGTCTGAAATCTTGTTTATAAAATTTGATGCACATGATGTTTTATGTGCAGATGATGGGATTGCAATTGCCAATTGATCCACATCAGGTGACAGGGTTGTAAAGTTATACTTTGTAAGACTAGCAAATGGACGACACAATGAGCTTTGAATAGAGTGAGCAAAACTCCATCGCATCAGATGTGCATGTCGTGAGGGTAGGCCACAATTCGGTCACTCACAAGGATTGTACTGGGGGGCGCACAATAAGGATTCCACCTTATTCCCCAAGAACCACCGGGCCCTTTACAGGGTAGGCAGAGTGAGGTAACATTGGCTCAGTCGTCATACCAGTTCCCCGCCTGTGGGAATTATTGAAGGACATGGGGGAAGCAAAGTGCCTTGATATTCTTGGTCGTGACGAAAATGAGGCGGTAATCAACATTAATTTTAAATTGGGGGAATAATTAAAATACTTAGAAAGAATTTTAGAAAATATTTAGTAAGCTAACATAAAAAATAAAAAATAAAATAAATTATCTAGTAGATAAATTAACTAGAATATATATATATATATATATATATATATTAAATGAACAATGAAGTTAACTAAAGTTAAATTGAGTAAATCTAGGAATTTGAACAGAAGCAAAAATCCTAACAAAAAGAAAAGAATGAGAGAACCTAAGTTAACTAAAAAGTGGGTGGGCGAATAAAAAGAAAAAGAAATTAAATTAACTAAAGGTGGTGCATGCAAAAGGATTGGTGGTTAACGAAACGTAAAAAAGAGGAAAAAGAGAGTAAGAGCTCAGGATCTTTCTTTCTTGGACCTGCCATAGTTTTGAGCACATTCTGGTTGTGCCTCTATGAGACGACTGTGGTTGAGGGTGTAGTTCAGTGTGATGTGAGAGAGGTTGGGATCCTCCCAGTAGCAGTCTAGGGTCATACTCGAGGGTCCCGAGGGAAGGAGAGTACTCGTCAGGGTATGGTAGGGAGCAAATTAGTGGATCTGCTTGGATTGGCAACCTTGAAGACTAATCTTGCAGTGGATCTAGCAGCAACACCAACCTTAGGCTTTGTCCTCAACCTTTAACAACTAGCGATTCAACAGGTATGATATTGTTGTTTATTTAATTGTACATTGATCAGATATACTGTAATTAAAAACTATTAGATTCGTAAATTTGTTGATTTAGTTGTTTTTGATTCCATATATATATTTATATTTTCATGCTTACCAATTGATTTAGTCGACACCCCGAGAAGGGGTGTTACATCAAGTGTGGGGTTGTCCATGTATGGTTAGCCATGGTCGGGACCCATAGTTTTTCTCTTGGAAGTACTATAGCTTAATGGCATTACTGACTTCTCTTTATGGGTCTTTTTAGCCCCGAGGTTGGTGTCCGGGGCTTCCAGGTGTGAGCCATTGGGTCACATGACCACCATGGTTTTTATGCATAGAGGGTGACTATATTTCATCTAGGGAGATCATCCATAAGTTATCTACAGTTGCTTTCACCCTCTCTAGTCAAATCGACCCTATGACATCATCATGTTGATCAAGCCTCAAGCTAAGGAAAGGGGAATGTTGAGGGACTATTTTTATCATTCTAGGGTTAGTAGAGGCATGACGTCTTCCTTAAGAACACTCTTATAGTCACAATGAGGCTTTGGCTTGCTTATATTAGCATTTTTCATCATTTTATGCCAATTTTAAGGTTTAGTCCCCAACATGTGGGTGACATTCCCTAATTTTGTCTTATTCAGAATATTTTAGTAATTTCAAATTGACAAATTAAAACTTGTAGACTTGATAAAACCAGTGTTACAAAAACCGGACCGGAACTGGTAAACCGACCGGTTCGACCAATTTCGGGGCCTCACCAAGTCAAACCAATGTCCCAAACCCTACAAATTTCTAAAATTTAGAGAATAAAAAATATTTGAAATTTTGAATTCAGCCTCCACAACCAAATTCTCCTTGCCATTTTAGCCCTAAATCCCAAGGTGCGTCATCATCTGACCTGTCAAAGCCGTAGTTTGGATCTACAGTTGACTATCAAACTCAATGTTAGGGTTTTTGTGTTTTTCCCCTTGTGTAGCCAGGTTAATCTGGCCTCCTTGGGTAGTCATTTCCCTAGCTAGGTTGAGTTGTTCTGATTCATTTAAAGCCTTCTTTAGGGATGATTTAAACCCCTAAAGTGAACCTGCAACTAACTATTCACTGGCTAGGGTAGTAAGTTTTTTTTCAAGTTTTGATTGGTTGAAGTAAGTTCGGCCTAACTCGGTGACCTTCTCCTTCACTTGGACAATTTTTTCTGAGGTTTTTAAACTCCCTCTAAGGGCGATGCTCGTTGTATTGTACTGCAGGTAGTTGGGAGAGTTTTAAGGCTTGTTTCAATGTTGTTAGTATTAACACTGAAGGACAACTTTATTCCTAATAATTTTCAGACCTTTCCCTCTTCTCAAAGCAAGCCCTGTTCACACATTTTTGGGTTTACTTAATTATTGCAAATATTTTATTTAGTTTGGGCTGTCATTGTTACAATTTACAATTATTATCTTGAGCAGTCTTATGTTATGAAATGCTTATAAAGTGGAATGTCCCAAAGTGTCGATTATATTGCTTAAATGCCTAATGCAAACCTTGATATAGTGATGCAGTGAGCTGCTACTTATTTATGAATGCAATTATGTTACAACATTGACTTGGATGTAAAAAAATATATTGGTAACATGTGATAGAATCTTATTTCCAACTATATGCATACGCTGATTTGAATGACAGACTTGTTATATTCGTTGGTATCAGCAGTTTACACACCCAAACAGTCATAAGTCTTGAGAAGTATTGTTTGGCCAATAAATGATGACCTTGTTTACCATTATGTGTTGATATGCAATAATTAAGGGTTGATTATATTGACTGCTTATACTACAGTGCTTACACTTGACAAACACCTAATTGGAACTACATTTTATTACGTCTTTTCCATTCTCTACTTGACTCCATTGAAGGCACTGATCTACACTATAAGGTGGTTGGAGGTGGTTGCATAACTGTTGTGGCAGGTACACTAAAGGGCTCTCCCCTTGGGGACTTCCCTCATCTTCACCAAATCAATTTTTTACAAAATTCCTTGTATCATATATTAGAAAAAATACAAAGACCCTAAAAATCAAATATTTTGAAAAAAATTTAAAAATATTATTTTTTTGTCATTGTACTTGTTTAGTATTGAATTTAATTGGAAATTTATGAAGTAATTACATTGGTTATAAACTTTTAGGCAGTTTATATTATGCAAAAATCTACAAAAAACTGAAAAAAAAATCCATAAAATAATTGTTTTGCAGCTCAAATAAACCCTAAAATAGGGTGACATTTTCCCTAGGGAGGGTGACCTCATCTTATAGGGGCTTCTACAGCCTTGTTGCAGGTCTGGTATAACTGTTTTGCAAGTCCATTTTGACAATAAGATCAAACCCTAGTGGTTGGAAAGGGTTCCTAGTTCATCTCCAAGTCTTGGGGATTGAACTAGGTGGGTTTTGAAGTGTCAAATCAAGGATTTCAGCCATTATTGCAAATCTGAAAGTGAAATCAGTCCCAAAATGCAGTATTCATCTGTCCAAGCAAGTGCGCCCTAGGGGGGATTGAGTCTCCTTTGGTTGGTGATCACCGAGAGGTACTTTTTGAGATGTTTCCATGGTATATTTTGGGTTTTCATGCAAGCTTATGTTCTTGGTTTTTACTGCAGAAAATCAATCCATCTTGTTAAGCAGCCTGTCATGTCCCTAATTAAATAATTTCCAAATAAGACTACTTGAAAATAATGTTTCAACAACCTACTAGTTCCCTAGGTTGAGATAGAGACATAAATTTTGTAATAAGGAGCTATGGGACCCAAAATGACTTTAGTTTACCATGTTCACATTTAAATGAGTCACATAAATGATAAATGCTAAGAAAATAATGTGGCATGGGTTCAAGAAGACACTTGGAAGCTTGTGGAGCCTTTTGGTGACTAGATTTCCCACACACTTGCATGATCTTCATCCAAATTCGAACACATGGGTAATGTAACGTTATTGGAGGGTGATGTGGTGTCAAATAGCATATAATGAGCCAAGGAATTCGAATTTGTAAAGGAGAGTAACTCCCATGGAAGAGGAAGAGACTAGAAAACAATGTGTGCCACTTGGAAGGAGATTCCATGCACTCTATGACAACAAATGATGAAAGATTCTATGACAAGTATGACAAATTCAGATCTGATTGCAGACATATGACAAATATGACATGACAAGGCTAAAAATAGCCACCAAGAGGTCAAATTTGGGAGTTAGAGGTAGCCATTCAAATTAGGGAAAGAATTGGAGCATGAAGAGGAAGACAAGTGTCATGAGAGTTACTAAACCACTAAGATGAGTTGGAAGAATCCCATGGAGGGAAATTCGACCTTAGGAGGCCTCATGAAGTTAATAAAAGGATGCCATGAGGAAGGAGTATAACTTTTACTCATTTTTTAATTGGCCTTGGGCATTTTGGAGAGATTTTGCTTATCCATTGCACGGTGAGTGTTCACTCTCCCTGCTTGTGAACCAATTTCAAGGGAGTTGGATTCCTTTCCAAGTTGGTTGATGGAGAGGCCATTCAGACCTCGAATTGGAGATTAATGAAGGAGTTTTAGTTGTAGATTGAATGTCCATACAATCGAATTCTTATCTATGTCCCTGTTCTCTCATTCCTTCTTCTCCATTCCCCCACACTCTCACGTTGAGGGCGCACTTGTTTGAGTGGTGCTTGCGCTTTGTTGAGTATATTCGATGCCCAAGCTTTGATATATGATGTATGGCTCTGAAATCTCATGTCCATATGCTTTGTAAGTCAAAATATCATAAATACATGTATGAAAGGCTTGCATTCCCATGCTCTTGAATAACTAGTTTTCATGGATTTGCCTTCAGTATTGAAGTAGTTTTATATCAGATTTGTATGAGGGATATTCTTTGAGTTTGATGATGTTTCTGACAGCCATATATTATTTATTACTCTATAATTTTATGTCCCTATGCTTTGTGGCTTGAAATCCAAGAAATCCATATGTGAAACACTTGCGATTCCATGCTATTAAATCACTAGTTTTCATGTATTTGACTCCCATACTGAATGAGTTGTATACCAAACTTGTATGAAGGGATTTCTACGATGTTTAATACTATTGGGGAAGCAATTCATATCCTGTATATGATCTATATATGTTACATCCTGATCTGAACCTGTATGTCTACCTTTCATATGTCAAAATCGAGCTAGTTATGCAATTTGCCCATAGGCAATTTCCGTGAAAGTGGTCATGTGAATGTTGCACTTTATAATCAGTTTACAGAAATAATAATCATGATTAATTACAGCCTCTGATGTCTTATATTCATCCCCATACTCTGTTCTCAAAGTTGGGAGGGTCGTACTACATTCGGAGAGCCAAAATTGTTTCATCTACCCTTGAGGGTTTTAACATCAATTTCCTAGTGTTTTTGTCCTTCTTTCCCTATGGCCCAAAGCAAGTTACAGAAGCAATTGGAAAGTGTATGAGCATTCATATTATGCATTAGGATGTACTAATACCCCTCAACCTCTTTCATACATAATTTGAAATCATTTGGGTGCATTTGGGTCCACCTAGGTTTCACTAGTCTAAAGCTAGAAATTGGCCAAAGTTGTGCAAACTTGAGTAACATGTCAAAATGAATTTCTAATTCGACCATTGAGTGTCTAAGGTCTGCTAATATGTGTTAAATCCCTCCATAATAATTTTGGAAAGGTTTGGTGGTGTTTGGAACCAACCAAGAAGGACTAGTTGACCACATTTTCCTAGTAAAGTTGCATTGTTTCTCCTTAACTACAAACAAGGTTGCAGAGATCTAAAGTCAGATACAAAGTGTCCATAAACCACCTTGGGATGTTTTAAGACTCACCATACCATTTCCTTACAAATTCGGGACCATTAGTTAAGCTCAATTTTGCTCAAATTGTAATTTTCTCCAAAATTCCAAGAAGGGACATTACACAACCAACATCAAGTTTTGTTTTCCTAAACCTTCCAAATCATTGAGTATTTATTTCATATCTTGTTCACTCCATTAAGTCACTAATCTACTAATTCGGTGGGAAGGTCTTGTAGAGATAGAGTTTTGTTTGTGCGTACCTTACAGGTCTATTTCTACCATATTTGGGAAGCCTCCCGTGGCCCAAGGAGTAAGCCTAAAGAGAGAGGGAGTGCATCACAGTGACATTGGGTGCATCTTCAAAAGTTGTTGATCTTAGCACCAATCCTCGTGACCTGGTTGAAGGGTGTTAATTTGTGAGGTAACACATCACACAACTTCCTTTCTCTCCCATCATTTAACTTGATCCCAATATCCCCTCTTCACACAATTTCTAGAGGATGATATCACTTAAGTAGACCATGCCACCACTATAGGGATGATGTTTGACAAACCAGTCTCTATGTGCAAACATGTGGAAAGATGCACTTGAGTCTGAAACCCGAGAATATAAAAGAGATATGTTGTTACAAACAAAAAGCCTCACATGTCATTTATTTTGAGTCTACTATGCTAGCCTCAATTGATGGTTGATCTGGGTTTTCATCCTTCTTTTTCTTCTTCAAATGCCAACAATCCTTCCTTGAGCGCCTTGGTTTCCCACAACTCCAGCACTTCCCTTTCAGGTTGTGTCCTTTGGACTTACATCTCAACTATGATCTACCTTGTTAACCCCTTTCACTAGATCAGACTCTCTCAGATATGGCTTCACTAGTAGAGGGCTCCAAAGACGGTTTTCGCCTCAACTCTTCTCCTAGCAAAGTAGCTACCACATCATCAAATTGTAGAGTTCCTTAGATGAATTGGTGATGGTCACCACCAAATGATCCCAGGTATCTAGGAGGGAACAAAGTAAAATGATTGCTTTGTCATCATCCTCCACCTTTACAACAAATGAGAGCAATTTATTGATAAGGGTAAAAAAATAATTCAGATGATCTGCCATAGTTGAACCCTCCATCCTCAAATGATAAAGCTTATTTTTCAATAAAACCTTATTTGTTGCCAATTTAGTTTCATACAGATTCCCAAGGTTCTCCCAAGGGCTTCCACGGTCTTTTCTTTCGCAACAATGAACAAGACACAGTTTACTAAGCAAAGGCGAATTGTAGAAATCGCCTTCCTATCCAGCTTTATCTGCTCTTCATTTGTCATGTTGCTCAGTTTTTGCACAAGCCCTTTCAAGGCTAGAGATTGGTCGTTTTGAACCAACAAAGCCTCCACCTTCATCTTCCATAGGGAGAAATTCTTGTTATCAAAATTCTCAATCTTGATTTTGGTTAAATCTTTTGTCATTGTTGCATCTCCCACTCGCAGAATACACTATGCCTACAAGTTTTTCAAGCTCTACTACCAAATGTTAGAAAAATATTAAAAAAAACATAAGCAAACAACAATAACAATAGAACACGAGATTTACGTGGAAACCCTATTGTGAGCAGGTAAAAATATGGGGAAATGGCAACTTCAATCTTTTATTATTACTTCGGCGAAAAACCTACAATGCTTTCTTCTCTTGTGATACAATGCCAACGATTAGTTCTGTTTTATACAATACATATGAGGGTTCCAGATAGGAACAAAAATACAGTAGAAGGGTCTAGAAATTTTCTCCCCTTATGGGCTCTGTCCTAGCAACCCTAGACAGGGGGGCCTAGTGACCCCCCTTGTGACCCCCACCTGGACCCATCACATATGAATCACACAAGTAGATAGTCGTGTACCATTATATAGGAAAATGTCAAATATATGGATATTGAATTCACCTCCTAACAATATTGTGCATAGTGGACAATTAACTAAAATGTAGGGAAGTTTTATCATTTTTTTCAATGTCCAGTGATGGACTATGACTACTGTTGCTATTCATTGGAGGGATTTCGTGGGATATTTGTGTTGGCCAAATAACTTCTCTACATCTCTCAGGCATTTTTTATAGCATATGATGATCACAATACATATGCAGTGATTAATTATCTACGACATGTATATGAAAATATATACAAGTAAACAAGCCACATGTATCATCACCAAAAATCAACCATGTCATTATCAATAGAGAGGGCATGATAGTGGACCAATCAATGTATAAATTTCAATCATAAATATTATATTGAGATCAAAAAATGATACCATACTCATAAGAAGGATGAATGAGATTGAAATGAGCTGCAAACACCCTAAATTTCATCATCGGTCTAAACAAAATTGCTAAATATGTGCCCTTATTACTATAGATAGTTTTTGCTGGCAAGGAATCCTTCTATGCAACTTTAATTAAGCTGCATATGAATCCCATCAAACTCGGCTAACTTATAATCCATGGATCTATGCCAGGGTTTGAAACTTTGAAGTTTGAACCCAGGTCATTAACACAGCGACACCTTGTCTCAATCACTAGACCACAGCCTGACAAACTTGAGACATGTACTTTTAAAAGAGAACATATCTCCACAATTTCAAAATTGAAACATTCCTGTCAGAAACTTTTAGAAATGTCCCGATAGTCTTTTCATGGTTCTCTCTCTAAGTCAATTACTTACTTTTAACCTATCACCACGAGGTTGCTTGAATCTGTTCATATTATATGACAGTTTGTTGGTCTTCAATATTCTAAATTTTCAACATAGAAACATGTTGCAGGTTGATTTGTGCTATATAGAAATACATGTTAGTTTAATTTTCATGCATTATCCCTGATGCTTCAGAAGAGCAATTTACCAAAATTTACGTAATGCATTTAATGCAATCTAAGCTTCAATTTTTAGAAATACTTGTACAGATGTGCTATACTTCCATAAGGGGTTTGGGTTTCAATAGTCTACTATTTTTATATTCTGGGGTGTCAAGAAAGCTGTGTCAGTGAACTTGCCAGAGAAGACACATGACAATCAATTGAACGACAACATTTACAAAGAAACTAGATCAAGCATAAATCACTTGCTGCTCCTGCATCAAATGGGGACACATGTTGCATACTCATAGGAACTGACATAAATGTGTGACTATGCCTCCACGATTAAAATCATGATCAACAATTTGCTAGTTCAATCCACTAGCCATTAGATTCAATTCATTCCACCAGTCTATCTAGGAAAACATTGATACTCACCATAGGGAGTTATAATCCTAACTTCTAGGCAGTTTTGGCAGCCAACGATAACAAACAGACAATTACAATGGAGAAGATGGAAAGTATTTTAAAGCTTTTGTAAGGAATAGGAATAAAAGATACGTGTAACTGAGCTCATATACAGTTAACTGTATATTGCCTTCAATAAGGAATATTATGTAAAAATGACTTGGTAAATGTGGATTCATAGGGCAGATTTCTATTGCCATAAGTCTTTTATCAACTTAACAGTATGAATGACAAAAAAGACTGGGACATGATAGAAAATTGTTGAGTCAATTAAATTGCATTTATTTTGGACTTCATGATGTCTTCCATGCATGTTGAGAAAAAGGGCCGCTCAATACTCTAGCTAGCAGGAAAAGTTTCGCTTTCAACTTCTAGTTGATAAAAAGAAGAGGCAGGCAATTTATTTGAAAAATAATCAATTTCCTCACCAGTTATCACCCAAGCGATATATGCCCTGCCCCTCCAAAAGCAACAATCCATGTTGATTGTAATGCACCTCCTGGAAGAATCATTGGTTACAACTCAGTACCCAATTGTTTCACTTCTTGATCTCCAATTTATTACAACAGAAAAAAACCTGCACACTAGTTGAGCACAGTCATATGGTATTATAGACTCTTTTCAAAGATACAAATGCATGCTAAAGTACAGTACTAAATGACAAAGGTTTTAAGGATGACAATATCAATTTTTATCTTGTTTCTAATAATATTTGGTTTTATGCTGTAGTCACGTAATTATTTTTATTCTTGAAAATGTGTCATATATTACTTCAGAGAACAAATAAGTACATTGAGATTCAGAATGATTACATGTAGACAACAAGAGTGCAAAGAAAATCCTGGCCTACATAGGCTGAAATGGCTAGCGTATGAGCCCAAGGCCCCGCAGGGAGGGACTCTACATCACAATAACATGCATTGAGGTTAACACTCTGGCAAAACTAACTCTTGCTTGAAGCTCCTCAATTCCCCTAAAGTAAGCAGGTGAAGATACTCATTGAATGTCACTTTACATGGATGTTTCCACAGGAAGCCGATTGCAAGAAAACTGTGTGCCAAGGCAATTTGCAGTTGTTCCTAACTATCCATCTATCCCCAGAAAGGGCTCCTTTCATTAGAGCGGGGATACAAAAAAGGAATAAAATTAAGCCAGAAACCATGCTCAAAAAATTATAGCAGCATTTGTTTGATCATCTACTTTCAATTTTTTTACTATTTATAGAGGAGGTATATACATGTTGTCATGCTGCATCCCACTTTAGTGTATGTTGTGATTTTGCTGTGTGATGGTTGCTACTGTCTTAAGGTTATCAATTGTTATACGTTTTGTTATGACTTAGTAGGATTTTCTGGTTGGGATTACCTTATGCTTATGTCATGAATGTCATTGTTGTTATGAGATGAACATTTAGACTCTTCATCAGAAGTCTCAAGTATAGTTCTTACTGCTAGTGTTAGATCTATGGTTGCATATTAGACTTACTAAATGTTGCCATTCAACATGCATCATTTGCTATTATGAGATGAACATTGTTCCTCTTTTTTAGAAGTCTACGTCTAGTATTTGCTGTTAGTGTTAGAGGTCTAGTTGCATATTAGACTTGTTATGTGTTGCCAGTTTGGTGGTTGACAGTCCTGTTGTGATTGGGGCCATCAAGTCGACAACAATACAAATGTAAGATTGACTTAAACATTCAAAATCATACTGTCATTCAGCCCATCTAATCTAAAACATCAGAATGTCTGAACTAGAAAAAAGTATATATTAATCTCGAGTAGCATTTCACAATATTCTAGAAAAAGATATGGAGGCTCCCAGACCTTCACATTGAGATACTCTCCAGGTTGAAAATCCATTATCTGCAAGGAAAAAGTCTTACAAATTAATAAGAGAATAACCCAAATTTACACCATGATAGATTTGACACAGAAATAAAGAAACCCGGAAATACAACCCACAGAAGCAACAATTAACAATTCTAAAAACTACGAATGTTGAACTGGTTTCCTGATTTCTTTAAATGCTTTGGAGCTTCCAGGACTTGCAATGGACAATACAAAAATTTGGACTATATGACAGTTATGAAGTGGATAGGAGAAATCACAAGAGAAGAAAACACTTTGGGAGAAGCATAGTTTCAGCAGAAGCAACTGTATCTCTTAATTTCACAAGAGAATTGTGTCTTATCTATATAGAAAGGACATTGCAGCAAATAAATATTTCAACAAGGATTAAAAAATCTTTAATCATGAAATTCAATCTAAATTATATGACTAATTTCACTTCCAATATTTTCCCTTAAATATCAAACAAGGCACATTACACCAACAGAATTGTAAGAATGAAATGGGGATAGAAAATCTAATAACGAATTGCCAACATCAGGTTACTCAAACAAAAGCTAGAGATTAAATCAATTTAAATAATACATGTTTCTTGTGGAGAACAATAACAATTGAGAAACAGTAAATCAACCAAAAGCACAAATTTATCAGATCTCAATGGCAGCTAAAAGTATAATTCCGGTTCTGCAATGTCATAAATAATACAGATTGATGATTTATACAGAATTTCTCTAACAAAATAAATCTAATGCTAGGCATAATCTGGTAAGGCAACCAGCTTAGCCTTTAACAATATATTGTCACAAAAGGATAATTGTTGACAGTTGTCTCAAATTAGTTGGTCCTGAATTCAGGACTCTCACCCTCCAAAAACCAACGCCCTTGGCCCACCAAATGACACCAAACATGGAGACCTACAGATTCTGAGGATATCTTCTTTGTTGGAATTGCAACTACATGGTGTGGACTTCTTTGGATCAGTGGATCCTATTCAGGATGTTGTTGAGTGTGATCTTTGTTACCACCCAGTTTGCACTATGATGATCGCAAAGACAGAAGATGAAGATGTACAAAAGAGATCACAGTGCCAAAGTGTAAATTTCCTTAAAACTCACACTTGAGTGAAACAGTATATTTTAATATTTACTGATAACCACACATGAATTTCTTTACTAGTAATGCAGCGGAAAATAAATACTAAGAAACATGAACAATAATCACATTAATAAAGACAGTATTTTTCGGTATGGAAACCCTCGGATAAAACCCAAGATGGGAAAACCGGTGCAGTAGTCAAATAAGAAATTTTATTATGAATATATGGAACAATTACAATCCAACAAATGAATTCACCCAACTTGGCAAGATAGAACCTGTGCACATCACTGGGCAAACCCAGCAAAACAGTATGGCCCCCTGCGTAGCGGTACAGCCTTCTGCGTTAGCAGTACGACCCTCCTGCGCAGCTGTACGAAATCCGTACGGTTGCTACTGCTGCGGCCTCTGCCAAATTGTACGGCCTCCCTCTGTGTGAGTGTGTACGGCCCTGTGCTCTGCCTGATCTGTCGATGAATCTTCCGAGTGAGTGATCTTTCATCTTCTCTGCAAACTTCTTCCTCCAACTTCCCTGTCTGTCTCTGTGTGTGTGTCCTCTCCACCAAATCTTTTTTTAACTCAGTGACCAAGCAAAAAACCCTAACCCTCAGTATGGATCAATAGATGAGATCCTCTAGTGAGATCAATGGCCAAGATTAGATTAGCCATCACTTAAATTATTTTCACTTTTCACTTTATAGAAGTGACTTCATTAAGTCAAAATCAAATTAGATTAACCAATGTATTTTCTTAAGTCTAAACTTAGGAAAATCACATTAATACATTTGGCTTCCTGTTTAATGTCTTCTAGCATGCAAGGACACATGCAATGATAGTAGACCTTCCTTGTCCCCACTTTCTAACACTCCCTCTCAACGAGGAAGGGATTCGGTAGCAACCCCAACTTGTCTCTGAACTTCACAAAACTATGTCTACAAAGTGCCTTGGTGAAAATATCCACCACCTACTCATCTGTCTGAATGTACTCTAACTGAATGGTTCCTTTCTGTACACAATCTCTCAGAAAGTGGTGTCGGATGTCTATGTGTTTCCTTCAGTCATGGAACACTGGATTTTCAGATAGCCTGATGCCACTTTGATTGTCACAATGAACAACTGCAGCCTCTAGCTCACACTCGAATAACCCTGAAAGCAACTTTCTCAGCCACATTCCCTCACATGTAGCCAAACTGACTGCCATGTACTCAGCCTCTGTCGATCTCAATGCAACTGACTTCTGCTTCCTGCTGAACCAAGAGATAACTCCTGACCCAATGCTGAAGTAGCAACCTGAAGTGCTATTTCGGTCTTCTACACATCCTTCCCAATCAGCATCTGCGAAACCTGCTAACTGTACACTCCCACTGCGCTCATAAACCAAACCATACTCCACTGTACCTCTGATGTAGCGAACCACGTGCTTTGCAGCTGTCCAATGTACTCTTCGAGAGTCCACCATGAACTGGCTCAAAGAGCTGACTGACTGCAAAGCTAATGTCTAGCCGTGTGTTGACCAGATACATGAGCAATCTGATAAGCTGGCGATAAAATGTAGGATCAAACCTGTTTGACCTCGATGCATCAATCTTCCTCCAGTTGGAAACTAGAGGTATGAACATGGGATTGCAATCCACCATCCTGAATCTCTTCAAGATCTCCACTGCATACTTCCCCTGTCCAATGAAGAAGCACCCATCTCTTTGCCAAACCTCCAAGCCGAGGAAGTAATGCATCAACCCAAGGTCTTTCATCTCAAACTCAACTGCAAGGTTGGACTTGTAGTCATCAATCAACCTCACATCTCATGTAAGAAAGAGATCATCTACATACAGTACCAGTATGAGAGGCACCTCACCTGACAAGAAGTACAGGTTGTGGTCTGCCTCACTCCGCTGGAATCCCATCTCCCGTAGATAGTTGTCTATCCTCGAGTACTATGCCTGAGGTGCCTACTTGAGCCCATAAAAAGATCTCTGCAACTTGCATACATGCGACTCCCTGTTCTCCACATCGAACCCCTCGGGTTGCTCAATGAATACCTCCTCCTATATAACTTCATTGAGGAAAGCAGTCTTGATGTCCATTTGATGAACATGGCAACCCATCTCTGCTGCTAATGAGATAATAGTTCGAATAGAAGAATTCCTAGCGACAGGGGTGAAGGTCTCCTCCTAGTCAATACCTTCCTTATGTGAAAACCCCTTTGCCACGAAGCGCACCTTGAACTTCTCCACGCTTTTGTAGGCTGCATGCTTTACCTTGTAAATCCATCTGGATCCCACCATCTGTTTTCCCTCTGACCTCGGCACAACCTCCCATACTTGTTTTTTCATGATGGAGTCATACTCCTCAACCATATCCTCCTGCCACACATCATGTTGTGTAGCCTCCTCGAAACTAAAGGTTCGGAGTTAATCAACTCAATCATTAGTGCCGTATAGCTAAGTCTCTCTGGTGGTTTGCTCCGCCTCATGGAGCTCTGTTGAAGAGTCACCTTCCTAGAATCTTGAACTATGGACCTAAACCACTTAGGTCATGGCCTAGTGTCTACCTGTTGTGGCTGCTGGATGTCCTCCTCCTGTTGTGGCTGCTGGATGTCCTCCTCCTGTTGTGGCTCATCCTCCAAGTCAATGACCAATGGATCTTGTCCACCTGACTCCCTCTGACTATTAGAACCTGTGTTTTGTGTCTGTACTTGTACCTGTACCTGTGGCTTCTCTAACTTGACCCTCGAGTCTTGTGTTGGTTTCTCCAATGCTGGTAAGTCCATAGATCTCCGCAAGGCTCTGTCCTCATCAAACTGGACATCCATGCTGTAATATCCCAAATACTGATATTCTACTATTTCGCTATTCTAGGTCTTACTTGTACTCTCAAAATGTACAAGAATACTGAATAAAAAGTTGCATGAAGGTGTCGGGCAAATGGGCCTAAATTATAGCTAAACTAGGGAAAAGATTTTCAGAAATAAGATAAATACTTACCATTGATAATCAAGCTAAAGATGCTCCATAGATAAGACGCATGCAGATAAAGCTGAGCTGGTGAAGTAATATTGCTTCCTTCCCGGTGTTACCACCCAGCACCATGAAACCCTCTACTCAGCTAAAGGTGACATTTTTGGTGAAGGAGGTGCCTGATGGAGCTGAGAATTTACCAGGATGTAGATCTTCCCGTGCCGGAGAGAATGACTGGAGCATGCAAAGATTCTGACCCCTCTAAGCAGGCTAGCGAATTGGTTCCCCTGTTGAGATTCTCACACCCCTAACCACACAAAACTGCTGATAACTGCTTTGGATGAGCAAAGTGGAAGCTGTTGATCACCCAATGCAATAGAGTGACCCTATTGATGAAGATGATGCCAGTATACGGAAGATAAACTGAGATTTAGAGACTCAGCAAGTACTTTGGGGTTTTCTAGCTAAATCCCCCAACTACACACATGTTCTTGTAAACAATCTTTCAGTGGATGCTAAATCGTTGTGTATGAATGAAATAAGGATGAAAGCTGATGGTGGACCTGAATAGCCTACCCTGAAGGAGACTAGGGCAAATATTTCACTGTCGAACCCTCATTAGTTGAAGACACTGTCTTCAACCCCAACTGCCGCAAATGCACGCTGTGCAGCTGCTCAAAGCTCCAAATCAACAATAATAATAATAGATAGCTCCTTTAGTCCAATAACCCTTCCATTAGAGGAAATTTGAGCTCTAAAATGGGCCTCCTAAGGAAAATGATAAAATAATAGTTAAAATAATAAAATAATATTTATTAATTTTGGAGGAAGAATGAAAAAAACTACTTTTTTGTTCGTATTTTCAACATATATCCCTGTGTTTTTACTCAACTTTTGAGCGGGATAGCTCGTTGGATGCGGAATTTAATTCCACATCCAACGAGTACCCACACTGCATACTTTTGACGGGCCCCACTACCCCAAAACTAAGAAATACCTGAAAAACGTGATGATGACACTGCATACTTTTGACGGGCCCCGCTACCCCAAAAATAAGAAATACCTGAAAAAATGTGATGATGATGTCATCATCACATTTTTTCAGGTATTTCTTAGTTTTGGGGTGGCGAAGCCCGTCAAAAGTATGCAGTGTGGGTACTCGTTGGATGCGTAATTAAATTTCTCATCCAACGAGCTCTCCCGCCTAAAATTTGAGTAAAAACACAGGGAGATATGTCGAAAATACGAACAAAAAAAGTCGTTTTCTTTTATGACAAATATGTCAATTCAACCATTATGGTTGACTCATTTTATTGAAATTCTATTGGTTCTTGAATTCCAACTCACAAAATTGATTGTTGGCGTGTTTTCTTATAAGGCCCATTTTAGACCCCAAATTTCCTCTAATGTTAAATAGAGCCTCATGCTCTTTTAGAGTTTGCATGTCACTTTTAGGGTTTATGCTTCACTTTTGCATGCATACAATTCTAATTTGATGTTGACTTTTAAGCCTAAAGAAATAAGGATTCTTTTATCCGACTGATGACTTTAATACTGAATGAATGTCCCGATCTATTCTAAGTACCAAATGTGCTTAGTCAATTCCCTCTTATGCAATACCCTCTCGAACTATGGGAATTAAGTTGGTTAGTAGGTGTTTTGGTGCTTAATTAGAGGGGGACATTACAGTCCTCCCCGCTTGAAATTGCTTGTCCTCAAGCAACTACAAACTAGGATGCTGCAATAACTGCTCTCCCTCCCATGTGGCATCCCTCCATAGGTAATTTTTTCCATTTTACCAAGTACTCTCAAATCACCCTATTTCAGAGTTTCCTTTCTCGCACTTGTAGGATTCTCTCTTGAATCAATACCAATAGCCCTTCATCATCTAAGGGAGGCAACTCGCTGGATGGAGCAATGTGTTGTCCTATTATTTTCTTGAGATTGGACACATGAAACATGTTACCACCCAAGTTGTACTTGGTGGATATTTCAAGCGAACTGGCAAAGTGGAACAAGTATACTTGTTCATTCTTCAGAGTTCAAAAGTCCGCCATGCTTTTTTTGGGAGTCTGTTTGAATTTTTTTTTGTAACACATGTTCATACCCCCTTGGAGAAAATTGTAAAAAATGTCCTAGCATTTAATTTTTTATAGAAGGCTCGGCTTCCCGAACTTGAGCATCAAGCCAACTAGCCCAGAGTGTTTTTCTCCCTTGGTTATTATTAGTTGTTGAACAAACGACTAATAATTTCTAATTTTTCAACTCACCCCTCCAAAGCTAGGGTAGTCATCTTGTTGTTTCGGCCTAGGGAGGTTATTAGAGCCTTCGTGTCGGTTTTTTTTCACCATGCTAGGCATTCAAATTGAGTCGTATGGACATGTAATAGGTTCCCCTGGAGTTTCGTCGGATTCCAAGAAAAATAAATTTTCTCCGTTTTTTAAGCCATTTTTTAATGGTTTAATTAAAAAAATTCAAAGTGTGATAAAAGTCAAATCCGGAGTCCGTTTCTGACGTGGGGACACTGGTTTTCACACCCAGAGTATCCACTTTACCCCAGGGACCACTTTCTACATCATTCGGGCAGCCAGACCACCCCGTAAGGCATTATTTGGCTAAAAGTGCATCAAGATGGCATTTTAATGCTAAATTATGACAAATTGGCATTGTTACCAACTTATTTGTACCATAGTTGGATTACCTGAGGAGCTGAATGTTTGTGATCCAGTGTATCAGTGATCCGCCTTTGTGCCTAGCCAGTTTTGGCTAGTCAATTTTTGTTTTCAGTAATTATGACCATGGCCCCGCGGGGTTTGTAATAAAATGTGCTAGTAGGGTTTTTGAGTGGTTCAGTATCCTAAGACATAGAATTTCAACTAAGGTATTCTAGGGAGTTTTTTGCCCTTGTCAATTATGCTTTGCCTATAGCCGGGTATAATCGACAAGGTTTTCTCCTGCTTCCTCCAGAGCTGGAATGTTCGATTTTGAATTCTGGGCCTTGGGGGGTTATTAGAGCCCAACTGAGTATGTATAAACCTACTAGACATTATTAGAATAGACTATGGTCATGTCCTAAGTCACTAGGACCCTCAGAAAAAATTCCGAAATTTTTTTACCGGACGCGTTGAATTTTGGGTTTTTAATTTTTTTAATTTTTCCCAAGTTTTTAATTAAATTTTTCCATAGTTTAAATGGAAAATTTTAACTTTGTAATATGTTAGTCATCCGTGACCCGAATTCAGTGATTGAAGGCTCTAACCTTAAGTCAAAAATCATTTATGATCAACCGGCCAACTATCCCCAAGTTTCAGATGTTCATTCAGCCTCATAATTAATCATTTCTCAAAAAAGTCATTTACGGAGAAATTATTAATTAAAATATTAAAATTGAATATTTTGGAGATAATCAAAAACTGTCCAAAATAAACCAAATTGAATAGAATAAAAGGTTAAATGACATGGCAATGGGCATTTATGATGATTCAACTCGGCACAAATCCTCTCAGTCAACAATCGAAGAGCATTAAAGTCACATTCAGTTAGCAAACTCGTCCTCTTCAGCTAAGCTCACGAGTTGGGTGATTTGGAAGGCAATGATTGGTTTGATGATAATTACGGAGCAGGGAAATAAATGCAATAAGTGTTTGGTGCAAACCCTAAGGGTTTTGGCACCCATCATCACCAAACAACTCCTCCTTCAAGCCTTCACGCCTCTCCTCATGCTCACGCTCCTCCTCCTCAGTGATGCGCCTTCACACGTGTGGGCTCTCAGGTGGATGGATTTTGGTGATTAGGGTTGGGAGTGGGGGCGCCTTGCCTAGGTGGAGGTCACCCCTCACTCACACCAACTTTAATTTAGGTTTGGTCTCTCATTCATGTGCTGAGTTTGCTAAATCTTGGGGACTGGCCCTCATTTGATAGAGTTTGGTTTTAGAGTTTTAGCCTTCTCTCTTTGTATAAATAGAGGCTCTTTGAGCTCTATTGGGATGGAACTTTTGTGTTAGAGTTACTCTGAGAAAATTGTATGAAGCATTTGCTTTGAATTGTTAATAAAGATATTCGACTTTGGAGGTCTATGAGCTCTTACATGTGGTAACTTTCTAATGGTTGAGGTGATATTGTCTGTAACCCCTATCTCTTTAATACTTGCATGAGATCAATTATTTCGTTAGCTCAAGAAGGCCATTGTTGGCACGGTAGAATAATCATTTGTTGTTTCAATTTGATTGTTTATGCAAAGTAGATTAGTATCTTGATGGACATGAGTAGTCAGTAATACGTAATGTTGATCTTGATTTAATTTTCTTAGAATAATAGTATGTAATTTTGATCTCACATTTTGTATTGAGTTTTGATGTGTTATCAGGTTTCACAGGTTGAAGAAGGGTGTGAGCTCAGCTGCTTCTATCCCAAGCTTCAAGCAACCAAATTTTTGTTTAACACTTTGTAATTGCAGGACCTACAGGGATCGTCTTTTTTTAATACAAAAAGAAAGCTAGGAGTCTCTCTCTCTCTCTTGTGTTCCATCCACAAGAAATCTTTACTTTGGTTACCGATTACTTTAGGAAGCCCTAGTCTCCATTTTTTCCATCCTTTGGCTTCCCTTCTATTGCCTTGTTTGGCTTGTTCTTCCTCTTTCCTCTTCGCTGCCCTCTTTTCCCCTTTCTTCAATTAGTTTGCAGCCCTCTTTTCCCCTTTTGGACAGCTCTCTTTTTGCCTTTTTCTTCTCCCGTTTCATAGCCTTTTCTTCTCTTTCTTTCCTCCATTTTCACCATAGAAGTTTACCCATTTTTTAAGAGTTAGTTGGTAGTTTTGTTTCTTTTAATTTTTTTTATTAAACATATAACATTTCAAGTGTTTAAAGCTCTTACTTTCAGGAAAAATCAAGAAAAGCCCAAAGGCTAAAGGCAAGCAAAGAGCAAAAAGACAAAAACATTTCCCTCTTCTCCCTTTCCCTTTCTCACCTTGCTCATTCGGAAGAGGCAAAAAAGCATAAAAAAGCATTGTAAAAGCTAATAAAAAGCAAGTGGGATAAAGGCTCCCACAACCCTCTTCCCCCGTTTGGGGGAAGCTTGTATCGTCTCTTTTCATTTTTATGTTTGCATGCTTATAGAGTAATTTGTTAGAGTAGAATAGGAAAACGTAGTTTTATTATTTAAAAGTTTGCTTTCATAAAAGTTAGAACAGAAAAGTTTCTTGTTTCCTTACTTAGTTTTAATGTAGTTTTTTGCTTTTGTTTAATATAATATTGCAAAAATTAAAAAGAATCAAAATCTCTTGAATCTCACCGTAAGGTGGATCAAGAGTGCTCTCTATCGGAGGGTTTGCTTAATGTTTAATTTTTCTTTTATTTCATGCACTTTTCTTTTTCTTTGTAATTTACTAATTAATTTCTAAGTCTCTTGAACTTGTCAAAATCCAAGTCAAGAGCAGTCTCTATCGAAGAACATATTAATTTTTGCATCATCCTTGCACTTAGGCATATAGAATAGATAAGACTCTTGAACTTTTGTCCTAAGACAAAGTCAAGAGCGCTCTCTGTCAGAGGGTTTAATTAATTCTTTTAATAAAATTTTGCAACTTACATTCCCCTTCTAATTAATTTACTTCGTTGATATCCCTCACCTAGTATGCTAGCTGGTCAATCCTCTAGGACACTAGCCCGGGATACTGGACGGGCCGACATGTCTAGAACGGAATGACTTTGAACACTTTCTTGGTTGGTCTCTGATACCTTTTTTCAAGCCATAATAAACAAGACCATTAAAATCTTTAAAAAATACCAAGAGCAATCGCATAACATATTCACTAGCATTATTTCAAGACTTGTACTTTTGTTATCTTTCAAGCATCGTAGAGCTTCAACTCCATTAGGCACTGGTTTGTCATTTCATGCGTCATTAATCTGGACCATTTGTCCTTTATTTATAAAATCTTTATCTATGAATGCAATTTTATTTTTACAAGTTCTTGACATATTGTTCATCTCTTAATCTAGTGCAGCAACGTGGATTGCTTTTGTCTTATGTTCAAATATTTGTAATAATTTGTAATCATCTTCATCATAAATAAACTCCTAAACAACACCCATCTGCATCACTTTTACAAAAATTAACTTAAACACATTGAACCTTAGAAACTCTTTGTTAGAGACAACTCTCCTTGGTTTCGTTAGGAGTTAGCCTAAATGGAGGAGCTAGGAGTAGGTGACAGTACCTGGCTCTGTGCTTGCCCCCAAGGTCACACCTCTCCCACTTTCTCAAGTGAGGAGAAAACTTTCGGAAGATTTTTGCTGCTAGTGTGCAATCGGTGGACAACAGGGATAAAGGACAAAATAGAAAAAAGTCAAAATATTAAAATACTAATGGATGGGTGACATGGCAAAGGGTCCCATAAGGTTAGCAACTTATTCACCCACTTAAAGGAAGTGAACTTTGGTGTTATTTTGTGGTGGTGAATAATGTGAATGGAAGATGACATCACCTCACCATGGAAAACCTCACGCTAGCTTGGATGGAGTAGTTACGCTAACTAAGGGAATGGACCCCCCTTGTATCCACATCACTATTAAAGAACCTTGGTGTATTAAATATTTTAATATATTTTGGTTTGTTTTTAAGATAAGCAATTAAACTTTGGTGGTGACGTAAAGCTTCAAGGCAATCGTAAGCATGGTTTAGTGGATGCGCTTGCTATGGAGTGGGCCCTCACTTCCATATTATTTCAAAACCTTGGCTTACAGCATGATATACCATACTTTGTTTATTAAGGCAAGCGATTATTTTTAAGGAGGGTGACGTCATTGCATATGGGAAATCGCAAGCATGGTTTGAGGATGCGCTAGCTATTAATGGACCCCATCCGTTTTTTATTGTTAAAATTTGGGTTAAAGGAGATTACCATAAGTCAAAGGGTGGAGAAGCAAGCGTGTATTTTGTTGGTGGATTGCTCACGTCATACTTCAGCCGTACACATTCGCGTGGGATTATGGAGCATGCAAATCGTGGGTTGGCTTGGTAGGTGAGTGAGCTTGCCTACCCCATCTGAGGTGGCACCTTTCCATACCAACTATTCAATTAACTAAAGAATCATCCCACCGATTCTTTTGATTGATTCTGTTCAACTTAGCTTCACTCAACTCAACTGAACTTCTTCTGCCAATGTTGATGGTGCCCCCTAGGGCTTGTATATGCTATAAATAAAGCTTGCTCTCTTCATTCAAACTAGTTGGAATTATATTGGGAAGAGCTAGCTATTGTAGTCATTGTTTATCTGAGAAATAAAAGAGACTTTGGAGGCCTATTTGTGTGGTGCTTTGTTGAGTGGATGTACTATCATTGTGCTTTTTGGGCATAATATGTGTTGGATCCATCTTGCTTTCCAAATTCCAAATCTAGCTTGCCTGAAGGACTGGTATCAGTTTTGCGAGGTAAATTAAGCTGTTTGTTTACCGCTTCAATTTATTTAGTATGAATGCTTAGAGATGTAAATCGAATATTTCATTTGTTTATGAACATTTTCACATTGATTTCTAAGTATATATGCTGCTGGATTTGACCATTGGTTGTTGAGTTGTGTGAAGTACAGGTTATCTTAGCTGGAGATCGAGAAGATCTTGTTTGATCTTCCTCATTTCTAACACTTTTGTTTGCAGATAAAGTCCCTCGGTGCCCCACAATCAAGCGCCTCAAAGATCTTCTTGTTCTCTAAACCTCTCACTCTCTATTTCTCAACTATTATTTAAAATTTTACCTTGTCCTTTATTTGAAAAAGTAGTTACAAATATAAAGTTAAAGGTTCATCTTCATACATAGATTGTAATTACTTTTCATTTTTAGATCTTGCTAAACTTTAAAGGAATCATCATTTCTTAGTTCAGATATAAGGTTTAAGCTATCTTGTTTCAAGCCATTATTAGCGGAAAAACTAAAAGCTTGTTTTTTAAAGGATAGTAGTTGGTTTAATTCATTATCCGGCAAGTTAGTGCCTTGGTTTATTTTATCTCCTTAAGAAGCAAATAAAGACCATGAGAAAGTAGCTTTCTAGCTCACTTTCTCAGTCATTTTTACCTAGTTTTTTCATTCTGTTGTTACTTATAAATTTTTTGGCAAAATTTGGAAGTTTTTCCCAAGCACTCTTAAAGTGCTTTTGGACACATTCCACTAATATTTGTTGGTTTTTTTTTCAGGTTTGCGATAAAAGAGAGGGAAACACTAGCAAATTTTCACAAAAATCAACAAAAAGAAGACAAACGAAGCTGCCCCTTGCATAAAAGAAATTTTTTTTACTAAGTTGTAAGCCTTTGGATCCCAATTTGAGGACCAAAGTGCACTTTCTTCCGCAGCGTTGTAACTGATTAATAAAATTAAAGTTTGAGTAGGCTCATTAGAGCCCGGTCACCATCCCCCCTGGGGGGATTTGTGTCTGTGTCATTTTTTTGTCTTCTTTATATGTTGTTAGCGTAGTTGTTTTTCTTTATCAATTTCATGCTTTATTTAAGTTCTACCAAAGTAGTCTGAATACTTACCCACTGTGCTATACCGAAGTACCATAAGGGAAAAGATTTGAGTAGTGTAGTAATTAAAAAAGCTTCAATTTTGTTATGCACTGCTAAGTTAAAATAAACCCCCTCGCTTTCCCAAGTACAAATTCGTGGATAAGGGCTTGCCCAAGTACTGAATCTGGAAAGAGACTCCTAGGTTTTATCTTTTCTAAATCAGAAAACTTGTTCTAAAATTTCTAAAATAAACCAAGACTCCTTCCCCGTATGCTATACACTGCTGCAGCTTCTCTGATCAGTTGGTTGTATCAGAAAGGGATACGAGTTACTAGATCTAATAGGAAAATCCGCACAAGTGATTTTCTCGAGAACTCGGGAGGTTGCAAAGGGTACTCACTACAGAGTCAGGGGGCTACTCCAAGCAGGTTCATCCTCGCCCCGTTGGACACTTGGTATTGCCGCTTTAGCACTCAGTTCAAAGGGACTTGACTTGTTGGGCCAAACACACAATTTACCCATTCCTTAATCAATTCATTTAATAATCTAAAATTTACCAATCGAGACACTGCAATACTTTCACTAAGACTACACTAGCAACCCACATTCGCAAGCACTCCTTTCATCTTGGCACTAGTCTTTTCTGTTATATTTTTACATAAATTAATCTTGCAATGTGTCATTGAATATTGTGTACCAAATTTGAGAGGGGTTGTTAATGTTAATCTTGTTTGCAGTAATTGGTTATACTTTAAATTTCATCCATTTCATATTAAAACTTCTAGAATTAATTATTTCTCTCGTTAAGTAAAAACCCTAGATTTTACTTTTCATTAGGGTCCACCCCCCTTGGCTTCGATAGGAGTTGGCCTAGACAAAGGAGTTGAGTATCAGGTGACAGCACTTGGCTCGAGCTTGCCCCTAAGGTCGCACCCAGTGGCTTGAAGATTTCTGCCACGTTACCCAAGGTGCGAATTAGGCGACAACAAAACACATTGTGAATTTTGCTCTTCTCTGGGAGTTCTAGTTCATAAGCCACCTCTCCAACCTTCCTAACTACCTTGTAAGGACCATAGAAGCGAGGTTTTAGTTTTTCCGCTCCTTTTTTCTAGAGGGAAGATTGCCTATAGGGTTGTAGCCGTAAATATACCAGATCTCCTACCTCAAAACTCCTTTCAATCCTGTGTCTGTCTGCGTATAGCTTTTGTTGATTTTGTGCTACATATAGATTCTCTTTCAGGACCTTGAGAATATCTTGACTGTCCTGTACCCAATCTTTGGCCTTGGGTTCCCTGTTGTCTCCAAAAGCCAAGTCTGCAAAGTTCAATGCCTCAGCCATATAGAGCACTGAAAGGTGTCATCTTAATAGACATGTGGTGGGTAGTATTGTAACACTACTCTCCTAAGTGTAGCCATTTAATCCATGTCCTATGTTGCCCTACTACATAGTTTCTTAGATACCCTCAATCCACTTGTTGACAATCTCTGTTTGCCCGTCGCTCTGGGGATGATAACTTGTGCTTGTAGCAAGTTCTGTCCCTACCAATTTGAATAGCTCCTGCCAGAAAGCACTAGTGAATTTACTAGAACGATCACTGACAATAGTTTTGGGTAGCCCATGAGTCTGAAAACCTCTCTAAAAAATAACTCGGCTACTTGCGATGCTGAATAGTCGGACGAAATAGCAAAGAACTGAGCAAATTTGGTCAATCGATCTACCACTACATATAAGCAGTCTCATCCATGTACCTTGGGTAACCTTGTAATGAAGTCCACCAAGATGCTCTCCCATTTCTGCTGCGGTATCGGTAATGGCTAAAGTAATCCTTTCGAATGAGTATGTTCAATCTTGTTCTGCTAGCAGATACTGCATTCTCGAACATGTTGTATTACCTCCCCCTTAAGGCCCTTCCATGAGAACCTCTCTCGGATCTGCCTATAGGTTTTCAAGAACCCCTGATTCTCGGATAACGACGAGTCATGCGATGCCTGTATGATATTCCTCTTTAAAGCTAATTCCGGGACGAGGTATATCCTACCTTTGTAATAGATGATGTCATCAATGATTTTGTATCTGTCATCCTGGATCTATCCATCTAATAACTCACAAGCAAATTTGTTTTCGGAATACTCTACTAAGAGAAGAGATCTCCAATCTGTGGATATACTCATGAGGGATAATGAAGTTGGTCGTCTAGATAAGGCATCGGCTACTACATTGGTCTTACCCTTCACATACTCTATTTCAAAATCATAAGCCTGTACCTTACTGACCCATTTCTGTTGGCGCTCATTTAATTCTTTCTGCTCCAAGAAGTATTTGAGGCTGTTATGATTTGTCTTGATTTTGAATTTGCTTCCCACCAAATACTGTCTGAATTTAGTTAGGGCATGTAAGATGGCTAGCATCTCTTTGTCATATATGGAGTAGTGGCGCTCATAGTCTTTCAGTTTTCGGCTTTCAAATGCAATCGGGTGATGGTTTTGCATCAATACTGCCCTAAGTCCCTCTCCTGAAGCATCACATTCTACTATGAATGGCTGTGAGAAATTCGGTAGTCCCAAAACTGGGCAAGAACTCATGATGGTTTTCATTTCCTCAAAGGTTTGTTGTGCCAATTCTATCCATGTGAATGCCCCTTTCTTTGTGAGATCAGTGAGTGGTGCGGCGAATTGAGAGAATCCCTTAACGTACCCCTGTAATATGTGCAAAGGCCTAAAAAGCCCTTCAGTTCCGTAACTGTATTTGGCGTAGGCCAATCCCGGATAGCTCTAATCTTCTCCATATGAACCTGTACCCCTTCTGCACTAATTATGTGTCCTAGATACAGCATCTCCTTCATGCCAAACTCACACTTAGACATCTTAAAGTAAAGTGAGTGCGCTTCTAGAATTCTCAATACCTCATCTAAGTGTTTCAGATGTTCCTCCCAAGTTTTGCTATAAATTAGAATATCATCAAAGAATACTAGCAAATACTTTCGTAACTGAGCCCTGAAAGTGTGGTTCATGCAAGACTGGAAGGTGGTTGGAACATTGGTGAGTCCAAAAGGCACGACTAAGAACTGATAGTGACTATAGTGGCAACAAAAAGTTGTCTTGGAAATGTCTTTATCCCTTACTCGGATCTGATGGTACCCTGATCGAAGATCGATCTTTGAAAAGTATTTGGCACCTCGTAGCTCGTCCATTAGTTCATCAATCTTGGGGATGGGATACCTGTTTTTAAATGTCTTCTTGTTGAGTGCTCTGTAATTAATACACATTCGTAATGTGCCATCCTTATTTTTAACTAAGACCACCGATGATGCAAAGGGACTAGAACTCGACCGAATATATCCTAGTTCTAGTAATTCCTTGATCGTCTTCTCGATCTCATCCTTGTATCTCTTGGGATGTCTGTATGGAGTGGTTATGACTGCCTGTGCCCCCTCCAACTCAATAATATGCTCAAATCCCCAATCTGGTGGTCCACCTGCTGGAAGATCCCGAAATACCTAAAATATGTTTCTGCAATAGTGCCTGAATATCTGCTGGATGTTGGGTGTTGTTCTCTGGAGGTTTTCTAAAAGTAACCAAACATTCTGCTAACCATTCTATGTCACCCTGTTTGAGTACGGCCTCCATTTTCTGTGATGATACTAGTTTGGGGGGATAAGTATTCATGCCCCTCAAAACTACTTGTTTTCCATCTGGTCCCTGGAATTCCATTTCCATTGCCCTGTGATATGTAGTATATTTTCCGATTGAATAAAACCATTGGACACCTAATACCACATTTGAGTCAGCCACAGTCACCACATAAAATGAGTCTGTCATATGGTAGTTTCCTAATGTGACATTCAATTTAGGAATCCAATCGTTGCACTCCATGCTACTATTTCCTGCTACTGCTACAATGAATCCCTCAAACTTCTCTGTCGTAACCCCTCTTAGCCACCCATGCCGCATCAATGAAATTGTGGGTTGCTCCCCCATCAATCAACACTCCTACCTTGTGGCCCTGTACTACTCCTCTGACCCTGAGAGTATGAAACCTAGGTACTCCGGATAATGTAGCAATAACTCCCTCTGGTGTATCTCCCTGGAGTGACTCCTCCTCTACTGCCCATAATTCCTCTGTTGTTTATTGCTCAAATTCTTCCCCTTCACTATCTAAATAGACCTCAATATAATGGGCCTTCGCCTTCCCTGAGCACCTGTGGCCTGGAACCCATGGTTCCTGACAAGTGAAACATAACTTTTTCCTTCTCAAATCTTTTCTCGTGTCATCGTCCAACCAATTTTTCCTTGGCCCTTCTTGTTGAAAAGGTTTTCAGTCTTTGTCTTTTACCAAAAACTTTGTCTTAAGTGGAAACCTGTTCTTCGGAACTGAATCTTGTAAATCTCTGGCTCGGCTGATTGCATCCTGTAGAGTAGATGGTTTGTAGGCTTTCACCCACCCCCGTAAAGGTTCTGTCAAGGCCTCTGAAAATAGCATAATCAACCTGCTCTCCGACACATTTGTCACAATAATAGCAACTCTCTAAAACTCGGAGATGAAGGCCTCGGCACTACCTGTCTGTTTGAGTTGAGCCAACTCTCTGAAGTGTATCTCTAGGTCTTTCCTGTCAAATCACTCCATGAGCTTCTGTGTGAACTCACTGTAGGAACCGATGGTGTTGTGACCCAATGTCACTAGCCCGTGGTATGACCACTCACGAGCCTCTCTGTCCAGGTGTAGTGTAGCCAATTTAATGGCATCTATCTCTGTCATGGGGTTGAGTTGGAAGTAAGTATCCAACTTCTGAACCCATATTCTCGCTGAATTTCCATGAGCCCCATCAAAGTTTGGTATGGTCAATCTACCCAAGGTTTTCTGCAACTCATAATTTTGGTTAAACCCTCTGTTGAAATTCTTGGGTCGGTTCCTACTTTTCATATTGCAGAAGTTTGAGAAAGACATGGTTGCATGGAACTCATCTCCCAAATCCGTGTATTCTTGTAAATAGGCTCCAAATAGTTCTCTAGGTTCTAGTGGCATGACTGGTCCTGCTACTGCATCTGCCAGGAAGTGAGGCATAATAGGTCTCCTAGAAGGTCTATTATATATGTGGGGTGTGTTTTGCATTTTAGTGTATGCATGCTTCCCACTATTGCTTGTAGACCCTCTATCTACTAGTGAGAGAGTGCTATGATCTGGTTTTGGTTTCAAAGCCAATATGTTTATTGCATGCAATACTTCCTTTTTCCCTTTGGCTAGGTCATGCAATGCGTTTACTAAGCTACGAAACTCCATCTTGTCTTCCTCTTCTCCTGTGCCTTTCCCTATGTCAGAGTGTATACCTAATGGGTCCATATCTGAGTTGGTATCTTCTAACTAAATATCCTCAAATTCCTGCTCCTCAATGTACCTACTCTTCCTTCTCCTATAGGTTACAAAAGGGTATTCTTATGTATTCATCAACTTCTCATGTTCAATCCCACAGCTAGCAAAGAACATGCTCTGATACCACTGTAATATCCAAACACTGATATTCTATTGTTTCTCTATTCTAGGCCTTACTTGTACTCTCAAAATGTGCAAGAATACTGAATAAAAATTTGCATGAAGGTGTCGGGCAAATGGCCCTAAATTATAGTTGAACTAGGGCAAAGATTTTCAGAAAGAAGGGAAACACTTACCATTGATAATCAAGCTAAAGATGCTCCAAAGATAAGACGCATGCAGATAAAGCTGAGCAGATGAAGTAATATTGCTTCCTTCTCGGTGTTACCGCCCAACAACACGAAACCCTCTCCTCAGCTAAAGGTGACGTTTTTGGTAAAGGAGGTGCCTGATGGAGCTGAGAATTTACTGGGATGTAGATCTTCCTGTGCCAGAGAGAATGACCGGAGCATGTAGATATTCTGACCCCTCTAAGCAGGCTAGCGAATTTGATCCCCTATTGAGCTGCTCACGCCCCCAACCACACAAAACTGTTGATAACTGCTCCGGATGAACAAACTGGAACTTGTTGATCACCCATTGCAGTAGAGTGACCCTGCTGATGAAGATGATGCCAGTATACGAAAGATAAACTGAGATTTAGAGACTCAGCAAGTACTTTGGGGTTTTCCAGCTAAATCCCCTAGCTGCACACGTGTTCCTGCAAACAATCTTCTGGTTGATGCCAAATCACTGTGTATGAATGAAATAAGGATGAAAGTTGATGGTCGACCTGAATGGCCTACCCTGAAGGAGACTAGGGAAGATATTTCACTGCCGAACCCCTGTTCGTTGAAGACACCGTCTTCAACCCCAACTGTCGCGGCTACACGCTGTGTTGCTGCTCAAAGCTCCAAATCAACAATAATAATAATAGATAACTCCTTTAGTCCAATAACCCTTCTTCAATAGAGCCTCATGCGCTTTTAGGATTTGCATGTCACTTTGAGGGTTTATGCTTCACTTTTGCATGCATGCAATTCTAATTTGATGTTGAGTTTTAAGCCTAAAGAAATAAGGCTTCTTTTATCCGACTGATGACTTTAATATTGAATGAATGTCTCGATATTTTCTAACTTCTAAGTACCAAATGTCCTTAGCCAATTCCCTCTTATGCAGTACCTGTTCGAACCTATGGGAATTAAGTAGGTTAGCGGGTGTTTTGGTGCTTAATTAGAGGGGGACATTACACCTGCTCACAATGATCCTCTTGCAAGCTAGAATATATACTCTGTATGCCTTCGAAATCTCGTTATAACCAACAAGTAACCCCTTCTCTCCAGAAGGGTCCAACTTCTTCCTAGTGTCAACATGAATGTGATAATAGCAAACACTCCCAAATATGCGCAAGTGACTCACATTGGTCTAGTTCCTGTGAAGACCTCCTCGGGTGTCTTCCTCCCCAAAGCTGTGTGGGGACACCTATTCTAAATGTAAAATGAAGTCTTATATGCCTTGGCCCATAGGAATAGTGGCAATCCCTGATCAAATAGCATGGCCTTGGCTACTCCTACCAATGTCTGATTCCTTCTCTCCGCCACTCCATTCTGCTGCGGAGTATGAGGAACGATGTGCTCCTTCTTGATCCCCTCCAATGAACAATACTCAAAGAACTCATTGGAGTTATATTCACCCCCATTGTCTGTCCTCAATAACTGAATCTTCCTTCCTATCTGGTTTTCTACGAGAGTCTTCAACTCTTGAAATCGCTCAAAGACCTCTGACTTGGCCTTCAAGAAATATATCCAGGTCTTCTTGAAATAGTCATTAATGAAAGTGACGCAATAACTGTAGCCACTGAACGATTGGACACTCATGGGTCCGCAAACATCTGGATGCACTAAGTCCAAGGTCCCCTTAGACTTGTGCTCACTCTGTGGGAAAGGTTTCCTAATGTTCTTCCCCAATGCACAACCCTTGTAGTGGTTATGCTTCTCCCCATGTACCTGAGGAACTCCAATGATTTCTTGTCTCGAATGCCTTAGTGCTCCATGGTGTAAGTATGCCATCCTCCTATGCCATAACTCACCCTGACTGTTGTTGCTGCTAACTAGAGCCTTTGCAGACTCGAAGTGTAGTCTATACACCTTCCCACTCCTGATCCCAATTACCCAATCCAAACTCCTATCTGACCCCTTGGGCCTGATATACACCCTATGATCTCAGAACTTCACCTGAAATCCCTTGTCCTCCACGGTGGAAACGGATATGAGGTTCTTGGTCAACCTTACAACATACAATACGTCAACAAAACTGAGAGGTTTCCCAGACTCCCTGTGAAACGAAACAGTACCAACTCTCTGTGCCCGATACTGCGCATCATCACCGAGCTCAATGTGGAGATTTAATCCACCCTCCTGCAAACTCTTAAAGAACCTCTTTTGTCCTGGCATATGACAAGATGCTCCACTGTCGACGTCCCAAATGTTGTTTCCTGTGGTGCTTTCCATGCAAGCTATCAAACAAAAATCCTCATCGAATTTTTTGCTGAACTCCTCCACCTCTGCAAAACATGCCATCTTGATATTGTTCTTCTTCTTCCTGTATGGGCACTGAGAGGCAAAGTGTCTTGCTTGTGGCAGATAAAGCGTTTGACTTTGGACATGTCAATGTTATTCGTACCACCCTTCTTCTTCTTTGCCTTACCCTTTTTCTTCTATGCTAGGGCTAAAGTTTCTTCATCCACATTTTGTGGGGCACTGTTAGATGAACCTGAACCTTGACCCATGCGGGTCTCCTCCTGCACAAAATCATCCCACAATCTCTACCAATCAGGGAGCTTCTCCCTAGTCCCACACCTTTTACATAGGTATCCAATGTCTTCGAAAAGCCATTGAACGCTATCTGAACTAGCTCCTCATCCTCAGTCTTAGAGCCAACTGCTCCAAGCTCGTCTCTAATTTGTGTGAGCCTTGTGAGATAAGGCACCACTCCTTCGCCCTTGGCCATCTTGGTATTGTGAATCCTCTCCTACAACACCTTCTTCCGGTTTTCGTTCTTGCTCTCGTAAAGTCCTTCCAAAGCCTTCCACAATTCTAATGTGGTCTTCTTCCCGAAAAGGTGAGGGACTATGTGGTCCTTCACCCCATCCAAGATGATCAACATAGATCTGGAATCTAGCGTCTTCCATCTTTCCAACTCTTCCAAATCTGTGGACGCAACCTTCATGGAGTCAATGTGCTCCTCTGCATCACTGACATCTAGGATCCTTGTGATCCTTTCTTTCCAAGTAGGAAAGTTCTAAGCTCCTTGGAGTCCATCCTCAACTCTCAACTGTACGGGCATAATGAAGTGTACCTGTAAAACCCTAGATCTGAACTCTAGGTTTGTGTCTTCAATAGATCTGCCCCCGATCTATCAATACTGTTGCAGTTTCTCAGATTTAGCTCAACAGAACTCTTATATCGTGTAAATTTCCTTAAAACTCACACTAGAGATAAACAGTATATTGTAATTTTTATAGATAACCACACATGAATTTCTTTACTAGTAATGCAGTGGAAAATAAATACTCAGAAACATGAACAATAATCACATCAATAAAGACAATATTTTTGGGTATGGAAACCCCCGTATAAAACCCAAGATGGGAAAATCGGTGCAGCAGTCAGATAAGAAATTGTATTATGAATATATGGAACAATTACAATCCAACAAATGAATTCACCCAACCTGGCAAAATAGAACCTCTGCACATCACTCAACAAACCCAGCAAAACAGTACGGCCCCTTGCGCAATTTTACGGCCTCCTGCGTCAGCAGTACGACCCTCCTGCGCAGCTGTAAGGAATCCGTACAGCTACTGCTACTGCGGCCTCTGCCAAGTTGTACAGGCTCCCTCTGCGTGAGTGTGTACGGCCCTGTTCTCTGCCTGATTTGTCAGTGAATCTTCCGGGTGAGTGCTCCTCTGTCTTCTCTCCAAACTTCTTCCTCCAACTTCCCTAATTGTCTCTCTCTATGTGTCCTCTCCACCAAATCTTCTTTTAACTCAATGGCCAAGCGAAAACCCTAACCTCATTATGGATCAATGGATGAGATCCTTCGGTGAGATCAATGGCCAAGATTAGATTAGCCATCACTTAAATTATTTTCACTTTTCACTTTATAAAAGTGACTTCATTAAGTCAAAAATTAAATTAGATTAATTAATGCATTTTCCTATGTCTAAACTTGGGAAAATCGCATTAATACATTTGGCTTCTTGTTTAATGTCTTCTAGCATGCAAGGACACATGTAATGATAGAAAACCTTCCTTGTTACCACTTTCTAACACAAAGCTCTACCAAGCATACATGCCTCTTCTTCTTCTTCTTCTTCTTCTCATTTTTTATTGTATCTACATGTTCCATATCCCCTGTAAAGGAATTGTAAAATGAGATGTAATGAGTTCCCTATCTGTAAAAGGCTAGTTCATCTAGGACAGTCACATTAATGTTTCTATGGGGTGTTTTTTTAACTGAGATAAGCTTAGGCCCTATTACCAACTAAGTTGCACCTAGTTGGACTTTAACGCGAGCCGACAAAGAACGATCAAGTACACTTGGTCATATCAGAGTTCAGAAGTCCATCGGTGTTGTTCAGGAATAAACACCCTTATAACCTAGGGTCTGGGGTTACCAACGTACATCTAAAACTTGCAGACAATCAGCTTTAAAGTACAGAAAGGAAATAGGAAGATATGTTGGACTCACCCGATTATCGATGGTTGATCCAAGCTTTGTCTTCTCCCGCTCTGCTTCTCTCCAAAGCTTTCAGGGATGCACCTCCTTCACCTGCAAAGAGCAAATTCTCCAAGTACAAACTTATACATGTATATATGAAAGGTTAGATAAATAACATATATAGTGCTTAATCAAATATATTTATCAACCATGATACATGAAAGAGACTCAACACAAAATTGGAAGAAGAATTCTCTTTATTAACAATAGTGAATGAGATAAGTGTACAACCCAACGCCTGAAACAAGGACTCCTCTGCAACCAAAGGACTCTGAGTTCTGCTGCTCCAAAGAGTTTTGAAGATATACCACCAGCATAACTTTGCTCTCCCAGATTGATTCGATTAATGCCCTCCCCAAGGCCTCTATTTATACTTTGGAAAATAGAGCAGTTTCGAAGGTTGAGGAGGTTGAGACAGTTGAGATGGTTAATGTTTAGGGCTCAACTAATCTCCATTAATCATGTTTTATTATTTTTAATGTTGAATGGATGTGTACACGACTATTGATACTGGCAACCCGCGTATGACACGCAAGTTGCTTTAAGGGAAACCCGCGTATAGATCTGTACGCGGGTTGCAATGCGAATAGTCGCGTACAGTACGCAGGTTGTCAACGAACATAGTCGCGTATGTACGCGAGTTTCAATGGACATAGTCGCGTATGGCAATCCACACATAGAAAGATAAAATGGCAAACTGGTTGGAGAGTGAATGCATTTCATGTCATGCCCATCTATAGTGTTTAGGCAACCTTCAATCCAAAAGTGTCATTTTATGTACCAACATATGAAGTGTCAACACTCGGATGGAGAAGTTGCATTTGGGTTGATAACAGATGCCCCCTAATGTGTGAGGTCAAAGGGAAGCGATGGCCGAAATACATTATAATCATTATCTTTGGAGAACTCAGAAATCCAATGGAGCAGAGGTAGTACCTGAAACAAATACATAATAATGTCATATACAAAGTCATATCTAAGGATGCTATGTTCAATATACTGGAACACTAGCTCCATTACAATATTTGAGTACATCATTTAGTATGGGTACTAGACCACGTATATTACAAAGGTGGATCGAAGCCACAATATACAATAATGATGAGTCTTCAAAGATCTAGAAGCTGTGTAAATAGATACAACATAGTCTTGCGCAACTTAGTCCATAGATAGGAAACTAAGGTCTTCATAAACAATCCCACAGAACTAGCGGACTTCTGAACTCTGAAGAATGAACAAGTACACTTGTTCCACTTCGCTGACTCACTTGAAAAATCCACCAAGTACAACTTAGGTGGTAACACTATGATAATATAAGAACCAATTTTCTCGATAATACTTGTTACTCTTATCTATTTTAATTCTGACATTTATGTAGCTTGGGAATTCAGTGTATATATCCTGTGTTTGAAATATTTTGATTCTAAATGTTTTCTCTCAATGGATATTTTTAGCTGGTGGAGAGTATGTTCAAGTGTTGTGAAAAAAACATGGATCATACCATCAAGAGCCTCAGTAATCTTCGCCTTAATCCATCTAAGAAGAATATATTTCCTGTGATTGGTGGTTTGGTTCATTCAGATGGCTGGCTCAGTACAGAACCAGTCCCTGAACTGGTTCAATGGCCAGTTCAGTAAAGACCAGTTCGAAGGATAGTTCAATGCATCTGAAAGTCTGACCAGCCGAACTGACCAGTGCCAGTTCTGGTTCGACCAGTTTTAAAAACACTGACTAACAATAATAGGGATTTTTCAGTGAAGTCTAATGTATATTCATTGAGTTTGTATTTAGATAGGATCCCATTCAAGATTATGTACCACCTTGCTGTCCTTCTCTTGATCCCTATGATTCAGGCTCCAATTTTTATTGTCAAAATGAGATACAAAAACTATGCCACCTCAACAAGTTTGGCATTCATCGCTTTCATCATATAGATTGAAAATGTAGAAGATCAAGAGATAAAACTTACATGGATATTGAAATCATAAGCAAGTGTTGTAGGGAGCAGCTTCCTTAGAGCAAAAATCTGGAAACATAGAAAAATAAAAAAATAGTCTGAGAAAATTAGATATTACAAATGTGTTCTAAATATTTATACTTTAATATATCTCAAGCAAAGGATTGGAAATACAATACCCTTGCACAATAGGCTGACAAAAGTTTTAGCACTAATGAGCATAAAATCAAAATTCCATAAAAGTCAAATTTCTACATAAAAGTATGATCTCACCTCCCCTGGAGTTTCTAAAAGTGGCTGCTTATCCGTTGACCCCACTAAAAAGTGAGGAGCTTCATTTCCTAGTCTCTGATATCTACAATCGACACCAAGTAGCCAACTCAGAACATTAACGTGGCATACACAAGCACAAGTTAAAAAAGAAATAGCTCATATTAGCAAGAACATGAATGCCAATTCATTTTACCATAAGTTCCAAAGATTTATCTCCTATCAAAAGCACTACTTCCTGCAAATTTTTCATCTGTTGTGAATCGTATAAAATTTAAAATAGTTAATGCATATGAATAACATTGAACTCTCTGTTAGTAAAATTGAGACACGTTTAACTTTTTCCTGAATATAACAAACATAGAATGATACAATGGCTCTTAAACAAGACATTAATAACTTTCAAGTTTCATGTAAAGAAAGAAACATACTATTACCTTATAAGCCCTGTATTCTCAGGGAGTATCTAAATAAACATAGTGGATTGTCAATTTAAAACAATACAGTTGGCTTCTGGGCACCCTGAATAGAAATAACAGACCTGCGTTCAAATATAACAACAGCCGCGGAGACATCACTCTTCAGAGAATGATCAAAGTTTGGCGGTAGATATGCAAATGAGTCGACCTACACATTAAATAGAAGCATAGGTCAAATCTATAATAGATAAATATTAAATATCATTTTTTTAGAAAAAATGTCATAAGTAATAAACCCTCTATACCCAAAGAACAAGAAAAAACATGAAGATATTTGATATTTCATCTCACTAATTGACATACAGAAATGATATTTACTATTTAGTGCCCGAGATGTCTGAATCTAATTTTGGTATAATGTGTCAAGTTCAACAAATTAAATAACTAAATACCATTTTCCAAAACTAAATTTCTGATGCCAAAAATGATGATATTACATGAATTAAAGGTATTAACATAGGAAATGAAACATATTATAATATAATATCATCAAATTGATCAAATTATGCAGCATTTTTGTGATTCTGTGTGCATTTATCAGTTCAATTGATTCTACAAACTCTCCTGCAGTTTATTGAAGCTACCATAGCTTGGGCTGCCTTTATTCTATCGAAGTCAGTAACGGAGTCAAAAAAATTCAAATATTTCAGTCCTATCAGATGGCCATTCAGACTAATCATATAAGAATGTAATTTAACATCTTATTGCAAAGAAATCTTAAAATTAAAATTAAAATTCACAAGGTAAACCATCCTGGACAGGGTTTTAGTGGCCAAAGATTTTTTGTGCTCCTTGTAGCAGGCTGCAAAAAGTTGGAATTGATCCTTAATAGATGCCTTCCACTTCATGCCTGGGATGTGTGTGCCATCCTGCAAGAAGGGGAGCTTGGACTGACAGATATTTGAGCACAAAGGGAGTTTTGGGAGAGAGATGGGAGGTAACAACATTGAGTGAAGATGCACCGTAGAAAATACTAGTTAGATGCTAAAGAGAAAATGCTTTCCATGCAACAGGTATTATGGTGCCTGAAGAGACAAATCCTTTAAGGTGTCAGGTCTGGCAGTTCTGAGGAGAATTTGGAATGCTTGGCAGAAGATTATTTCAAGGCAGTTGTCCTGGGGCTTTGACAAGTGGCTGGGATTTAGATCATATCTATCTGGCCTTCCCCGAAGTTCAACAGATAGCTTAGTTTCCCAATTCTGCCATGGAGAAATTCTCTAGAAGATGTTTCCAACTTTCCAATTATCAAGGAAAATTAGGATAGGGAGAAATGATCATGGGTAGAATGGAGAATTGTAACAGGGCCCAATATTATTCAAACACAAACAGAATTATCTATCTTGATCTCTGTAAAAATTTCTGGAATCTATTCTTTAAAACAGTTGGAAGAGTTAATTTTTACTTTTTTGAGCTTAACTCTGATTACTACTTTTAATAAATTTCTCAGATGCATACACAAATAAATTTCAGATCTGATTTTACAAGCAGCAATACATAAATTCATTAACTTGTCTAACATGCGAAGTGGAACAGAAAACCAATCACACAATACACAAATATTACCCCAGAAACCCCAATGGGGAAAACCAGCAACTAGGGCTTTCTTCAATCTCGAGCCAAAGAGAAAATAAAGAATGCTTTACAATCAGAATTTTACAAGTAGAGAAACCTGATGCCTTGAAAGGCATGCCAAATCTGGGTGCAAGCTCAAACTCTGCAACAGCTGCACTAATGCTCTAAGGAATGCACCCTCTGCTCTGCTCTACTTAGAAAATATCTGATGAACTACCTTTGTTAATATCTGGAAGAAGTAACTCCCTCTCTCTCCCAGAAGAAGTGCGCCCTTTGTCACCCTCTTCTCTGCTCTACTCTACCTGATGAAGAAATGCGCCTTTCTATCTCAAAAGTGTGCCTTTTCTCTAGAAGTGCCGCCTCTCTATCTCAGAAGTGTGCCCCTCGATCTCTCTCAATCAAACTCTGATGAGATCCAGTGTGATGATCTCTCACATTCCCTGAATGATGCACACCCCTCAGTCTCAAAAGGAAGTGCGCCCTCACTCTGTCAGGAATGCACCCTCTCTATCTCAAAAATGTGCCCTCCTCATGCATTGATTCGCTCAGCCTCTGTAGCATCTTGCTCTACACCTATATCTCGCAAGTTATGTGACTTATACCCTATGCTCACCTTTTCTAACTCACCGGTAACTTTAGGGTTCAAAACCCCTAATTTTACTTTCATGTAAAAATCTCGTCATGCAAACTTTAATTAAAAATGCATCCATGCAAATCTCGCATGCACAAGAGAGGTCTTTACAAAGCTTCCAGACACTCCACTCAAGCATTGGTTCACAACACAATTGACCCATGTGAATTGTGGCATCGAAGGTTTGGACACCTTCACTATACAGCTCTCCCTGGTCTTCAAAAGATGGTCACATGTATGCCTAAGTTTTATAAAGAACATAGTGGTGTTTGCAAAGGTTGTGCTCTAGGAAAGAATACAAAGAAATCCTTTTCCAGAAGCAACAGTAGATCTAAAGGGATCTTGGATATGATTCATTCTGACATATGTGGGCCTATGTCTTCACCCTCCTTGAGTGGTTGCTTGTATTATGTATTGTTCATCAATGATTATTCTCGCAAGTCCTGGATCTACTTTCTAAAATTCAAGAGTGAAACTTTTGACAAATTCAAAGAGTTCAAGGCTCTAATTGAAAACCAGACAGGAAGACACATCTGTATCCTGAGGTCAGATAACGGAGGTGAATATGAATCTAATGAGTTTGATGATTTTTGTCGAGAAGCAGGAATCAAGAGGGAGTTGACAGTGCCATACAACCCTCAACAGAATGGGGTTGCAGAAAGGAAGAATAGAACGATATGTGAAGTTTCCAAAGCTATGTTGAGTGACCTCGATCTTACTTTATCTCTGTGGGATGAAGATGCATGTACTACTGTATACATCCAAAACAGAAGCCCTCATGCCATCTTGGGGGAAAAGACTCCATAAGAAGTATTTTTAGGCAAGAAACCCACAGTTGACCACATGAGGATTTTTGGCACTCCTGTGTATATTCATGTGCCAAAAGAAAAGAGGTCTAAGCAAGAGCCTTCTGGAAAGAAAGGCACATTTGTTGGTTACAGTGAAAGCTCGAAAGCTTACCGCATCTATGTTCCTAGAAAAAAGGTACATTGAAGTCAGTAGAGATGTAATTTTCCGTGAGGAAGCTGTGTTCCGCCAATTAAAAGAACTTCCAAAAGATACAGAAGAATCTCCTTCTGAAGTTATAGATTCTCCTCACTTAGAAGTTCAGAGGGAGGAAGAAGAAGATGAGCCTCAAATTCCGAATGCACCAGCTGAAGAAACTTGAGGTTCCTCCCTCCAAAAGAAGACCTGCTTAGTTCCGAGAAACATTGCAAGAATTTGAGAAGCATAAAGCTCCTTCTGGAACCTTCAGAGAAAGCATAAAGCCCCAGAAGTACTCAAGTCTTATGAGCAGGCTCATTGATGCAAAACCTTCTACATACAAAGAAGCAGCAATTCTACAGGTATGGAATGATGCCATGACTAAAGAATATAATTCAATTATGAAAAATGATGTGTGGAAAGTTGTTCCTAGACCTACAGGGAAGTCTGTGGTAACATCTAAGTTGCTTTACAAAATCAAGCATGCCTCTGATGGCAGCATTGAAAGATATACAGCAAGGTTTGTATCTCGGGGATTCACTCAAAAAGAAGGCATAGACTATGACGAAACTTTTGCTTCTGTCGCAGATATACCACCATCAGAACTATCATCCCCCTTGTTGTTGTGTTTTGATGGAAACTCCATCAGATGGATGTAAAAACAACCTTCCTCAATGGAAAAATTGAAGAGGAAGTCTACATTAAACAACCAGAAGGCTCTATGACTCATGGGGAGAAGTCCCATGTGTGTAAACTAAAGAAATCCTTGTATAGGCTCAAACAGGCCCCGAGATTTTGGTATGTGAGAATTGATGGCTACCTTCACAGCTTGGGGTTCTCCAAAAGTACTGCTGACTCCAACCTCTACTTTAAGGTTATTCAAAACCATCACTTGATCCTAGTCTTGTATGTGGATGACTTGTTCCTTACTGGGGAAGAACAACTGATAGCCTAATGTAAGAAGGAGCTTACCTCTGAATTCGAAATCAAGGATCTAGGACTGATGCACTATTTTCTTGGCATAGAGGTTTGGCAAAATCCAGATGAGATCTTCCTAACACAAGGAAAGAATGCAGTCAATATCTTACAGAGATTTGGAATGCAGGACTGCAAGTCCATGAGCATACCCATGACAACGAACTTGAAGAAGTTACGTGACTCAACCACCTGTTCAAAGCATGTGGATCCCACTCAGTATCAACAACTCATTGGATCCTTGATGTATCTAGTGCACACGAGACCAGATATATGTTACACAGTAAATGCATTGAGTCAGTTCATGTCTGATCCAAAGCACATACACTGGGTAGCTGCTAAACATGTACTCAGATATGTGTGAGGTACTATCACTTATGGACTCAGGTATACTTTCAGTAGTAGAGTAATGTTAGTTGGATATGCTGACTCCGATTGGGCTAGCAGTGCAATAGACCGGAAAAGCACATCAGGTTACTTCTTCAGTATGGGATTGGCAATGATCTCTTGGTCCAACAGGAAACAGGGTTCCATAGCTCAGAGCACAGCTGAAGCTGAGTATATTGCTGCTAGTGATTCCTCCAAAGAAGCAGTTTGTCTTAGGAAACTTCTCTTTGATCTATTCAGTTGAAAGCTTGAGTCAACTATTATTCATTGTGATAATCAAAGTTGCATAGAGCTTTTAGAAAACCCTGTGTTTCACGAGGTCAAAACACATTGAAATGAAGTATCACTTCATCAAATACTTATTGCAGAGAGGCACCCTAAAACTTTTGTATATCCGTACCTATGAACAGATTGCAAACATTTTGACCAAGCCTCTAACAGCAGCAAAGTTCATATACTTTTGTGACAAGCTTGGCATTATAGAGAATACCTCTCTCGCTAAGAGGGAGCCTTGGAGGATGTGTTGGAGAGATTCTTGCGTATTGAATCTCCTTGGTAGCTAAGGTTTTGTTGATTTACCCTAGCTAGTGTTTTTGGAGGGTTGGAAGATTTGTACTAGCCTTGAGAGAAGTTATGGTATGTACACGTAATTCATATTGAACTTATTAATGAAGTTTCCATCTATGCATATCTTGTTCAATTTCCGGATTTGAATATCAGCTATATATGTTCTTCATTCATTGCTATTTACAGTTATATATGTCTTGCTGATTTGACTTAAGTAAAAGGGCTAAATGTCAAGTAATTTGACATCTAACGAAAGAATATATGGGGTTGATTTTGTTGTTGTCATATTGTTGTTCTATTGTTGCTTTTGTTGTTGTAAAAGAGTATTTTCAGATCTGGTTATTGGCTAATTATTGAAACATATCCTTGTGTTTGGTATCTTTTCTCCTTTAATTGCTAGAAAGTTTGCCATTGTTTTAAATGAACTGTTGTACTCTTTCCACTGTTGATTTGTACTATGATATAGCAATCCTAAGGCTGAAAATTCTAGGGCTAAGATACGAGAAACCTTCAAGGTTGAATGTTAAATTCTCTGGTTTACATTAAAACTCCAAGTCCTAAAATTTTCCCATAGGGGACATGTGGACATCCCTCATCCCATAGGGTATGTCTAAAAGTATGAGACACAAAGAATAGGGGTGGGAATGTACCCCCTGCACCCCCTACATACCCTGTCGAATTGGTTACAGCAGCACAGCCTCACCATACTCGGGACATACCCCACATCACAAGTATGGCATCTCTGTCCAAGATGTGTACCTAAGGTATGGGTATGCATATTGTTATGCAGCGGAGTTGCACCAGTGTACCAACAAGACTAGACGTAGAGCAGGGGTCTAAAAATTTTATTGTAAAAGCCAAAGTGGGTTATATTGTATGGATATTTGGAATAGGGGTTGTTGTCCCCGTAGATTAGTCATGGCGGACTCCCTTGGTTTCACTCTTATAATACTTGGATTTGTGGCACAGCTAACTACCCCTTCAGTGTGTGGATTTCCCCACAATGCAGGGCTTTAGTCCCATGGGTGGGTTTCGGGGGCTTCTAGGGGTGACCCACTAGGGCACAACACCACCTTGATTTTTGTTATGCAGAGGTGATTGCATTTTGTAAAGGGTTGTTGTCCTCTATCTAGCACACCTCCTTCACCCACTTGTACCTATTTTCAACACTAAGAAACCCCTCCTCTAGTGTCTCTAGCCTATGACATCATCCTTCCACTAGATGAGCCTACAAGTTGGAAAGGGGGGTGTTGAGGGAGAAGAATCATTTTGGGGTTAGTTGAGGCATGACATCCCCCTTTGGCTCACTACTTCATTAAGTGAAGCCTTACTTTAGTCTATTTTTGTTGTTTTTGTATATTTTAGGGGTAAATCCCTAAGTTGTGAGGAATTTACCCTAAAAATGTTATTATTTTATTATTAGACTTGTAGGCTCAAAATTGAAAAGTTGAAGATGAAAAAGTATAAATACACGTCCTCTCCTCATTGTAAAATCATAAGACAAGGGTTTTAAAATGATTCTTTTTCTTTTTCTCCTACTCTATGAGGCTCTAACGTGATGTGCACTTCTCTTGGAATGCTCTTTCTTTCTTGAAGGTGGATGAACTTCTAGAGGTTATTTTGCACATGTTAAAGGTTGATGCTAGAATTGTTGGAAGAACTCATGCACAAGTGTGACCTAAAGGATTTTCTTTGTTCGCTTCTTGTTGGATGTTGGTAAGTTATGCTCCTAGCTAGGTTAAATGGTGCTTTTATGGTGCATTTTTCTGAATTGTTAGGGCTATTTGTCAACATTCTGTCGACTTTTGTATGAAGGGAATGTCCTCCAGAGGACTTCTCTATTGCTATTTGGGGCCTTAGACTTCTTCATTTGCCCTAGATAGGCTCTCCTACCGAACCCTAGAGGTTGCTAGGTGATGCCCTAGCTTGCAAGTGTTAAAGGACATTTCAATAGAGGGACATTGATCATTGATCTCTTAATGCCCTAGGAATTGAGACAAAAGTCATATCCCCTTTTCTTGTCATTAAAATACTCTTCTCTTCATCAATTTATTTGTATTTTATTTTGCTGCAATTTTTATGCATAAAAAACCCAAAAATCTAAATAAATTCATAACTCCAAAAATAGTCGTAAGTTTGTTTTTCTGGCCAACCCTAAAAAATCGCCCTCATGTTTATCCACATATCTCTGAGGGTGTCCTCATTTGCCTTGGTAAAAAGCCCTAAAAATCAGATATTGTAAAAAAACCCTAAAAAATTACATAAATTTACAAACCTAAAAATATTTGGAATTTTGTAATTCTGCTCCACCCTTCAAATTCGCCCTAGTGGATTTATCCATGAATCTGGAATGGCGTTCCAATCTGGGCACTTGCATTGGGAAACGTGAAATTTGCAGAATTATGGTTTCTGAAGTACTTTTTTGCAGATTTGTTTGCTGGTATAAATCTGATAAATCTGAGTTGTTTGCTAGCCTAAAAATCTGAACTGTTTATGGATATTCAATAGTTTTGTTAGCTACATTTAACACGGATAAAGGTTGGTTATAAAGCCCTAATAGTCTGTTGATATATATAGTTGATGATCAGACCTGTCAATTGTCTTTTATATTCTGAATTATTTGTCGATGGGAAGCTGATTGTGCATTGAATTAACTCCTGTATTCTGATTTATGTGTCTATATTATTCAATGTTGACTCCATATAAGGCACTGATCTGGTTACAAGGTTGTAGAAAGGTATTTGCATGTATCTTGTTATTTGCAGGTATCTTTAAGGGCTCTCCCCTGGGTTTAGGAGTTACCCAAAGAAGTTGAGAGGCTAGGCTGTGGTGACATTTGGGCCTAGACTTCTCCCACATGCTTGTACCAATCACTAGCACTCGGTCTACATTGCGTTGCTTATTTAAGACTGCTAGTTTGAGCGGTAACACATACCAATGTAAGACAATTTTGCTTTGAGAGTCTAGAAGCAATCCTTAGTGGATCAAAAGCAGATGGTAAGCATAGAGTCCAATTTCAGTTGGGCTTTATCCAAATTAATATCTTTCAGATCAAGAGTGTAGGGGATAAATGTAGGGCAGCCACAAAATTTACAGCAATATGAAAGCACTGCAAATCAAATTATCGCCTCTGTTGTTTCCTCAGGCTGTGGGGTAAAATAGTCAGTGGACAGCAGGAAAAAAGGGAGAAAAACCCATGGCTCACATCTTCCCTTCGAAAATCAGATCATGAGGAAAGATGAAGGCACAAACACACGATTTGCAGCAGGATATGAACAGAACCACAAATTGGTTTGCTTCCACAAATTCAGACACCAATGAAAACAGATGCCAATACCCAGAAAATTGAGGGCAAAATACCCATGAACAGTTACTCTGCCACCGCGAATTCAGATGCCCCTGAAAACAGCTTCCCACGACCAGAAAATTGAGGGAAAATTGCCCACAAACACTTGTTTTCACTCCACAAATTTAGATGTCCAGAACCAGGAAACAGAGGTCAAAACACCCACAAACAGTTACTTTGCCTCCACAAATTCAGACACTCAGAAAATTGATGATTGAAACATTCCCTATAACTTGGTTGCTCCACAAATTCTGTAAAAATTTGTTGTCAAATTTCTTCTTTCATATTCTTGATGTCTTGCAGTCTAATCCAAGGATCCCTGTTCTGAATGTCTGTTGGAATGAAATGCGGACAAAATTTCCAGAACAGAATATGCCCAAGCAGTATTTAAAATCACAGATCATAGCCTGTATACATATAGGTCTCGCAAAGAATAGTAACTCATAGATTTTATAAATATTAAAAAATAATGAAGATATCTTCAAGCTTCAGAAACCATAAGTTCCATCCATTGATGCCAGCATCCTGGATGTGATGCAAATGACAAATTCAAATAACAAATAAAAACAAGCCCCAGTACATTGACAAAACTAAGTCAAGAAAATGATGAATAAGCAACGGAAGAGTGCTTACAGGTATCTTAGTAACCTTGGAACCTCCTGACAGGAGCACCTCACCTTTAACAACAAATAGAAACCTGAAAAGAGAAGTATCTGTTAGGCAAGGATTAAACAACCAGTGTGACAAAATTTTAGAGTTAAAATGATTAACCAATATACACCACGTCAATGAGCTGAAATGGTAAACTTAAATCTACAGATTTCCAAGGAAATGAAACAACAAACTAGATTTTCAAGAAAGGCACAAATATAATAGAGGAAAGAAGGGTAAGGCCATTGAAAGTGATGGGTACAAGAAGGAAGTGAGAAGGGTTGTAGGGAAAAATAACAAGGGGAAAGAGACAAGGTGAAACTGTTCAACTGAGGGGGAAAACACTTGAAAAGGTAGAGGAAATGGACAATGGTGACAAGGCCAGGAGAATACTGTGACAGCAAAAGACAGATAATTAAGGAGAGGAAATTGTGGCTTGAAACCATAAAACTTCCAAATGCTTCTGGGATCAAAAATATCCCAAGTTCCAAGAATGAAGTAAGCCAAGACTTTTTTCCGGCAGGTTAAAATATATTTTACTTAATTCTATTTAAAATGGCCAACCTCCCATACAAACCATATACTTGTAAGTTGTAATAGAATATAAAACATTTATTAAAAATTGAAATTTCTGAACCTGACCTTTCAACATCCTGTGGAGGAAGGGCTGATGTTGAGTTCTCTGGTGAAATAAAAAAAGAAAAATGTGAGCTAAGCCAAAACAGAAAACTATGACATGAATGAAATATAGCCATTGAAGGGTTCACAACTCTCTCTAACAAGAGAATTAGAAAATGACCAAAGGAAGTGAGAAAAGAAGGAATAGGATGTTAGAGGCAGGCAATTCCAACATAAAAGTTGCAAAAGTAACAGTATCCAAACTGTGTGCACATCTGATAATGTAGCAGGTCAGGCAAAAATTTGCCTAGCAAAAACTTCATGTCACACTAATCCATGAGGCAAAATTTTCAATGAGAAATGCAGAAGACTATTTTGTCATCTGCAAGAAAGATAAGTCACTGGTATCATTGTGAAAAATGAGGATGTACATATATCCAGAGTCACAGACCTTCCATCTGTGCCAGGTACATGACAAAATGGGAACCCATAGCTGGAGTAATCAGATATGCTCCAGAAGTCTTTGTCCTGCGGGATCAAGGGAAACAACAACGATCAGATAATCTTACAACTTAAACGTACTCTGCCCCAAAAAGAGAAATAACCAAGTGTTGTTCATAAGAAAGTATAAGTATACCAGCCAGGAATGGCACTGAAAACATGACTCTCAGGTGTGATGAGAGCATAGTCCCTCTTATATACACTTCGTGTAAAACCAGGTAAATCTGCAAGCAAACAAGTAATAAGGAAGCTGTCCCTAAAGTTTGATAAGTTAACACTTGAAACAACCTAATTTAACAGGTTTGACTCCAACCTTGTTATGTAATTTCATGCTAAGAAGATTTTGTGTGCCCATTTACATTTTACAATAAACCTGAATTAAGTATTATCAATGATACCTAACCATTTGCTCAGGATCAAACAGGTATTCGATTATGTTTGGTAACACTTTATCTAGGTCACTAATGTCATCTAATTATCTTCTCAAAGCATGCTTTAGGAACAAAAGATTATATAGCAACTAGAAGAGGATAAAGTGCTCTGTTGGACTACATGGTTTTACTGGTCTTAAAATGGCATAAAATATTAATATACTATATGTCAACTCCCTCAAGTTGAATATTATAGATCGAATCAGTTTCACTAATTGCACCACCTATAGACCTGGCAACCTCAAGACATTATCTATGCTAGGGTTAACCTTGACTTGGGAATGAGTCAAAGGTGGTCTGGGTCTAGCACATAGTTTTGGGCACATGGTTTCTTGTAGCCCATGGTATTTTCATGTTGGTGTTCCATGGTATTTAGTGGCCCATGCTATTGTCCCATGGTATTGCATATAAGGAAGTCTTTATAGAGCTTGAGGAGGCTCCATTGTAAATCATCCTAGAGATGAGTGGTGGCTAGCTCACTTGGTCGGTTTTGGCCATGGGATATAATAGATGTATTATGGTGATTTTCCCCGGTTTTGGGTTTTCCACACAAACATTGTGTGTCTATCTTAAATGTGTTACTATGTGAATTTGTGTTCTCTCATTATTAATTATATGTATGCTCGTTTAAATCCTGATAACCGGTATCAGAGCCATGGTTGGCATATAGTTGTGCTCATTGTGTTGTACTTGGTTTTTTGAATAAATTGTGGGGTGCATGTTCAGTGGTGCCCGACACCCTAGCAGTATTCTTGGGTTCCTGGTTAAAATGTAATTTCCTCGGGTGCTAGAAGCACAAGGTATCCCTCTTATGCATAGAGAAGGGATGTTGCATCAAATGTGGAATGAACCACTCGGCACGTACGATGGTGGTAGGTGTACTCGTAGTCTAGCTTAATGTGGATCGGAGATGTTGAGTCTTCGATTGCAGGAGGAATGTGAGATGTTTTAGTCCCAGTTGTGGGACTAAGATTGATGAACCTAGAACCATGTATGTGAAGAGAATTCCTAAAGAATTGGCAGTTACAACGGCTGAGGACCCATGTAATCTGGTAGATGGATTCATTTTATATGGACATCAATGATAAGGTTGGATGTAGGTACAAAAGGAGCAAGGCAGAAAACAAGCAAGAAAAGCGAATGGATGAAGCAATAGATGGTGATGGTGTAGTCACCATAAAAACACATGAAAAAAAGAAAAAAAAAATTAATGGAGCAATTTGCATGTAAATGGGCACATGGATGTAAGACTTGGTAAGGCATGCATACCCTTAGTAACTCATCGGTAAAGTCAGGAGATAGACCTAGGTTATAGGGGGTGTATGTGAGATTCCTCGGTAAAAATTTGAGGGGGTTGGCGATTACCCCAAGTCAAGTTTAAAGGGAGAATTGTTAGGGTTAACCTTGACTTGGGAATGAGTCAAAGGTGGTTTGGGTCTAGCACATAGTTTTGGGCACATGGTTTCTTGTAGCCCATGGTATTTTCATGGTATTTGGTGTTCCATGATATTTAGTGGCCCATGGTATTGTTCCATGGTATTGCATGTAAGGAAGTCTTTATAAGGCTTGAGGAGGCTCCATTGCAAAGCAGCCTGGATGTGAGTGGTGGCTAGCTCACTTGGCCCGATTAGCCAATTTTGGCCATGGGATAAATACATCTATTATGGTAGTTTTTCCCGGTTTTAGGTTTTCCACGTAAACATTGTGTGTCTATCTTAAATGTGTTGCTATGTGGATTTGTGTTCTCTCATTATTAATTATATGTATGCTCATTTAAATCCTAATATATCTATACCATAGTACCAACGTTACTAGCAAAACTGTACTAACAGGGACATTGTCTCTGCTACTCTCAACTGAAACCATCTCTACAGATTCCAAAATAATGAAGTGGCCAAGGTATTAATCAACTGACTCACTGGTGATGGAAGGAGGGTCATCCCACCACCAATAAAATAACAAGACCATAGCCCAACGGAAACAAACAGGTAATTCTGCCCACAAATAATTGCATCATTTTTGAAGTTTCCCTTCCTATAATCAGCACTTTGAAAAGCGTAGGGATGAACTATGTTCATTTGAAATTTCAGTTTTCCATTATCTTGAAAACAAAGAAGTTATCAGCAGTTTTTGTGTTCTGCAATCTAGTCGGTGATATTGATCAATATCACTGAAGGAAAACACTGCCAGAATTCTTATAATCAAAAATAATTTCCAGGAAGCATTCTCATTTGAATTTTTCTGTTGATAAATTTTGGATAGAGACTATTATAGATGGTTATACTCCAGCGGCTCAACTTGAGTGGGACCCTATCACAAAGTTAAAAGGGCCAACTGTACATCTATTCGGAAATCATGCAACACCTCCTATATGCTAATAAAATCCAATGTTCCATGGTCCAGCAAGTGGACAGGTGTAATCAGCAGGAATATCACCCTTTAATTTGTTGAACCTTGCATTAAATTCATCCACCGTTTCATTTTCATTTCTTCTAATGCAAGTTAATGCATTCAAAATTAACTTGACATCTTTCTTTTCTTAACATCGGTCAAGGAAAAACTTCATTAAATCTTCATAAGATTTGATGCCATCATTGGCAAAGCCTTTAGTTAGGGTCAAGGAAAACAACTTGAAGAGGACATCAAGATGATCAATTGATTCAAAATTGATAACGGTTGTTACCTACTAAGTCATACTTAGTCGGTATTATCAAGTGAGCCAAGTGATGAAAATAAGCACTTGTTCATCTTTCAGAATTCAAGAGTCATTTAGGCTTTTTCTAGGAACTTTTGGTTATTTTTTTTGTAACACATGTTCATACCCCCTTGGGGAAATTGTAAAAATGTTCTACCATTTAATTTTCTATAAAAGGCTCGGCTTTCCAGACTTAAGCATCAAGTCGACTAGCCCAGAGTGTATTTTCCCTCCGTTATTATTGGTTGTTGAACAAATGACCAATAATTTCTGAGTTTTTCACTCACACCTCCAAAGTTGGGGTAGTCGTCCTGGTGTTTCGGCCTTAGGAGGTTATTAGAGCCTTCGTGTCAGTGTTTTTCAACATGCTAGGCATTGAAATTGAGTCGTATGGACATGTACTAGGTCCCCCTAGAGTTTCGTCAATTTTCGAGAAAAATAATTTTTCCCATTTTTTAAGCCATTTTTTAATGGTTTAATTAAAAAAATTTAAAATGTAATAAAAGTCAGATACGAAATCCATTTCTGACGTGGGGACACTCGTTTTCACACTCAGAGTGTCCACTTTACCCTAGGAACCACCTTCCACATCAGTCAGGTAGCCGAAACACCCCGTGAAGCATTTTTCAACTAAGATGCATCAGAAGAGCATTTTCATGCTAAATTTCGGCAAATTGGCGCCATGGTCAAAGTTTGAAAAAGTGAAAAATTTTAAAAATAAGTTAATGGGGTGATATGGCATGGGTCCCTCATGAAACGAACGACCCTCTTCAACTTAAGTTTGTGGTAAAACATTGTTTTAAAACTTTGTTTGAGTTAAATGAGAAATCGCATGGAGAGTATGACATCAACATTCACATGGAAGCTAGCGTGAGGATTGGAGGAGCTAAGTGGGTGGACCCCTCATTTATTTATTGTTTTAATATATGTTCAAACTTTGGTATAGTTTCAAAGGGAGACCAAGTTGTAACTTTGAACTAACGTCACCCTCCCTTCACTTCACATTCACGTGAGGGAGTGAGGGATCCACCCTTTTATTATTGGAAGCATGCGTTGATACTAACCTTAGCTTATAACCTTGGTCCATTCCTTTGGGAGGTTGCGCATGCATGTGTGGGGTGACATCACCCTCATCAAATTTTCACCAACCTCATGAGCTCGTGCGTGTGGAGATTGACGCCGATTTGATCTTGATAGGTGGTTGATTAGGTGATTTGGCATTGATTGAGTATGTTGGCAGGTTGACGGTGAGCTAAGTGAGAGAGGTGTCAATCGCCTCGCCAGTTCAACTCAGTCCATCTTCACTTCAACTCAGTCAAGCTCAGTGTGACTTCGAGTGTATCTTCAGTGTTGGTAGCCCCCCATGAGCTTGGCTCTAGCTATAAATAAAGTAGTCTTTCTCTCTTCCAAGCTAGTTCGAATTGGATAGAGAATTGGTCTTGGTTGTTGTAATACTGTCATTATTTTTGTTGATTAGAATAAAAGAAAGCTTTGGAGGCAAGATGGTGTCATGTTATTATGTGTGGATGAACATTGTCATGTTTCACTGAGGTAACCTGTATCTGTGTTCATAACTTGCTTATTTTGATATTGTGGATCCAATGCTAAAATATTGTTAATAAGTTTATTATGATCTTGGTAGGAAAGGAATTTGTTAATAATTTTATTGGCTATCACATTTTCTGTTATGCATGTATAGAGATCTAGATTTAACATGCTTTATAAGATTATATGCATGCTATTATAATATCTCTGTTTATGTATTAACCGGATTTCACAAGCATCTTGGCAAGCCTTTGGATTAGCTGCAAGTTCCTAGCTTGGAGAGGGCGTTGATCTAGTTTGCTTCCTCACTTTCTCCAAACTCTCTCAAAGGCATAGTCACTCGACATTCCACCAGAAAGCTCCACGGTTGATCATTCAGGCACCAAGCCACCTCTTTTACTCTTTCTCCCTTTTCATCAACACTTCCTTGGTTACTTGGATTTTATATTTTAGATCCATTATTTCAAAGCTAATATCTTTATAGATCTGAACATATAGGAGTTGCATGCATAGATTTAGTTTCATTTAAGAAAAAGATTCAAGTCCTTTCTCTTTAAAAACTAGATCTAGCAATTGAAGTCTTTCAATTTTTATAAGCAGTTTTAAGCTAAATCAAAAGCTTGTTTAAAGTGAATAGTCTTTCTTTATTAAAAGTTAAATCTAGCATCTAAAGTGCACACTGCATTGGCTGCCCAATAGGCAAGCCAAGATCAAACACTTTTAAAGTGTTTTTGGGCACTTTCTACTAAACTTTGCTTGCTGGTTTTTAGCAGGTCTGTCCAAAAAGAAGAGGATACGCTGCCCAAAAATCAAATTTTGGGCCATCTGGAGCTTCCAGAAATTCCCCCCTCAGTCAGGCTTCTTTTCTCTCTGTGTTGTAAGCCTTTAGATCCCAGATAACAAGGACCAAAGTGCATCTCTTCTAAAGCATTGTAATCGAGTAATAAAAAAGATCTAGAGTAGGCTCTTTCGAGCCCACTCCCCATCCCCCCAGGGGGGAATCTATGTTTTTGGTGTTCTTTTGCATTTTTCACTTTTGTTTTAGCTTAGTTGTTTATTGCAGTACTGTATACTTTGAATTGTCATTACAAGTATTCCATACTTTTTAAAGTCAAAGTAACAATACTACTTACCCCACGACTTCCCGATTGACCCGAAAGGGGAAATAGATGCATGGTAGGACTAATTAAACAACCTGTGGAGTTTTTCTTTCATCTTTGTCTTTATCTGCAAGCTTTTATTTATTTAAAACCAACCACTCTTCACTTTCCCGATTAGGTCCATTTGGACCGAAAGATATTCTCAAAGGGTTTTTCTTTTTAAAAGAGAACACAACGCTTTAAAAATCTTAAAATTTTACAAGGCTTCTTTGTGTATGCTCTGCACTAGCTGCAGTTCGTCCGATCAGCCGGTTGCATCAAAAGCAACATGGGTGACTAGAATAATTAATTTTCACATTTCAATAAACCTCCCCAGGCGAAAATCCAACGCCTTGAATTAAGCCATTGCAGTGGCAAATTACCCAAAGGAAGCAGGAACGACTGGTCAGTGACCTCGAGATACAGCTAGGCTACACCCTTGCGATGTAGTATTAAACACCATCTTAGAGACTCCAACCAGCCTACATATTCCTTGCGGGTAGTCGTATCGGTTAAGGGTTTTGGGCATACTCCCCGTACCCTCGGGTATATTAAGAGTCCCCTTCCCCCCTAAGTTTAATCAACTCATCCCATATTAATTTAAAATTTGACCAAGAGCACTTGCAACATTTCTTTCGACAATAAAACAACATTTTCATTTGTGGACTCCATTATTAGCACTGGTCTCTTTTTTTATATCATATGTTTCCACATGCTTTTCTTATCATGTATTAATCCTTATGATGTTGTGGCTTAATCAATATTGCAAATATCTTGTATTAAATTTGTTTATCAAACTCTTAAGTAACTCATTCATCACCATAAACACTAAAGCCTTAACAGCCTTAGCAATTAATAGGGTCTACCCTCCTTGGCTTTGTTAGGAGTTGGCCTAAACGGAGGAGTCAAGAACAAGGTGACAGCCTTGACTCGATACTTGCCCCCAAGGACACACTGAGTGGCTTGAAGATTTCTGCCACATTCCCCCCTAGGTGTGTGAAAGGCGACAACATTTTCTGGCGTCGTTGCCGGGGATAAATCTTTTTATTCTCGAGTATGACTTAACTTTTTTTTTTTTTAAAGATAACATTTTTTATAGGTCTTGTCTTTAAAATTTAAAATTAAAACTCGATCCATCTGGTGACTCCATTGTCTAATATCCCTCCAAGGTATTCTACCCAAAGGAACACCAAAGGAGTATTTGATCTCATCCTTGGGCCTGAAAGGGCTTATAGAAGGAGATTGAATAGACAGACTTCTCGTAGAATCCTTGAAGATTTAGGGTCCCAATCGCTTTCAGATATCCATCATATATTTGTAGAGAGTCATATCCATCAATCTCAAGAAATGAGTGATTTCTTCAAACCCCTTGACCTTTCTCAGATAGCAGGTGCTCCTCATGTCATTCTGAATGATGTTATCAAGAAGCTCCCTACATTTCAGGGAAATAATGCCATCACCGCCAAGTATCCCCTTCAGAAGTTTGAAAAGCTCCTGGTTAGTTATTGCAATGATGCTCCCCATGACCATGACAACATCAAAATGAAGCTCTTTGCTTTATCCTTAGAAGAAGATGTTGAAGAATGGTACCTTGACTTAGTTGATAATTTATATAAAACTCTTAATGAATTCCGAGATGGTTTTAGGAAGAAATGGGGAGAGAAAAAGGAACCAAGGCATCAGCTTGCTGCCCTCCATGACATCAAAAGGATGGAAAATGAAACCATGGATGAATTTAATACAAAATTCAGGCGCATTGTTTCTGATCTTCATAAAGACATCAAGCCCCATGATGCTGCTATCCTCATCTATTATATTGAAGCATTCACTGGATATTTGAGGTATCGGTTAAGAGATAAAGAACCTGCTGATTTAAAGACTGCATTGGAATTGGCCAAAAAAATTGAAAAAAATATGCAATCATCGGGTAAGTCCAACTTACCTGGATACACTAGAGGACACTCTTCCTATAACAAAGAGTCGAGGGGAAAAGCTGTTGAATCAAAGGATAAGGAAGCATCTAAAGATCCTATGAAGGAAATGGACGAAATGATGAAAACCTTGGTAACTAATCAAAACCAACAAATGACGAATCATGCTACACAACTAAATCATAATCTGAATAGGTTGGCTATGATAGAGAGAAATCATGTTTCTCATGCACCAAGGAACTTTCAACCAAAGCCTAATCAAATGTATCAAAAGAAAGCACAAACTCAAGAACCTAGGATTCCAAACCAGTTGGATTCAATCAACATAGTAGAGGATGCAATTCCATTTTGCGGGCTTTGTTCTCAGTTTCATCAGGAAAGTACTTATTACATTGCAAATCAAGTTATGGAACAAGGACTCCTTGGAACCAGTAGTCAGGATACACCATCAAGCGAGTCTGAGTTCGTGAACATGGTAGGCCGAACCTATCCTTTGGCAAACCAGCATTGGCAACAGGCTGTAGATTATAGTTTGGAAAAGGATTTCATTACTCAAAGTTATGGTGAAATGCCTACCCAGGAAAAGGTTTTAGAAATGAGGAATGCTAGATTCAAAGGAGCTACCTATCAAAGCAAGGAGAAGTCTACACCAAGTAAACATTATAAACCTAAGGTAACAATTCCTCCTGTATAAACCCTCTGGTTGTTGTAGAATCAAAACTTGACATGGGAAAGTGGTTGAATGATGTTAAAGTTTCAGCTTATGCAACTGATATCCTTCAAATTTCTGGTCAGAAAGAAAAAATCTTGAAAGCTTTAGAAAGTAATCATAATATTGTCAAAGAAACTGCTTTTCCAAGTAATAATGCCATCCTCGAAGATTTGCTTGTTGTCCTCGAAGATATGCCCATAGTCCTTCACAATGTTGATCCAAAAAGGGAGGATCACCCTCATTTCTATGTCTCTCTTTTAGTTGATGATCTTCTCCTTCATAACTGCATGTTAGATTCAATTGTTTCATCAAACATAATTACAAGGTAATGGAACAATTAAATCTAAGGATCACATGACCCTACCATAATGTCAGTGCAATGGATGCAAGAAAATTTGAAGTGGTAGGGATAATCTTTAACCTACATGTAAAAATGGCCAAGTATCCAGACATCGATATGGCGATGGATGTTGTTGTAATCGATGTACCAGATAATTGGGGAATGCTTTTGTCCAGAAAGTGGGCTACAACTCTAGGTGGACACATCCAAATGGATTGGACATATGCAACTATACCTGCATCAGAAAACACTAGGGTTATACTTCACAGAGAAAAGGAAAGAAAGCGGCATGTAGAGAATCCTAAGAAGCCTAGAAATGAATTTGTGCATGCCACTGACAACTTTGAAAACTATGCCATCTTGTCCAACTTCATGGCCCCTATTAAAGAAAATATTAAAAATGAAAAGATAGATGAAGTTTGGCAAATGTACTTTGACGGAGCTCATTCCAAAGCTGGAAAGGGTGCAGAAATAGTAATTATTTCTCCTTCTAATAAAATCTACAACTTTGCTTTTAGATTGGAGTTTGAAGCATCGAACAATGTGGCTGAGTATGAGGCATTGTTTCTAGGATTAGAAACTGCTAAGGACATGGGCATAAAAATGTTAAACATAAAAGGTGATTCAGACTTAGTCATCCTCCAACTTAAGAATCAGTATCAATGTAAAAGTGATAGACTAAGGAAGTATAGGAATGCTATATGGGACACCATGGACTGGTTTGATGCACTCAATCTTCAGAAAAATCCCTAGGGAAATGAATGGTTTAGCAGATAAGTTGGCAGTAGCAACATCCACCCTTCAGCCTTCAGATGAGATGATTAGGGGGAATGGCAAAATGGAAATAAATTTCAGGCCTTCAATCCCTAATAATGTAGATCACTGGCAGGTATTTAATGATGATAAACAACTTTTAAGATTCATCCATAATCTCCAAGAGTTTGAGGGTTGCAAGATCAGTTATCAGCAGGAGGGTAAAGAGTATCAGGAGTATGAAGATAATCCAAGAAATCACATCCCAAGTAGCCTTATAGCTTTTGAGAAGTTGTTTGACAGACAGGATCGTCATAAAAATAAAAAAGAGTCAATAAAAATTGGGGATTATGTGGAAATAAATATAGGTACAGACGAAGACCTCAAGTTAACAAAAATTGGAAAAGGTACTTCGAAAAACGAAAGGAACAACTTAATCAATTTAATCAAAGAATATAGAGATGTGTTGGCCTTTAGCTATGATGAACTTAAAGCTTATCGAGAAGATGTATTTCAACACACTATCCCCCTCACAGAAGAAGCCAAAGAGGTCAAACCTATCCGACAAGAACTTAGGCGAATAAATCCTAACTTGGCCCCCATTGTTCAGAAGGAACTTTAGAAAATGTTAGCAACAGGGATCATAGCACCTACAAGACATTCATCATGGTGCTCCAACTTAGTTGTTGTTAGAAAGAAGAATGGGTCAATTAGAATATGTATAGATTTCAGGAATCTAAATACATCTTGCTTAAAGGATAATTACCCATCGCCTGACATGGTAACATTACTTCAAAGAGTAACTGGTTCAGGAACGATGTCCATGTTGGATGGCTTTTCTAGATATAACCAAGTGTAAGTAATTAAAGAAGATCAACATAAGACAATGTTTACCACACCTTGGGGCACTTACAAGTTTTTAAGATGCCTTTCGGCTTATTAAATGCAGGTGCCACTTTCCAAAGAGCCATGGACTTTGCCTTCAAAGAACTCATAGGCAAAGTGATCGAAATCTATCAAAATGACTTAACTGTATTTTCAAAAGAAATATCTGACCACATAAGTCATCTCAGGCAGGTAATTATGAGATGTCGTAAATATGGCATTTCCTTAAATCCTGCCAAGTCAATCTTCGGGGTTGACGAAGGCAAGTTGTTGGGACACATCATCTCTGAGGATGGGGTCAAGATTGATCTTGAACGGGTAGAAGCCATTAAGAAGGTCCCCTTGCCTCAGAATTTAAAAGCTCTCCAGTCTTTCAACGGTCAGATAAATCGCATAAAGAGATTCATCCCAAATTTAGCAGAACTAATGAAACATCTACAAAAAAGAGGAAAGAAAGATGTTAAATTTGTGTGGACGGATGAAGGGAAGGATGCTTTCAGAAATATCAAAAATGCTATATCTAGATCACCTGTTTTAATTAGTCCAGATTATTCAAAAGAGTTTCAGATTTTCTCTTTCGCCTCAGAAGACACCATTGCTGGTGTTTTGCTTCAGAAAAATTGTGAAGGGAAAGAACAGCCTATAGCCTTAATGAGTAGAGCCTTGCAGAATTCAGAATTGAAGTACACTTCCATGGAGAAGCAAGCTTATGCTCTTGTCAAGTCCCTTAAACATTTTAGAACTTATGTCGGATACTCTAAAATCATTGGGTATGTACCCCATGCAGATGTCAAAGATATCATGTCTCATCAAGATTGTCTAGGCATCAGGGGTAAAAGGGTTTCAAAGATTCAGGAATATGACTTAGAGATAAAACCCACTAAATTGATCAAGGGACAGGGGCTTGCAAAGATGTTAACTCAAGGGAATGAGAAAGCTTTAGGAATGATTTGTCAGAATGGTAATCCAGAACAAAGTGTATCAGACGAGCTTCAGAGATTAGAACAACAACCTTGGTATTCAGACATCATCTTTTTCTTTCGTAACCTTACATGCCTTGATCACGTACTTGGCCATAAACTCAGAGCATTAAGGTTAAAAGAAACTAAGTATTGTTTAACAAACAATGGTCTGGGTTGGTGAAACCCGGATGGCTTAATACTTAGGTGTGTTGATGAACTAGAGTCCAAAAGACTCACGGTTGAGTTCCATGCAGGATTTTGTGGTGGGCTTTTTGCAGCTAGAACCATAGGAGAAAACATCGACATCGACAAGGGTCCAGAAAACACTTCTCGACAACATCAGCGAAAAAATCGGCAATCCACGACAAATATTGAAAAACACAAAATATATTCATTGTTTTCATAATGTTAAGCATATAAAGCAGCAATGACATCAAATAAATACATTGGCACATAAATATAGAAAAAGCACTGATATATATCATGTAGGCATGCCAAATATAATATGAGACATGTTGTCGCCTTTCACACACCTGGGGGGTACGTGGCAGAAATCTTCAAGCCACTCGGTGTGTCCTTGGGGGCAAGTCTCAAGTCAAGGTTGTCACCTTGTTCTTGACTCCTCCATTTAGGCCCACTCCTAACGAAGCCAAGAGGGTAGACCCTATTAATTGCTAAGGCTTTTAGGCTTTAGTGTTTATGGTGATGAGATAAGTTACTTAGGAGTTTTTGATAAATGAATTCGACACAAGATATTTACAAGATTTGTTACACCACAACACCATAGAAATTAAAACTTGATAAGCAGTAATGCGGAAACATATGATAATATCAAAATAGATCAGTGGCAATAATGGAGTCCACAAATGAGATTGTTGTTGAAATACAAATGGATGTTGCAGGCGCTCTTGGTCAAATTTTAAGTTAATGTATGATGAGTTGATTACTTAGGGGGGAAGGGACTCCCAATATACCTTGAGGGTACGGGGAGTATGTCCAAAACCCTTAATTGATACAGCTACCAACAAGGAATATGTAGGCTGGTTGGAGTCTTGGAGACGTTATTCAACACTACACCACAAGGGTGTAGTCTAACTTATGCCTCAAGGTCACTGCCCAATTGTTCCTGCTTCTTTTGGGTAATTTGCCACCACAACGGCTTAAATCGAGGCGTTGAATTTTCTCTTGGGGAGGTTAATTGAAATACGTGAGATCTAATTACTCTAGTCACCCACGCTGCTTTTGATGCAGCCGACTGATCAGACAAACCGCAGCCAGTGTAGAGCATACACAACGGAGCCTTGATAAATTTTAAGGATTTTCAGTTGTGTTCTTTGTTAAAAAAAGGAAAACCTCCAGGAATCTCTTTCGGTCCAAATGGACCTCAATCGGGAAAGCGAGGAGGGGTTAATTTTAGATAACAGAAAAATACAAAACACAACTCACGAATTGCCTAATTAGTCCTACCACGCATTTCTTTCTCCTTTCAGGTCAATCGGGAAATCGTGGGGTAAGTAGTACGATTACTTTGAATTTGTAAAATATATTGAAATGCTTATGATTCAAAGCATACAATGCTACTAAAAACAACTAAACTAAAAAAAACTAAAAAAAAAACACAAAATCACAAAAACGCAGAATCTCCCCTAGGAGGATGGGGAGTTGGCTCGAAAGAGCCTACTCAAACTTATTTTTTATTACTTGGTTACAATGCTTTAGCGGAAATTCTCTTTGGTCCTTGTTATCTGGGATCCAAAGGCTTCCAAAATATAAGGAAAAGAAGCCAAGCTAAGGGGGAAGCCTCCTGGAAGCTCCAGATGGCCCACAAATTGGTTCTTGAGCAACGTATCCTCCTCTTTCCATACAGACCTGCTAAAAACCAGCAAGCAGTTTAGTAAAAAGTGCTCAAAAACAATTTAGAAGTGTCTTTGGACAACACAAAAAATACCCAAAAAATTCTAAGTTGAAAAGGTAAGAAAAAAGAGCAAAAGGGAACCAAGGAAAGCAAGCTTTCCTTGGGATCTTAGCTTGCCTTTTGGGCATCCAATATGATATGCATTCTTATGCTAGATCTAAAATTGAAAACATCGAAAAAATATCTTTAGACTTTGCACGATACAAAAAAATAGTAAAACACTATTTTTGGACAAAACTTGCAAGAAAAGACTTTAATGGCTACATCTAATTAAAATATAGCTTTTAAAATAAACTTAGATCTAGATTTGAACTCAGATCTATGTAAAATATTACTCTTGCAACTAGATCTGAAGACAACGAACCAAGTAACCAGGTAAAATTTTAAATTTAGAGGGAGGAAGAGATATGGAGAGGAAAGGATTGTTGCCGCAAACAGCTAGCCAAAAGGCTTCATAGTGGGATGCCAAGGGACTATGTCATTTAAAGATGTCGAAAGTAATGTGGAGTTTGTTGTCCGCCGATTGCACACTAGCAGCAGTAATCTTCCGAAAGTTGTCTCCTCACTTGAGAAAGTGGGAGAGGTGTGACCTTGGGGGCAAGCACAGAGCTCGGTACTATCACCTACTCCTAGCTCCTTTGTTTAGGCTAACTCCTAACGAAGCCAAGAGGGGTAGTCCCTAACAAAGAGTTTTCTATGGCTCAATGTTTAAGTTAAGTTTTGGATGTTTTGGATGCGGATAGGTGTTGTTTAGGAGTTATTGTGATTTAAAATGATTAATATTAAGGGGATGATGATTAATCAAAGCAATCCACGTTGCTAACAAGAGATCACACAGATAAGCAAAGATTCCAGGCTTATAACTTAAGCATTCAAATATAATCAATTGAAATGGACCATAGACAGTTGATCAAGATAGAAAATTAATCAAATATAACAAAGGACCAGTGCCTTATGGAGTCAAATAAATGCGTGAAATAAAATCTAGGAATTAAGCTAGTGAGTATTAGGTTTTGCAAGTGCTCTTGGTAGATTTTAAGAGTTTTTAATAGTGGTCTTGCTTACGATAGCTGGATGTCCTAACCGAAAATACCTTCAGTGGCTCCGTTCGGAGACATGACGGACCTGTTTGGGATCACAGGTAAGTGTTCAATAACTTAACTACCTATGCCCAGATTGGGTAGCCCGACACCCACACTTGGAATTTTCCCACATGCCTCGGTATTTAAACGAAACAACGCCGGTGCGTTGGTTATGGGGGGAAAAGTTTTAATTAAGTTACTCTTGTAGGGTTTAAAGATCCAGTGTCGTTTCTGGGTATTCCGATCTCGGATCGGTTAGAGCATACTCCGGCAAGGAGAGAAAGGAGTTAATTAATTAAAGGGGTGTGTGTGTTAAAGGTTTTATTAAGTTAATTAATTAGACTCTCCGACAGAGAGCGCTCTTGACCTTTTCTTATGACGAAGGTTCAAGAGTCTTATCTAATCTAGATGAGACTAATGCAAGGATAATGCAGATACTAAGATGCTCCCCGATAGAGAGTGCTCTTGACTTGTGTTTCTGCAAGTTCAAGAGTCTTACTTAAGAGTTAATTGATTAAACAAATGTGAACAAGAAGCTAAGATGAGTTATTAAACTCTCCCACAGAGAGTACTCTTGATCCACCTTATGGTGTGATTCAAGAGATTTAGGCAATTGATTTACTTAGAAAGATAAACAATTTAAAATAGAATAATCAACTTAATTAATGAATTAGATGTGATGGATTAACATTTATTCTAAGAATAAGATGCAAATAATGATGAAGACAAACAAATCTAACTTAAGCATACACAAGTAAACACAACACAAGTCTCCCCAAATGGGGGAGGATGAGAGTGGGGACTTAAAAGCCCCACTTAAACACAAGATCTTTATTAAAATTTATACAATGTGCCTTAAGGATTTTAATCCTTGAAAGGATTTTTCAAATGAAAGCAAACAACTCTACTAATATTAGGATTTGTTTAAAAAAGAGAGTGATTTTACTTTTACTTGAAGATCTTTCTGAAACCTGTGAAAAGGGAAAAGAGAATAAGTTTGAATGAAAGCCAAAAGAGCAAAGGAAAAGAGGGCTGAAATAAAAAAAGATGAGGAAAAGAAAGCAAAAAAACAAAGAGAAGGTTAAAATCAAAGAAAGGGAGGAATAGGGCAGCCAACTATGAAGCTAAAGGAGGACAAAAATTGAAGAAAACGGGGCAGCGAAAGAGAAAACAAATGGCTGTCATAAAAAATACAAAACAGGGCAGCGAACAAAAAGTGGAAGAAAAGGCCAATAACAAAGTTGAAGAAGGCCCAAAAACTAGGGCAAAAAAGAGGCAAAAAGAAAGGAAAACTAGGGCACACTAGCGCTGTCCAAAATGAAGAAAATGGATGGTAAAAGAGAATAAGAACGGGGCAACGATGAAGAAAAAGTGAGAAAAAACAAACAAGTCAAGGAGGAAAGGGGCTAGCAAGCAAGGAAACAAAAAAAGTCAAGGAGCAAAGGGAGAACTAGAGGAAGGAAGTTCGGTAACCAAGAAAGTATTTAAATTTATGGATGGAACCCAAGAGAGAGAGTTAGACTCCCAGCTTTCTTTTTGTATTTTGAAGAAGAAAATCTCTGTAGGTCCTGCAATGAAAGTGTTAGATCAAAAAGGTTGCTTGAAGCTTGGGATAGAAGCAGCTGAGCTCACACCCTTCTTCAACCTGTGAAGCCTGAAAACACACTACAACTTAACACAAAACATGAGATCAAAATATATGCTAGTATACTAAGAAAATTGAATTATGATCAACATTATGTATATACTGATTACTCATGTCCATCAAAATTACTAATCTACTTCACATAAACAATCAAGTTGAACTACAAATGATTGTTCTACTGTGCCAACAATGGCCCTCTTGAGCTAACAAATAAACAATTTAATCTCACATAATCATTAAGGAAATAGGGGTTAGAGACAATATCACCTCAACCAATTGCAAAGAACTAGCACATCCAAGAGCTCATGGACCTCCAAAGTCTGATCTTTATTAACAAATTAAAGCAAATGTTTGATACAATTTTCTCAGAGTATCTCTGCTACAAAAGTCCATCCTAATAGAGCTCAAAGAGCCTCTATTTATACAAAGAGAGAAGGCTAAAACCCTAAAACCAAACTAAGAGTAACACCGGAGTAATTGAATGAGCTCGGCATGATCATTTGGAGTTGAACTGAGCTGCAACTGAATTGTCACTAAGTGTTGGAGTAATGAAGGGGGGTGAGGTGGCTCATCCTCCCTCGTAATGATCACCCAACCAATAGATAACCCACACTTCAACCAAAAACGGATTTGACCAAAGAGGGCAATTTTTTTACTGATAGTTCAACTGCTACACTCCGATACTTGATCTAAAACTGACCAATATTGATTGGAATCATCATAAATGCTCCGTGCAATGTCATTTAGCCTTTTATTTCGCTGAATTTGGATTAATTTGGAGAGATTTGGATTTTCTCCAAAATAATCATTTTTATTAATTAATCAATATTTTCCCCAAAACTGACTTTTTTGATAAAATATGAGTTATGTGGCCAAATGATAATCTGAAAGTTGGATCCGGCTGGCTGGCTGATCAATAATGATTTTTGGCTTAAGGTTAGAGCCTTCAATCACTGAATTCGGGTTCTGGATGACTAACTTATTACAAATTGAATTTTTCCATTTAAATTATGGAAAATTTTAATTAAAAAACTTAGGAAAAATTTAAAAACTAAAAAATTAAAAATAAAAATTTTGACGCGTCCGGTAAAATTTTTCGAAATTTTTTTTGAGGGTCCTAGTGACTTAGGACATGACCATGCTCTATTCTAATAATTCCTAGTAGGTTTATATATACTCAGTTGGGCTCTAATAACCCCCCAAGGCCCAGAATTCAAAATCGGACATTCCAGCTTTGGAGGAAGCGGGAGAAAACCTCGTCAATTATACTCGACTATAGGCAAAGCATAATTGTCAAGGGAAAAAAACTCCCTAGAATACCTTAGTTGAGATTCTACGTCTCAGGAGACTGAACCACTCAAAAATACCCTACTAGCACATTTTATTACAAACGTCGCGGGGCCACGGGGCCATGGTCAAAATTATTCAAATGAAAAACTGGCTAACCAATATTTGCTAGACATGAAGACGGATCAACTGATACATTGAAACCAGACATTGAACATGTCTGTCAACTGGCGGCTCCTCAGGTAACCCAACTATAGTACAAAAAGTTGGATAACATCTGGCTCCAACTGCGAGACATGTGCTCGATCTAGTCTCTTATGCAAGGAGAGCATATGAGAACACTAGTATCTTTGGCTTCCATATCCTGTCAAAACATCTCAACTTGACAAGAAAAACCTTAGTAGCACAAGTTTTATGAAAAAGAGCCAATGATCCAAAAGTTGTTTTATTCAAAGAAATGACAACTTCACTGAAAAATTTATTTATTCCCGAGTACATAAAAAATGCTAAAGTAAACGCTCACTTTAAGGAGCCTATTTTCTTACTTTAAGCATGATACAAAAAAGGTTAGGTGTAATCATAAATCCAGTGTAGCCACCTAAGCATTTTATTAATATGAAAAGGTTTTGCCTTGTCTTTGGTTACCAGCCAAAGTAAGGACACAATTTCCAGAAAATGTAAACCTGCGTGATAATCCAGAATGAGCGGGCTGGATGGGGAATCATAGGCATGAATAATGTCATCAAACTTCTTCCCAAACTGGTAGGTGCTCGCGCAGGCTACTTCTATCCATGACTGGATAGCGCTGATATACAAATCGAGATAATGCGGCAGATTGACTACTCCATCATGATGATCATCAAGGCTTATCAAATAATAACTCGTTTTATAAGCCCCAAGCTGCTCCAAAACATAAGGAACATCTATATGTGAAGACGATGGTTGAGAAAAAACTTCAACTAGTTGTATCCCATCTGATTCTTCACTGCACTGCTTTTTCAAATCTTTATTACCAATACTCAGATACAATTCTGACTGATCATATGAAAACTCTGACTGTTCTTCTTTACAACTTTCATAAGTCTCAAAATAAACACTCCCCTCGCTGGATACATCATAGATGAGATTCTCAAAAATATTTTCAAAAGTATCATAGGTTGGATTTTCAATAAAAGTCCAATAGTCATCATTGCCATCTATGTTGGATATGAGAGATGTCTCATCACTAGTATCAAGTCCCTGTTTACAGTTCTCATTTTGCTCAAAACAATCTTCTTCAAAAAGCTAGGTTTCAAAGCTGTGTTGCATGGGTACCCGTACCGGGGGGTCGGGTACACGAACCAGTACCGGGTACACGTACCGGGTACTTGGGTACTTCAATGGTACGTCCCCAGCTGTACCCAGCCGTACCCAAATCCAATCTCACGTACCGGGTACTTCATGTATGAAAATAGGGTACTTGCGTGGATTTTGGTACGCCGTACCACGTGATTGGGTACGCGGTCGATAGAGCCATTGGACAATTTATCTTAGCTCGGT